>CM055899.1:35850317-36416519 GCA_029582155.1 Panopea generosa
ATAGTGCAAAATGAGCTTTATTGTTAATTGTCACTATTTCAATTTGTTTCTATATATGCAAACATATAATGGTTAATAAAACATAAACACGATAATCAATTTCTAAATATTATATATAAATGTTTACGAGGATCTTTCAGTTTCAAATTTACTATATTTCAGTAACATCAAATTTTTAAAGGTGTATCGATTCTCTAAAAAATGGTAACATAATACTGATTGAATCGCACAAACAGACGTACCATTTCAATTCTTAGTATATATTGGTATATATTGGTACTATCAAACCTTGACCAGCATTCATTCTTTGGTCTTATTTAAAACATTTATATGATATGTACTATTACTGAATCATAAAAAGAACCGTAACGGTTCCATATTTTAGTCTTAAACCGATATATATATATATATAAGTTCAACCTAAACCTTCTGTCGATATTGTTTAAAACATATATACAATATACAATTGTAACAAAACAGATATATATTTTACATAGCGGCGCATCTCGAATAGATTTGGTATATATTACAAAAATGTATAGTACTGTCTTCTGACCACTCAGAAATAAAGGTTTTGAGTATTGAAAATGTATATTTTTTTATATTAAGTTAAGTAAGAAGTTAAAATTGCAATGTGTATTTTTAAATTGAAAGCCTCACAAATAGAAATGTATTGATTAATAGTTCAAATATGCATTCCATTCAATAATAAAGTTAAAGATTTGATTAATTTGTATTAAACGAAACACTCAACAACTATTGATACAATGAGGAAAGTGATAGAAGCAATGCCAATAAACAAATAAGTGTAGGACTTATTGTTACACTGAATACATTTTAAAAATAAATGTGATTTTTATATGAAATATTATATATCTAATTCTTCTATGAAATATTACACATTTAATTCTAATACGAAATGTTATATATTTTTAATTCTATTATAAAAGGACATACATTTGTTTATCATAGTTGATTGTCATATGAAATATTATACATATGTGATTATCATATGAAAGGATTGCATTTGATTCTCATATAAAAAGTCATAATATGTATTTCATATGAAAGAATGCATATTTGATTTTCGTATGAAAGATTATACATTTGATTCTCATATAAAAGATTATATATGTGATTCTCATATGAAAGATTATACAACTGATTTTTATGTGAAAAAATTATACATTTAAATCTCATATAAAATGATATACATTTGCTTATCATATAAAAGGTGCACACATGATTTTCATATGAAAATATACATATTTGATTGCAATATGAAATATGAAACATATCATTCTCATATGAAAGTTAAACATATCATTCTCATATGAAAGGTAATACATATAACTCTCATATGAAAGATTATTCATTTGAATCTCATTTGAAAGGTTATATATATATAAGTGATTATAATATGAAAGGGTATGCATTTGATTATCATATAAAAGGTGCACATATGACATTCATATGGAAGATTAAACGTTTGATTTTCATAAGAAAGGTGCACATTTTATTCTCATATTAAATATTACACACTTTGTTCTCATATGTAAGATAACACATTTGACTCTCATATGAAATATTATACATTTGACTCTCATATGAAAGGTGCATATATGATTTTGATATGAAAGATTATACATATGATTTTCATATGAAAGATTATACATATGATTTTCATATGAAAGATTATACATTTGATTTTCATATGAAAGATTATACATTTGAATTAATATGAAAGATTATACATTTGATTTTCATATGCAAGGTACACATATTTTTCTAAAATATAATACATTTGATTCTCCTATGAAAGATTAAATATTTGACTCCAATATATAATAAAATAAATTTGATTCTCGTATGAAAGGCGTTCATATGATTTTCATACGAAAGGTTACACATTTGATTTTCATATGAAGGTTTACATAGTGAATCATATAGAAGTTATACATATTATTCGCATTTGAAAGGTTATACATATCATTCTCAAATAAAATAAAATATAATTATATACATGTAATTCATATGCAAGATTATATATTCGATTCTCATATGAAATGTGCACATATTATTATCATTTGACACTGACATGATAAGTATATGAATTGCCTGTATACAGTGAACAAAATAAAACAAACAACAATAATCTAAAAATACATGGATACTAAAAATTAGATTAAGAGAACAACCAACCGCAGATGTAAACATACAAACTATCGCAATGCACATCGTCAGACACTTTAAAGATTGTATTTAATTATTTCATTATCAAACTCAAACTGTTTCATCCTTGTTATGAAGGTGTTATCAAAAGTACTTATTTCACGAAACATTTGATTCTTAGAAATATCGGTTCCTTGCCTCGTCTTCCTGAAACAAATGTTAAAAACTATAAATAGAGGGTAAACTAGTCATGTAAATAAAAGCAGAATAAATCCGGATAATGCACGTGTCATGAAAAGTTATGACTTACTTAAAATATTTAGCGATAAAGAAATTATGATTTAAAAAAAACAACAACCGTATATTGCATTTAAAACAGTGATTGATTTTATTGTATTTTCTCTACTTTCGTTTGTGTGGTGTACGTCTTAATAACTTACCTTACCTTACAGAAAATGTCATATTCATATTGACATTCCCTTTGCTTCCATTATTTTCCAGTGGAACTATTACTGCTCTCAGTTTAAGCGATTTTCTGCCAATAAAATTTAGAAAGATATAATACTTTCGTTTCCTAATAGTAAATGGAATATCATTTAGAACTATATTTACATATATTGATGAGTTAAACAATATTAAGTATTACAGAATGAGAAAGAGACAGATTTAAAGATATTGAGAGTGAGAGAGAGAGAGAGAGGGAGTAAATGAAAAATAGTCTATATATATTAATGTATAAACACAAGTAAATTCTTACAAATTTATTATATATACAAATCAGTTTAACATAGGCAAATATGTGACTGTTCAATATCACTTTAAACTTAGCTCATCATACAAAAACACACACATACACACATGTACTCACATACGCGCACACTCACACACACATACTAATATATATATATATATATATATATTCCTGTGTTAACAAATACACAGGAACTATGATTGAGTATTTAGCACAATATATCTATTTACATACACTTTGGAACGTATGAAAACTCCAGTAACAACTGTAACAGCTGCACCTATAATTAATATATTAAGGCAGTTGAATAAACCAAAGGTGATATGCTGTTGTCACTTTTGATCTCAAGTGAAACTGAAATATAACATTTCTTTCTTCAGCAAGTTCGATAAGTAATTGTTCTTTTTGTGAATTGATATGTATGTTATAATCTTATATATCATTTTCTACATTGATAATTTTATGGGGTAGTGATAAGACACAGATAAGTGATTTTTGTAAGTCGCGAAAATACATGTCTTCTTTTTTGTTTATATCGATCATTATGACAGTTTTTAGTTATATTTATTGTTTTATTAAAGTTAGATATTGCATTACTCGTTCCACATGGATGTTCTCGATTTCACAATGTAAATTTTATACATTCAATGAAGTGGTCAATTTCATAAAGATTCAAACTCTGCAAATGGTTTACCGTTCTATTTAAACGATATGGTTAAATAAGCATTAAATCACCCATCTGATCCAATCCTCCTGTGTCATTTGACAGTCTATTCCAAATATTGTGATGGTGATGTACAAGTCCGATGGTTCAGGGGGGGGGGGGGGGGGGGGGGGCGAGGAGCGTCAGCCTCGCATGCGTAAGGTTGTGGGTTTGATCCCCGGTCTGGTCGTACCAAATACTTGAAAACCGCTTTAAGAAACTTCCTTGCTTGGCACTCAGCATTTGGGGGATAGTTCTAGGTTTGGTCGTCCTGGTGTCTTTTGTGGCTTAGAATACTGTCTGAAACATTATTGAAAGCAGATTGACCCATACATCAGTGATCTTCCCGCAACAGTCTCTTTGATGATTGATATAAGACATTACCTGTACTTTTCATTCGTATGTCACCGCTGATTCAAGTGGGAAAATTTTCTTTTTTGCGGAGATCAAATGCTATGAAAGAAATACATGTACATTACACTATTTTTCTCCCCAAAAGTTCCCAAGGCAGGTCATAGTTAAATTACATCAACTCTGAAGTAATACAATTGCATTCATTTTACAGTTTGGGCCTTTACTTTATATATTCAGGTAAAATAACTAATTATTAACATACATATGGTTCCTGTTGTTGAGTACATCTTTATAGTGTAATGTAGCCAACGTTTCTACACGAAAAGGGATTCAGGTTCAAGCCCCGGTGAAGACCTCGACACTTTCAACCATTGTACAAAACAATTAATTATGTCAGCCAGAACTATAACATGAACGCTATTGTTGTTTAATACATACTTCACAGACATTTGAACTAGCCTCATGTTTATTATCAACTGTCATGAAAACTCAAAATTGTTCTCATTCCTGAAATAAACACGCCCGGACTTACAGATCTAAAACATGTGTACTAATTCGTAACAGATTTGCATTGCTTAGTAAGAAGCCTCCAACAGATATCCTTAGTTGAGATTGAACCAACAGATGTACTTCACTGTACTATAAGGATGTGTTTTGAAGCTATATTACAGCACTGCACACTAATTATAAATTTAATCCCGTTTCACTGGCTGCTACAATAACATAATTTGTTGAGAAACTTGTTTATCATTAAAGAACAATAACATTGCCAAAAGTCAATGGAACAAAACGCAACCCAAAAGTGTTTGCGAAACCGGTACATAAAAAAGCCATTTTTCTATTAAACTGCAGCATGCACATGTAACATGTATATACATTAATGCTACATTTAAATACATCAATATATTAAAATGAAACTCTTTAAATACTGCTGTTTTAAAGTGGTCGTACATCATGATTTACCAGTTATGTTGCTCTGTAATTAAGTTTTGTTGCATAATGAACTTACAATCTGAAAAAATAATCAGTGTACTTAAATAATAAATTCAAGTTGGAAGTATCATAAAAAATTTTTTCGTGTTTATAGCCATACAATAAATATTACTGTAAACATAATACAACAATTATTCATAATATTGTCAATATTCATCCAAATAAACACAGAGTTGGCTCAAATTATGCAGAATATGATACATTTTCCTATGATCCTCCGTTGTCTAAGGCAACTCAAGGTCACTTACCTTTCACCACTAGGATTGTAGGTTCGAGTCCCGCTCGCTCAAAAAGTTTTTATGTGAGAAAATTTGCCAGCTACTTGTGGAAGGACGTTGGTTCTACTCAGATTCATTCTGAGGTTTTCCGCTACCATTAAAACTCATCTGGATATGCCATTATATAACCTGAAATGTGTTGAAAAACTAGAGGCTAAAGTCGCTCACCTGATTTCACCTGTTTTTTTTTAATTTTGAGAATTATCTGTGTTCACATAGTTTTCCTATGTAAAAACACAAGTCCCTTTAGTGGACACCAATGAACACTAGCTCCTTTATTTGAACAACTGTGAAATACCTACTCATATGGACCATTTATACCAAATATGAACAATTTGGCTGATATTTTCTTGAGAAAAACTTTTTTTTTTTCAAATTCATACTTATTCCCTTTTTGGGCCCGTGCTGATCCTTAAGTGTGTTAAAATTCTCTTTAAAGGACCCAGTATCAACTGTTATGACTAACCAACGCCCCAGACATCAAGATGTTTGAAATGATACTTAAAATAAATGAGAAAAACATAATTTCCTGTTTTCCTATAGTATTCCTTTGTAAAAAGCAAAATTCCCTTACTGGGCCCCAATGGAACTTAGCTCAGATCTTGATTTGAACAAATTTTGAACCCCTATTCATAGAGATCATTTACACCAAATATAAACAAAATTTAGTTTGTCGGTTCTTTAGAAGATTTTTGAAAATTCACAAATTATCCCTTTTTTTGTCCCTTATGGATATCAACTCCCCCTTTAAGAACCCAGTCTCGACTATTCTGACCAAACAATACCCCAGATCTCAAGATGATTAAATATTTCCTAAAAATGATAATAAAAAAGAGAAATTACTATTTTTCATAGTAGTCCCCATTCTGGGCCCAAATATTTCTTAACACCATCAGCTGGAAAATTTCACTCGTTTGCTCGCCACGACAAGTGAAAATTTGGTCAGGATGAGTAAGATTTAAAAAAAAAAACTGAATATTTAATATTTATTTGATTTTAAGCATTCAATAAACAAATGTTGAAAAGGGAGGACGAATAGTTTTTATAAGAAGTTTTATGCCAAATATAAATGAATTTGGCTCATCAGTTCTTGGGAAGAGTTTTGAAATTTTGAAAAAATACCTTTATAAGACTCCAGGGTTATAATTTGAAACAAACTTGAGGGAACTTCTTGTTACAATGCTTCACACCAAATTTGGTGAAAATCTGTCGAGCTGTTTCAGAGAAGTAGTTGTTTGAAACAAAAGTTAATGATGGACGGATGACAGACACAGGGCGATCACAAAAGCTCACCTTTGATTCGGCTCCGGTGAGCTAAAATTATATATATTTTCTTTAAATACAAATATTATTTTAACATACAACAAGAGGTTGCCACTAGCGTTGTCGAATCCCCTGCCACCTCGTTAACCCTTAGAGGCATTTCCAGAGAAGCTGATTTAAATTATGCAAAATGAAAAAGTCACAGAACACAGAAATCGCATGTTAATGCCGCATGACACATTGTCTTGTCCCAGTGAGTACTGGTGTGATGTTCTAAATCGAACCATAAATATGTAAAGTAATAACTTCAAAACAAAAGAAAAACTATCTTTGACGAACAGACCCAACGCATTCGCATGTCACATCGTCTACGGCTTGTTAGCATTTGTGCCAATTTATTCTAAAATCCAATCACAACTAAAGAAGATACGGTCAGGACAGCAGCGGACGGACGGAGCTGTGACCTTGACCTTTAAAGAACAAACCCAAGTCATTCGCATGACACATAATCTTGTCCTAGTAAACATTTGTGCCGAGTTATTTAAAAATCGAATAACAATTAAACAAGATAAGGTCCGGACAGCAGTGGACAGACCGACGGAGCTATGACATTGACCTTTGACGAACAGGCCAAAGTCAGTCGCATGACACATTGTCTTGTCATACTGAACATTTGTGCCAAGTTATTTAAAATTCCAATCACAACTTAAGAAGATACGGTCCGGACAAGAGAAAACACAGTATATACATTGGATTTCAAAACACTTGACCTTGAGTTATGACCTTTACCTTTAACGAACAGACCCAAGTCATTCGCATGACACATCGTCTTGTCCTAGTGTACATATAATTCCAATCACAACTGAATGAGATAGCAGGAGACGCACGGACGGACGCAGCCCATGTCAAAGAAATTGACATGTGAGGATTTTTTGGGAAAATGGAAAATTCTCATTTTCTCATTGATTTGTTTAAAAATAATGTTTAATTCGAGATCTGAACCATTGTGTAATGAAAATAAATTAGATCTGATTCAATAAAGATTAAATTTCTACAAAGGTCCAGAAAGGGTCCCAAAAGGGTCAAAATTCATATTTTCAAAAAAACAACATGAAGGAATTTTGAAAATACACTCGTTCAATGGTCAAGGTCACATGCTAACCAATGCGACTCTTAACAAGCTTGGCATCGACTCCAAAGTGGTAATGTAGTGGATAGAGTGTTGGCCACTCGCACCAGAGTTTGCAAGTTCTATCCCCAGTTTGACCTGATGCCGATGAATAACAACACTTATCTACATCATACATCAACGCAGTCATACTTGACTTACTACGTGACCCGTGATGCTGGGTAAAGAAAAATATAATTAAAGGATAGACAGCAATAAGAGGTTAGTTTAAGATAGTTAAAAGATAGAAACAAGAATAAAGTGGGTCCAGCTAATGTTTGCCTCTTCATCCCAGACCCCTCCGATTACAGCAGCCACGGCCAGAACAGCTATGGGAATCACAAGTGGCTCCTTGTTGCTAGACCCCTGCAGGCCAGAATGAGAGCGGTGACAACCACTGATTGAAGGATACCAAATCAGATCAGGGTTAGATTTGCAACATCAGCAGACAGACTGGTACATGCGGTAATGTTTCTGGAAAGAATAAAATTCTGTAGTATGATGTGCCACTTTCTATATAAACAAAACTTTGTGTAAACAAGGCCTACACCTTTCTATTACCCCCATTATTTTTGTTCAGTCATTTTTTTAAATCATTCTTGTACTTTCTGTATCGATTCATGGTCAGATAAACCTACATCCACATACATAACACAAGGTAAACAGATTCTCTCATTGATTGCAAAACAATATAAGATCAAGGGTGGCCAAGGTAGTCACGAGCATGGTAGGTTGAGAAACGAATATAAACATGGTGTTTTTTTCAGTATTAATGAATTGAATTCGGCATTTTACAAGGTGCAAAACATAGCATTTTGTATATATCCAATAAAAATTACCAAATAACCTTCACTAATTGCTGTTCGGTCAAGTAAAGTGTCATATAAATACTGCACATGAACAAACGAAGAGCGGAAATAGAATTTTTGATTATTTTCTGATTAGTGCTAAATCCGAAGTACTCCGAAAAGACGTGGCCGAAAATTTGTCTCCGGTTAGAGATGATATTGAAAGTGCATTAAAGAGCGATTTATGAACATTTTGTCGACAAACACATGCTAGATTTTTTCAAATAGTTTATTAAATTAAATCGAACTTGTTTTATTGCAAACAGATATTGTTAAACATTACCCCCCCCCCCCCTCCCCCCCCCCCCCCCACCACCACCACCACAACCTTGCAAACAAATATTGCAAAACATAAAATTGGACACAGCCTTTATTTCAATAGCTTACCTCCCAGCCCCCCCCCCCCCCCCCCCCCCCCCCCCCCCCCCCCCCTCGTGTTCTTGAGAACTAGTTTGATTAGTTTGAATGTTCACAGTATTTAACCTTTTTGCCCCTACTGGTCCCTTACATATACTAATGCACTCGCCTGTTATAATAAGACACTGTTAAATTTCAGATCGTTATTTAAGCTAATTTGAAATCTTTACTAATAGGGATTATTCATACCATATACGAACACATTTTGTTCATCTGTTCTTGAAAAGAAGAATTTTGAAAATTTACAATTGTATCACCTTTATGGCCCCTGTTGACCTTTTGTGAATATTTAAACATCTTTAAAGGACCAAATCGATCTAAAATAGATAAGTAAAAGACACTTTCCTAGTTTTACATAGTATCTCTATGTAAATCTTCAGTTATTGGGTCCAAATAGACCCTTGCCCTTTTATTTAGACAAACTTTAAAATCTACTCATAGAGATTACTTATATTGAATATGGAAAAATCTGGCTGGTCAGTTTTTGAAAAGAAGATTATATAATTAAGTTTTCTCTGTTTTAACGAAGGGTAATGAGAGAATATCATTAGACAAAAGTCCATGCAAAATATCAAAGCTTCAAGAATTTTAGCTTTGGTGATGATTCTTTTTTAATTTTAAGATAAAAGAAAGAGAAACGTTTAGGTTTTTTTTTTTAATTTGGTCTCAGATCCTGACTGTGAATCTAATTTTAACGAACGTCATGTTAATATGCTTCACACAAAACTTGGTAAAATATGTCTTTCAGTGAATTTAGAGGAAGTCGTATGGAGCATATGTTCACAAACAGATGGACATACGACTGATATAGGGCGATCACAAAAGATCACACGTGAGTCGTCGGTACAGATGAGTCAATATTTGGTAATTCATATCTAAATCCCCCTCAAGAATTCATTTTGTGGCTTATTAACTTAGGTTTCCCACTCCAACATTTATTTTTCGACCGCTTGATTTGGGTTAATCCTATTGAATAAATGGATATTTGATAACCTATCAGAAGTTATTGATCGGAAACCAATTTGACCTCGGACGGACGGACGGACGTATGAACAAAGGGATATGTGCAACGTTCTTCGAATAACGGTGGAATAACTATAATAGTATGTTAAATGGATATAAAGAATGAATTAGTGTCCAGTAATATTATGATTACGATAAACAGCATATTGTAAATCAAACGCGCTAGTCAGAACTTGACTTCATTATTTACACGGGGTCCTCCGTGACCGATTGTCTATAGCGCCGTCTCAAGTTCACTTACCTTTCATCGCTAAGGTCGTAAGTTTGAGTCCCGCTCGCTTCAGTAATTTATGTGAGAAAGTTTGCCTGTAACTCGCGGAAGGACAGTGGTACTTAGATTCATTCTGGGGTCTTCATCCACCAAAACACTGGGATATGCCATATATAACTTTAAATGTGTTGAAACTGGCGTTAAACCCTATTCATTATTTACAATACAGCTTCATTATATAATATCACTATCATTTATGAAAAGTATATAGTTTAACTTAAGGCACACATTAAAGCTTAGTTTGTGAGTTTTTAATATAAATTTTCACCCTCACACTAAAACTGTAACTCTTTCAAGAAAAATGGGAAACTGGGATAATATATGTTTAAATCGCTGAAATAATATCATAATGTATGATGTTTTGAAATAATGTGACACAATTTATATAATAATACTCTCATGTACCTATGTTAAAGGTTGTGATTATTATCGAGATACACAAAGGTAACAGCATGAATAATATATTTGGGTATTAATCAAGAAATATATAAAGTTTAACTCTATATAACACGTCAGACAACAGAACACACTACTACAATCGTAAATGAAAAAGATGCACTTAAGATGTGTTGCCTGCGTTCACATATATTTTCAATTTTCATGCCATTTGCCGAGTCAGAGTTAAATTAAGCAATATGTCAATATGTGAATTTGATAATTTGCATTTTTAAATTAAGTTACGTATGAACTATCGACCGCGTACGAGGTCTTTCTGGGCAGGAAAGACCTGTCCGCTGGCTACATGTGACATGTTCATGAAGCACGTGGGCAGGTTCTCTTCTACCAAGAAAGGCCGATGCACTCTTCGGGTGGTAAACCTTCAGTATGTTTCACCTTTTAGTGGTAATTAAAACGAGTAAAAATGAATCGATTGATTGCCTTCTTATTTACCACTTTTTTATTATAATTTACAGACGTGTTAACAATAGATGTCTGTCTACTCAATGTTGGAAGAATTTCCTCGTTTTGCAGTGCTTAACGTGCCTTTATTCATAGACATTGTATCGCCGCATATAAATGTTTATGGTTCCGGTTAAGTGTTTGAAACTGTGAAATTGAAAAATATAAACAAAGTCAAATTTAAAGAAAATGAAGACATACCTGCCAATGAAATTCGGCATCCTTATTTAAGTGAATGTATACCTCCCCCGGGCACTTAAAAATGCACCAAAAATGCAGGAGAAAGTGAAATATTTTATATTTTAAACAATATTTTTTCAAGAAACACATACTTCACAAGAAAAACACAGAACATTTTTGCAAAGAAAATATACACTAAAGAATGGCCCATTTCTATATTATATGAGGTAAAACGGTGAAGAAATGATATAAAAATCCAATAGGATAGGCGCTGTTCATTGCCAAATACAGGACACGTTGTTGAAATTGCTAGTGAATATATTCAAACCGTTATTAAACGTAATCACACGATCTAATAAACATACTTCAACGACATATTAAAATAATAGTAGTAGAATATCTCTGAGGAAGTAACCCTCACCTTTTTAATTGGAGAACGTTACTATTCAATTCATTTCTTTCTATTTCTTGGTTCAGAAATCATTTTCAAAAAAATAAAACTATTACAATTAATCCGCCGATTCTTATTTTCTTTATTTTCTAATACATTTTTTTAAAGTATTTTTTGACGTTAGTTTAATATGAGTATCTGTTTTAAATATTGTTTCGATCGTATATATTTAATACTACTTGAAATATATATCGGACTATATCTGCGAATATACATCTGGCAGATGACTCCTGGTTTTTGTTTTCAAAGAAGGAAAGGATGCTCATTTCGGAAATATGTGTAAGTGGTCTGTTATGATCCTTAAAACTAATGATATAGTTTTGGATCGTCCTTTGCACCGATCTTAAAGAAATAACATCATGATCGCTGTTGGTGTTGGTGTGACTTTTGTTTTCGTCCGGAAGTCCGATTTGTTTATTTAATTTTTATAGTTTTTTTTTTGTATTTTTTATTTTTATTTTTTATGTCAGTTATACAATATGTGTTATATTGTTCAATGCTACAGTGCTGTACTTTTCTAAAATAAAAATATGCAGTTTAAATTATTATATTTTATGTATGCTTTTTATGCGATTTTATTGAAGCCTATTGTTGATAAAGTCCAGCCATACTTAGACAACACTCCCTTGTGAATAAACAGTATAATTTTTAAGAGAAATAAGCCTTGTAGTAAAAAGCCATATCCTAAAATATTTATATTTCTATCTTGTTCCTGATATATACACTTATATACGTTTACCATTGAAAATGGTAAAAAAAAAACCATTGGAAACCAAAGATACGGTTTGGCATGTCAGCAGGCATAAATGCTGCAGGCCAGAGAGATTCATATGTATCAAGAGTATTACACTGTACAAGAATAACAGGTTTAAAGATATAAATATCAAAATGCAATAAATCTACTGTTAAAGCAAAGAAAAGTGCAGCACGTCGTTTGATTTGTTCAAAAACAAGTATGAATGATTTGTACAGATGTAATTTGATTGCTGGTTCCTTGAAGTGTATAGTTAAAAATTTGAAAAATACTTATTCAAAAGGTTATAGAGTTATCAACCTTGATAGTCTGCAGGCAAAGATGAATAAAGTCACGAAACATGTTATTTGTTGCAGTAAGGCAAAAGACCTAGTGTCGTCAAAAAATTTAGCTGTTGAAATTGTATCAGAATCAAGAACACAGGGATTAGCATATGTGCTAGTTGTTAGATGTGTAGACTGTAGGAAACAATTGCCATTTGAGACTAGTTCAAAATTGAAAACAAACAATTCAATAAAATGTGACGTAAATGTACGTGCTGTTTGGGGTTCAATCGTCACTGGAAATGGTGCATCTCATTTAAAAGAAATTGTTATGCTTATAGATTTCTTTCACTATTACAATACCACTGTGGTCCCAATAGATAAAACTGCCCAGATCAGCCAAAAACCCTGATATAGACGGAAATGCGTTATAAATATTGTGGCTTTAGGAAATCGAACATGTTTCAGAGTAAAACATAAAAAATTATATCGACATGCGATTCAAACTTTCTTGTGATGATAAATATTTTAACCGATTATGCCAATACAAAACAAAATATTAGTATGCACGTGTGTATTGTTGCTGTGTTCCCGTCATCTTCCTTATGACAAGAAGTATAATTTATTCGCAATCCAATCTAACGTAATTTCAAATTTCCCACTGCAAATATATACTTCCTGTTTTATTACGTGAGTTCCAAGAAAATGGTGACATCTTTATAAAGTTGCATCCGAAGCGTTTCTCTGATTCTGGAAGATATATCGGAAATCATAATGATATTCCAAAATCTTTTTAAGTTTGTAAATCAACACCCTTATTGGGAATGTGATAAAAAGTGAGAGATCAGGAATTTACTCATTTAAATTTTCAGGACCGTTTCCTAGTTTTGTTTTAGTAATTTTACGTGCAAGCAAGAGCCCTTGGCTGATTTATTGCCAATTACAGATTACCGTCACAAAGATCACGTGGGACACATCCGTGTCGGCAAACATTTTATTTTTTTTATCTTTTATTTTATAATACACGACTGTTTACGTGGTAACCTCAGTCTGTATCGCTTCTGACTTATCAATTTCGAATTTTATTATGACAACTTTCATTACAATTATTGAACCATTTAATTTCTAAATTGGGGACAAAATATAGTATTTGGCATTGGGAATATGACCCAAATTATGGCAAAACAAATTATCAGTAACAATCACTGCCAGTCAGACTGGTCTCAATGATGATTGATATGTGACATTTTCTGTCATAGTCAAGCTACTCTCAGCACTGATTACAGTAAATTTATTTATTTTACTTTGATTGTGAACGTTATTACAAGTTACACACATCTTGTATTAGCTGCTTGATTTAGTTTTATAACATATTTTTTCTTCCATTTTTCGATTTTGCTTGTGTTTCTGTTTGTGATTCAGTCTTCTAATCGTATTAGCTGCTTGATTTAGTTTTAGACACCGTAACAGATGAAGAATGAAGACGTCCAAAATCATCAAAACAGATTGCAAGTATAACCTCTTTTTACTTCCTTTAAATCAAACAGCTAATACGATTAGAAGATTGAAACACGAGCAAAAACACGAGCAAAATCGAAAAATGGAAGTAAAAAAATGTTATACTAACATTCTGATATGGTGATTCTAGACGTCTTCTGTCTTCATCTGTTACGGCTTCTAAAACTTAATCAAGCAACTTATACGATTAGAAGATTGAAACACGAGCAAAAACTCCAGCAAAATCGAAAAATAAAAGTAAAAAATATTATACTTACATTCTGTATTGCTGATTCAAGACGTCTTCTGTCTTCATCTGTTACGGCTTCTAAAACTAAATCAAGCAGCTAATACGCTTAGAAGATTGAAACACGAGCAAAAACACAAGCAAAATCAAAAAATGGAAATAAAAAAATGTTATACTTACATTCTGGTTTGCTGATTCTAGACGTCTTCTGTCTTCATCTGTTACGACTTTTAAAATTAAATCAAGCAACTAATACGATTAGAAGATTGAAACACGAGCAAAATCACAAGCAAAATCGAAAAATGGAAGTAAAAAAATGTTATACTTACATTCTTTTTAGCTGATTCTAAACGTATTCCATCTCATCTGTTACGGCTTCTCAAATTAAATCGAGCAGCTAATACGATTAGAAGATCGAAACACGAGCAAAAACAAAAGCAAAATAGAAAAATCAAAGTAAAAAAATGTTGTACTTACATTCTGTTTTGCTGATTCAAGACTTCTTCTGTCTTCATCTGTTACGGCTTCTAAACCTAAATCAAGCAGCTAATATGATTAGAAGACTGAAACACGAGCAAAAACACAAGCAAATAGAAAAATCGAAGTAAAAAAATGTTATACTTACATTCTGTTTTGCTGATTCAAGACGTCTTCTGTCTTCATCTGTTACGGCTTCTAAAACTAAATCAAGCAGCTAATACGATTAGAAGATTGAAACACAAGCAAAAACACAAGCAAAATCGAAAACTGGAAGTAAAAAATGTCATACATACATTTTGTTTTGCTGATTCTAGACGTCTTCTGTCTTTATCTGTTATGGTTTCTAAAACTAAATCAAACAGCTAATATGCTTAGAAACATTATTCACCAGAAAAAAACGCAAGCAAAATCGAAAAATTGAAGAAAAAAATGTTATACTTACATTCTGTTTTGCTGATTCTAGCCGTCTTCTGTCTTCATCTGTTACGGCTTCTAAAACTAAATCAAGCAGCTAATACGATTAGAAGATTGAAACACGAGCAAAAACACAATCAAAATCGAAAAATCAGAGCTAAATCAATGTTATACTTACATTCTGTTTTGCTGATTCTAGACGTATTCTGTCTTCATCTGTTACGGCTTCTAAAACTAAATCAAGCAGCTAATACGATTAGAAATATTAATCACAAGCAAAAACACAAGCAAAATCGACAATTGAAGAAAAAAAATGTTATACTTACATTCTGTTTTGCTGATTCTAGACGTATTCTGTCTTCATCTGTTACGGCTTCTAAAACTAAATCAAGCAGCTAATACGATTAGAAAATTTAATCACAAGAAAAAACACAAAAAAAAATTGTAGAAAAAAAATGTTATACTTACATTCTGTTTTGCTGATTCAAGACGTCTTCTGTCTTCATCTGTTATGGCTTCTAAAACTAAATCAAGCAGCTAATACGATTAGAAGATTGAAACACGAGCAATAACACAAGCAAAATCGAAAAATCGAAGTAAAAACATGTTATACTTACATTCTGTTTTGCTGATTCTAGACGTCTTCTGTCTTTATTTGTTACGGCTTTTAAAACTACATCAATCAGTTAATACGATTAGAAGATTGAAACACGAGCAAAAACACAATCAAAATCGAAAAATCAAATTGAAAAAAATGTTATACTTACATTCTGTTTTGCTCATTTTAGACGTCTTCTATCTTCATCTGTTACGGATTCTAAAACTAAATCAAGCAGCTAATACGATTAGAAAAACGAATCACAAGCAAAAACACAACCAAAATCGAAAAATGGAAGTAAAAATATGTGATACTTACATTCTGTTTCGCTGATTCTAGAAGTCTTCTGTCTTCATCTGTTACGACTTCTAAAACTAAATCAAGAAGCTAATATGATTAGAAGATTGAAACAAGAACAAAGACACAAGCAAAATCGAAAAATCACAGTAAAAAATATTATACTTACATTCTGTTTTGCTGATTCTAAACGTTTACTGTCTTCATCTGTTACGGCTTCTAAAACTACATCAAGCAGCTAATACGATTAGAAGATTGAAACACGAGCAAAAACACAAGCAAAATAGAAAAATCGAAGAAAAAAAATGCTATACTTTCATTCTGTTTTGCTGATTCTAGACGTCTCTGTTTTCATCTGTTACGGCTTCTAAAACTAAATCAAGCAACTTATACGATTAGAAGATTGAAAGACGAGCAAAGTACAAGCAAAATCGAAAAATCGAAGTAAAAAATGTAATGGTTACATTCCGTTTTGCTAATTCTGGACGTCTTCTATCTTCATCTGTTACGGCTTCTAAAACTAAATCAATCAGCTAATACGATTAGAAAAATTAATCACAAGCAAAAACACAAGCAAAATCGAAAAATTGAAGAAAAAAATGTTATACTTACATTCTGTTTTGCTGATTCTAGCCGTCTTCTGTCTTTATCTGTTACGGCTTCTAAAACTAAATCAAGCAGCTAATACGATTAGAAGATTGAAACACGAACAAAAACACAATCAAAATCGAAAAATCAAAGTTAAAAAAATGTTATACTTACATTCTGTTTTGCTGATTGTAGACGTCTTCTGTCTTCATCTGTTACGACTTCATCTGTTACGGCTTCTAAAACTAAATCAAGCAGCTAATACAATTAGAAGATTGAAACAAGAACAAAAACACAAGCAAAATCGAAAAATCGAAGAAAACAAATGTTATACTTACATTCTATTTTGCTGATTCTAGACGTCTTCTGTCTTCATCTGTTACTGCTTCTAAAACTAAATCAAGCAGCTAATACGATTAGAAAAATGAATCACGAGCAAAAACGAAAGCAAAATCGAAAAACTGAAGTAAAATAAATGTTATACTTACATTCTGTTTTGCTGGTTCTAGACGTCTTCTGTCTTCATCTGTTACGGCTTCTAAACTAAATCAAGCAGCTAATACGATTAGAAAAATTAATCACAAGCAAAAACACAAGCAAAACGGAAAAATTGAAGAAAAAAAATATTATACTTAGATTCTGTTTTGCTGATTCTAGACGTCTTCTGTCGTCATCTGTTACGGATTCTAAAACTAAATAAAGCAGAAAATACGATTAGAAAATTTAAACACAAGCAAAAACACAAGAAAAATCGAAAAATTGTAGAAAAAAAATGTTATACTTACATTCTGTATTGCTGATTCGAGACGTCTTCTGTCTTCATCTGTTACGGCTTCTAAACCTCAATCAAGCAGCTAATACGATTAGAAGATTGAAACACGAGCAAAAACACAAGCAAAATCGAAAAATTGAAGAAAAATAATGTTATACTTACATTCTGTTTTGCTGATTCAAGACGTCTTCTGTCTTCATCTGTTACGGCTTCTAAAACTAAATCAAGCAGCTAATACGATTAGAAGATTGAAACACAAGCAAAAACTCAAGCACAATCGAAAACTGGAAGTAAAAAATGTCATACATACATTCCGTTTTGCTGATTCTAGAGGTCTTCTGTCTTCATCTGTTATGGCTTCTAAAACTAAATCAAACAGCTAATATGATTAGAAACATTATTCAAAAGCAAAAACACAAGCAAAATCGAAAAATTGAAGAAAAAAAATGTTATACTTACATTCTGTTTTGCTGATTCTAGCCGTCTTCGGTCTTCATCTGTTACGGCTTCTAAAACTAAATCAAGCAGCTAATACGGTTAAAAGATTGAAACACGAGCAAAAACACAATCAAAATCGAAAAATCAGAGCTAAATAAATATTATACTTACATTCTGTTTTGCTGATTCTAGACGTCTTCTGTCTTCATCTTTTACGGCTTCTAAAACTAAATCAAGCAGCTAATATGATTAGAAATATTAATCACAAGCAAAAACACAAGCAAAATCGAAAAATTGAAGAAAAAAAATGTTATACTTACATTCTGTTTTGCTGATTCTAGACGTATTCTGTCTTCATCTGTTACGGCTTCTAAAACTAAATCAAGCAGCTAATACGATTAGAAAATTTAATCACAAGCAAAAACACAAGAAAAATTGTAGAAAAAAATGTTATACTTACATTCTGTTTTGCTGATTCTAGACTTCTTCTGTCTTCATCTGTTATGGCTTCTAAAACTAGATCAAGCAGCTAATACAATTAGAAGATTGAAACACGAGCAAAAACACAAGCAAAATCGAAAAATCGAAGTAAAAAAATGTTATACTTACATTCTGTTTTGCTGATTCTAGACGTCTTCTGTCTTTATTTGTTACGGCATTTAAAACTACATCAATCAGCTCATACGATAAGAAAAATTAATCACAAGCAAAAACACAAGCAAAATCGAAAAATTGAAGAAAAAAATGTTATACTTACATTCTGTTTTGCTGATTCTAGCCGTCTTCTGTCTTTATCTGTTACGGCTTCTCAAACTAAATCAAGCAGCTAATACGATTAGAAGATTCAAACACGAACAAAAACACAAGCAAAATCGAAAAATCGAAGAAAACAAATGTTATACTTACATTCTGTTTTGCTGATTCTAGACGTCTTCTGTCTTCATATGTTACGGCTTCTAAAACTAAATCAAGCAGCTAATACGATTAGAAGATTGAAACACGAGCAAAAACACAGTCAAACTCGAAAAATCAAAGTTAAAAAAATGTTATACTTACATTCTGTTTTGCTGATTGTAGACGTCTTCTGTCTTCATCTGTTACGTCTTCATCTGTTACGGCTTCTAAAACTAAATCAAGCAGCTAATACGATTAGAAGATTGAAACAAGAAGAAAAACAAAAGCAAAATCGAAAAATCAAAGTAAAAAAATGTTATACTTACATTCTGTTTTGCTGATTCTAGAGGTTTTCTGTCTTCATCTGTTACGGCTTCTAAAACTAAATCAAGCAGCTTATACGATTAGAAGATTGAAACACGAGCAAAAACACAAGCAAAATAGAAAAAATAAATTAAAAAAAAGTAATACTTACATTCTGATTTACTGATTCTAGACGTCTTCTGTCTTCATCTGTTACATCTTCATCTCTTACGGCTTTTAAAACTAAATCAAGCAGCTAATACGATTAGATGATTGAAACACGATCAAAAACACAATCAAAATCGAAAAATCAAAGTTAAAAAAATGTTATACTTACAATCTGTTTTGCTGATTCTAGACGTTTTCTGTCTGCATCTGTTACGGCTTCTTAAACTAAATCATGCAGCTAATACGATTAGAAAAATGAATCACAAGCAAAAATGGAAGTAAAAAAATGTTATACTTACATTCTGTTTTGCTGATTCTAGACGTCTTCTGTCTTCATCTGTTACGGCTTCTTAAACTAAATCGAGCAGCTAATACGATTAGAAGATTGAAACACGAGCAAAAACACAATCAAAATCGAAATATGAAAGTTAAAAAAAATGTTATACTTACATTCTGTTTTGCTGATTCTAGACGTCTTCTGTCTTCATCTGTTACGGCTTCTAAAACTAAATCAAGCAGCTAATACGATTAGAAAAATGAATCACAACCAAAAACACAAGCAAAATCGTCAAATCGAAGTAAAATAATGTTATACTTACATTCTGTTTTGCTGATTCTATACGTCTTCGGTCTTCATTCGTTACGGCTTCTAAAACTAAATCAAGCAGCTAATACGATAAAAAGATTGAAACACGAGCAAAAACACAAGCAAAATCGAAAAATCAAAGTTAAAAAAATGTTATACTTACATTCTGTTTTGCTGATTCTAGACGTCTTCTGTCTTCATCTGTTACGGCTTCTAAAACTAAATCAAGCAGCTAATACGATTAAAAGATTGAAACACGAGCAAAAACACAAGCAAAATCGAAAAATCGAAGTAAAAAAATTTTATACTTACATTCTGTTTTGCTGATTCTAGACGTCTTCTGTCTTCATCTGTTACGGCTTCTAAAACTAAATCAAGCAGCTAATACGATTAGAAGATTGAAACACGAGCAAAAACACAATCAAAATCGAAAAATCAAAGTTAAAAAAATGTTATACTTACATTCAGATTTGCTGATTCAAGACGTCTTCTGTCTTCATCTGTTGCGGCTTCTAAAACTAAATCAAGCAGCTAATACGATTAGAAAAATGAATCACAAGCATAAGCAAAATCGAAAAATCGAAGTAAAAAAATATTAAACTTACATATTGTTTTGCTGATTCTATATGTATTCGGTCTTCATCTGTAACGGCTTCTAAAACTAAATCAATCAGGTAATCCGATTAGAAGATTCAAACACGAGTAAAAACACAAGCAAAATCGAAAAATGGAAGTAAAAAAATGTTATACTTACATTCTGTTTTGCTGATTGTAGACGTCTTCTGTCTTCATCTGTTACGTCATCATCCGTTACGGCTTCTAAAACTAAATCAAGCAGCTAATACGATTAGAAGATTGAAACACGAGCAAAAACACAAGCAAAATCGACAAATGGAAGTAAAAAAATATTATTCTTACATTCTGTTTTGCTGATGTTAGACGTTTTCTGTCTTCATCTGTTACGGCTTATTAAACTAAATAAAGCAGCTAATAAGATTAGAAGATTGAAACACGAGCAAAAACACAATCAAAATCGAAACATCAAAGTTAAAAAAATGTTATACTTTCATTCTGTTTTGTTGATTCTAGACGTCTTCTGTCTTCATCTGTTCCGGCTTCTAAAACTAAATCAAGCAGCTAATACGATTAGAAAAATTAATCACAAGCAAAAACACAAGCAAAATCGTCAAATCGAAGTAAAATAATGTTCTACTCACATTCTGTTTTGCTGATTCTATACGTCTTCGGTCTTCATCTGTTACGGCTTTTAAAACTAAATCAAGCAGCTAATACGATTAGAAGATTGAAACACGAGCAAAAACACAAGCAAAATCGAAGTAAAAAAATGTTATACTTACATTCTGTTTTGCTGATTGTAGACGTCTTCTGTCTTCATCTATTCCGTCTTCATCTGTTACGGCTTCTAAAACTAAATCAAGCAGCTAATACGTTTAGAAAATTGAAACAAGAACAAAAACAAAAGCAAAATCGAAAAATCAAAGTAAACAAATGTTTTACTTACATTCTGTTTTGCTGATTCTAGACGTCTTCTGTCTTCATCTGTTACGGCTTCTAAAACTAAATCAAGCAGCTAATACGATTAGAAGATTGAAATACGACGAAAAACACAAGCAAAATAGAAAAATCAAAGTTAAAAAAATGTTATACTTACATTCTGTTTTGCTGATTCTAGACGTCTTCTGTCTTCATCTGTTACATCTCCATCTGTTACGGCTTCTAAAAGTAAATCAAGCAGCTAATACGATTAGAAGATTGAAACACGATCAAAAACACAATCAAAATTGAAAAATCAAAGTTAAAAATATGTTATACTTACGATCTGTTTTGCTGATTCTAGACGTTTTCTGTCTTCGTCTGTTACGGCTTCTAAAACTAAATCATGCAGCTAATACGATTAGAAAAATGAATCACACGCATAAATACAAGCAAAATCGAAAAATGGAAGTAAAATATTGTTATACTTACATTCTATTTTGCTGATTCTAGACGTCTTCTGTCTTCATCTGTTACGTCTTCATCTGTTACGGCTTCTAAAACTAAATCAAGCAGCTAATACAATTAGAAGATTGAAACACGAGCAAAAACACAAGCAAAATCGAAAAATCGAAGTAAAAAAATGTTATACTTACATTCTGTTTTGCTGATTCTAGACGTCTTCTGTCTCCATCTGTTACGGCTTCTAAAACTACATCAAGCAGCTAATACGATTAGAAGATTGAAACACGAGCAAAAACACAAGCAAAATCGAAAAATCAAAGTTGAAAAAATGTTATACTTACATTCTGTTTTGCTAATTCTAGACGTCTTCTGTCTTCATCTGTTACGGCTTCTAAAACTAAATCAAACAGCTAATACGATTAGAAGATCGAAACACGAGCAAAAACACAAGCAAAATCGAAAAATAGAAGTAAAAAAATGTTATACATACATTCTGTTTTGCTGATACTAGACGTCTTCTGTCTTCATCTGTTACGGCTTCTTAAACTAAATCAAGCAGCTAATACGATTAGAAGATTGAAACACGAGCAAAAACACAATCAAAATCGAAAAATCAAAGTTAAAAAAATGTTATACTTACATTCAGTTTTGCTGATTCTAGACGTCTTCTGTCTTCATCTGTTACGGCTTCTAAAACTAAATCAAACATTTAATACGATTAGAAGATTGAAACACGAGCATAAACACAAGCAGAATCGAAAAATGGAAGTACAAAAATGTTATACTTACATTCTGTTCTGCTCATTCTAGACATCTTCTGTCTTCATCTGTTACTGCTTCTAAAACTAAATCAAGCAGCAAATACGATTAGAAAAATTAATCACGAGCAAAAACACAAGCAAAATCGAAAAATTGAAGAAAAAAATGTGATACTTACATTCTGTTTTGCTGATTCTAGACGTCTTCTGTCTTCATCTGTCACAGCTTCTAAAACTAAATCAAGCAGCTACTACGATTAGAAAAATGAATCACAAGCATAAGCAAAATCGAAAAATCGAAGTAAAATAATGTTAAACTTACATATTGTTTTGCTGATTCTATATGTATTCGGTCTTCATCTGTAACGGCTTCTAAAACTAAATCAATCAGGTAATACGATTAGAAGATTAAAACACGAGTAAAAACACAAGCAAAATCGAAAAATGGAAGTAAAAAATGTTATACTTACATTCTGTTTTGCTGATTCTAGGTGTCTTCTGTCTTCATCTGTTACGGCTTCTTAAACTAAATCATGCAGCTAATACGATTAGAAGATTGAAATACGAGCAAAAACACAATCAAAATCGATATATCAAAGTTAAAAAAATGTTATAATTACATTCTGTTTTGCTGATTCTAGAGGTCTTCTGTCTTCATCTGTTACGGCTTCTAAAACTAAATCAAGCAGCTAATACGATTACAAAAATGAATCACAAGCAAAAACACAAGCAAAATCGTCAAATCGAAGTAAAATAATGTTATACTTACATTCTGTTTTGCTGATTCTATACGTCTTCGGTCTTCATCTGTTACAGCTTCTAAAACTAAATCAAGCAGCTAATACAATTTAAAGATTGAAACACGAGCAAAAACACAAGCAAAATCGAAGTAAAAAAAAGTTATACTTACATTCTGTTTTGCTGATTGTAGACGTCTTCTGTCTTCATCTATTCCGTCTTCATCTGTTACGGCTTCTAAAACTAAATCAAGCAGCTTATACGTTTAGAAAATAGGAACAAGAACAAAAACAAAAGCAAAATCGAAAAATCAAAGTAAACAAATATTATACTTACATTCTGTTTTGCTGATTCTAGACGTCTTCTGTCTTCATCTGTTACGGCTTCTAAAACTAAATCAAGCAGCTAATACGATTAGAAGATTGAAACACAACCAGAAACACAAGCAAAATAGAAAAATCAAAGTTAAAAAAATGTTATACTTACATTCTGATTTGCTGATTCTAGACGTCTTCTGTCTTCATCTGTTACATCTCTATCTGTTACGGCTTCTAAAACTAAATCAAGCAGCTAATACGATTAGAAGATTGAAACACGATCAAAAACACAATCAAAATAGAAAAATCAAAGTTAAAAATATGTTATACTTACGATCTGTATTGCTGATTCTAGACGTTTTCTGTCTTCGTCTGTTACGGCTTCTAAAACTAAATCATGCAGCTAATACAATTAGAAAAATGAATCACACGCATAAACACAAGCAAAATCGAAAAATGGAAGTAAAATATTGTTATACTTACATTCTGTTTTGCTGATTCTAGACGTCTTCTGTCTTGATCTGTTACGTCTTCATCTGTTACGGCTTCTAAAACTAAATCAAGCAGCTAATACAATTAGAAGATTGAAACACGAGCAAAAACACAAGCAAAACCGAAAAATCGAAGTAAAAAAATGTTATACTTACATTCTGTTTTGCTGATTCTAGACGTCTTCTGTCTCCATCTGTTACGGCTTCTAAAACTACATCAAGCAGCTAATACGATTAGAAGATTGAAACACGAGCAAAAACACAAGCAAAATCGAAAAATCAAAGTTAAAAAAATGTTATACATACATTCTGTTTTGCTAATTCTAGACGTCTTCTGTCTTCATCTGTTACGGCTTCTAAAACTAAATCAAGCAGCTAATACGATTAGAAGATCGAAACACGAGCTAAAACACAATCAAAATCGAAAAATCAAAGTTAAAAAAATGTTATACTTACATTCAGTTTTGCCGATTCTAGATGTCTTCTGTCTTCATTTGTTACGGCTTCTAAAACTAAATCAAGCATTTAATACGATTAGAAAAATGAATCACAAGCACAAACACAAGCAAAATCGAAAAATCGAAGTAAAATAATGTTATACTTACATTTTGTTTTGCTGATTCTATATGTATTCGGTCTTCATTTTTTACGGTTCTAAAACTAAATCAAGCAGCTAATAGGATTAGAAGATTGAAACACGAGCAAAAACACAAGCAAAATCGAAAAATGGAAGTAAAAAAATGTTATACTTACATTCTGTTTTGCTGTTCTACACGTCTTCTGTCTTCATCTGTTACGGCTTCTTAAACTAAATCAAGCAGCTAATACGATTAGAAGATTGAAACACGAGCAAAAACACAATCAAAATCGAAATATCAAAGTTAAAAAAATGTTATACTTACATTCTGTTTTGCTGATTCTAGACGTTTTCTGTCTTCATCTGTTACGGCTTCTAAAACAAAATCAAGCAGCTAATACGATTAGAAAAATGAATCATAAGCAAAAAACACAAGCAAAATCGTCAAATTGAAGTAAAATAATGTTATACTTACATTCCGTTTTGCTGGTTCTATACGTCTTCGGTCTTCATCTGTTACGGCTTCTAAAACTAAATCAAGCATCTAATACGATTAGAAGATTGAAACACGAGTAAAAACACAAGCAAAATCGAAAAATGGAAGTAAAAAAATGTTATACTTACATTCTGTTTTGCTGATTGTAGACGTCTTCTGTCTTCATCTATTACATGTTCATCTGTTACGGCTTCTAAAACTAAATCAAGCAGCTAATACGATTAGAAGATTGAAACAAGAACAAAAACACAAGCAAAATCGAACAATCAAAGTAAAAAAATGTTATACTTACATTCTGTTTTGCTGATTCTATACGTCTTCTCTCTTCATCTGTTACTGCTTCTAAAACTAAATCAAGCAGCTAATACGATAAGAAGATTGAAACACGAACAAAAACACAAGCAAAATCGAAAAATCAAAGTTAAAAAAATGTTATACTTACATTCAGTTTTGCTAATTCTAGACGTCTTCTGCCTTCATCTGTTACGGCTTCTAAAACTAAATCAAGCAGCTAATACGATTAGAAGATCGAAACACGAGCTAAAACACAATCAAAATCGAAAAATCAAAGTTAAAAAAATGTTATACTTACATTCAGTTTTGCCGATTCTAGATGTCTTCTGTCTTCATCTGTTACGGCTTCTAAAACTAAATCAAGCATTTAATACGATTAGAAAAATGAATCACAAGCACAAACACAAGCAAAATCGAAAAATCGAAGTAAAATAATGTTATACTTACATTCTGTTTTTGCTGATTCTATATGTATTCGGTCTTCATTTTTTACGGTTCTAAAACTAAATCAAGCAGCTAATACGATTAGAAGATTGAAACACGAGCAAAAACACAAGCAAAATCGAAAAATGGAAGTAAAAAAATGTTATACTTACATTCTGTTTTGCTGTTCTACACGTCTTCTGTCTTCATCTGTTACGGCTTCTTAAACTAAATCAAGCAGCTAATACGATTAGAAGATTGAAACACGAGCAAAAACACAATCAAAATCGAAATATCAAAGTTAAAAAAATGTTATACTTACATTCTGTTTTGCTGCTTCTAGACGTCTTCTGTCTTCATCTGTTACGGCTTCTAAAACAAAATCAAGCAGCTAATACGATTAGAAAAATGAATCATAAGCAAAAAACACAAGCAAAATCGTCAAATCGAAGTAAAATAATGTTATACTTACATTCCGTTTTGCTGATTCTATACGTCTTCGGTCTTCATCTGTTACGGCTTCTAAAACTAAATCAAGCATCTAATACGATTAGAAGATTGAAACACGAGTAAAAACACAAGCAAAATCGAAAAATGGAAGTAAAAAAATGTTATACTTACATTCTGTTTTGCTGATTGTAGACGTCTTCTGTCTTCATCTATAACATCTTCATCTGTTACGGCTTCTAAAACTTAATCAAGCAGCTAATACGATTAGAAGATTGAAACAAGAACAAAAACACAAGCAAAATCGAAAAATCAAAGTAAAAAAATGTTATACTTACATTCTGTTTTGCTGATTCTATACGTCTTCTCTCTTCATCTGTTACTGCTTCTAAAACTAAATCAAGCAGCTAATACGATAAGAAGATTGAAACACGAACAAAAACACAAGCAAAATCGAAAAATCAAAGTTAAAAAAATGTTATAATTACATTCTGTTTTGCTGATTCTAGACGTCTTCTGTCTTCATCTGTAACGTCTTCATCTGTTACGGCTTCTAAAACTAAATCAAGCAGCCAATACGATTAGAAAATTGAAACACGATCAAAAACACAATCAGAATCGAAAAATCAAAGTTAAAAAAATGTTATACTTACAATATGTTTTGCTGATTCTAGACGTCTTCTGTTTTCATCTGTTATGGCTTCTAAAACTAAATCATGCAGCTAATACGATTAGAAAAATGAATCACAAGCAAAAACACAAGCAAAATCGAAAAATGGAAGTAAAATAATGCTATACTGACATTCTATTTTGCTGATTCTAGACCTCTTCTGTCTTCATCTGTTACGTCTTCATCTGTTTCAGCTTCTAAAACTAAATCAAACAGCTAATACAATTAGAAGATTGAAACACGAGCAAAAACACAAGCAAAATCGAAAAAATCGAAGTAAAAAAATGTTATACTTACATTCTGTTTTGCTGATTTTAGACGTCTTCTGTCTTCATCTGTTACGGCTTCTAAAACTACATCAAGCAGCTAATACGATTAGAAGATTGAAACACGAGCAAAAACACAAGCAAAATCGAAAAATCAAAGTGAAAAAAATGTTATACTTACAATCTGTTTTGTTGATTCTAGACGTTTTCTGTCTTCATCTGTTACGGCTTCTAAAACTAAATTATGCAGCTAATACGATTAGAAAAATGAATCACAAGCAAAAACACAAGCAAAATCGAAAAATGGAAGTAAAATAATGCTATACTGACATTCTATTTTGCTGATTCTAGACGTCTTCTGTCTTCATCTGTTACGTCTTCATCTGTTTCAGTTTCTAAAACTAAATCAAGCAGCTAATACAATTAGAAGATTGAAACACGAGCAAAAACACAAGCAAAATCGAAAAAATCAAAGTAAAAAAATGTTATACTAACATTCTGTTTTGCTGATTTTAGACGTCTTCTGTCTTCATCTGTTACGGCTTCTAAAACTACATCAAGCAGCTAATACGATTAGAAGATTGAAACACGAGCAAAAACACAAGCAAAATCGAAAAATCAAAGTTTAAAAAATGTTATACTTACAATCTGTTTTGCTGATTCTAGACGACTCCTGTCTTCATCTGTTACGGCTTTTAAAACTAAATCAAGCAGCTAATACGATTAGAAGATTGAAACACGAGCAAAAACACAATCAAAATCGAAAAATTAAAGTTAAAAAAATGTTATACTTACATTCTGTTTTGCTGATTCTAGACGTCTTCTGTCTTCATCTGTTACGGCTTCTAAAACTAAATCAAGCAGCTAATACGATTCTTTGTTCGTCTGTTATGACATCTAAAACTAAATCAAGCAGCTAATACGATTAGTAAAATTGGAATACTTAAAATAAAACCCAACAAAAGGAAAGTCAACAAAAATATTTACTTACATTCTTATTTTTCTTGTTGGTTTTGTTGTACTTCTTTTTCCACTTCTTTCTCACATTCCTCTTCTGATCCTTTTGTTTTGTTGTTACGTCTTGTTATCAAAGTAAACTTAGTTTTTTGTTGTTCATGTTCTTCTTATTCCTTTCTTTATTACGATAAACTGAAATGAATTGATATATCGTCTTATTTATTCTATTTACATTATGGCTTTGAAATTGACAGAATATTTCATTGAAGACAAGTCAATAAGAAATGGGAGGGGTGAGGGGAGACTCCTTCGTATGTCACGATGTGACCTTTACCTTTGTATGACCTTAAAAATCTTATTTACAGGTCTAAGGTAAATGACGCATTATCATTGCATGTGGATCACTGAGTTATTTAAAATCCTTCCATGTAAGACAAGACACGAAATCTCAAACATACTTAAAGTGTGACCTTCACCTTTGTGGTATGGTTCTGGGTCTGGATCAATTGAGTCAAGTGGTTTTGAAATCATTCTATCTATGAAAAAAGTTACAGTGCGGAAACAAAATCTTCAACCGATTCAAAGTGTTGTAAAACAAACTTAAAGTTGCATAGGTGGACAATTGCCCTTCCATAACTAATTTGTTGATTTTATTTTGAATCGCTGTTTATCAAGAATTTTGGACAAGACAAGTCGCAAAACAACTCGTTCCACATTTTGAAACGTTTACTTTAAGACAAATCATCCCATACTTTAAGACAACTCGTCCCCTACTTTAAATAAACTCGTCCCATACTTTAAGACAACTGGTCCTATACTTTAAGACAAATCATTCCATACTTTAAGACAACTCGTCCCCTACTTTAAATAAACTCGTCCCATACTTTAAGACAACTGGTCGCAAGACAAGTCGTCCCCTACTTTAAATAAACTCGTCCCATACTTTAAGACAACTGGTCCTATACTTTAAGACAAATCATTCCATTCTTTAAATAAACTCGTCCCAAACTTTAAAACAACTAGTCCCATACTTTAGGACAACTCGTCCCATACGTTTAATAAACTCGTCCCATACTTTAAGACAACTCGTCCCACACTTTAGGACATCTGGTCCTATACTTTAAGACAAATCATTCCATTCTTTAGGACAAATCATTCAATACTTTAAATAAAATCGTCCCATACTTTAAGACCAAGTGTCCCATACTTTAAGACAACCCGGTCGACACTTTAAAACAACTCGTTCCATACTTTAAAACATCTCATTCTATACTTTAAGACAACTCGTCCCATACTTTAAGACAAATCATTCTATACTTTAAGACGAATCGTCTTATACTTTAAGACAGCTCATTCCATTATCTAACACACAAGTCAACTCGGCCCATACTTTAAGACAACTCGTCCCATACTTTAACATAACTCGGTCCATACTTTAAGACATCACATTCTATACTTTAAGACAACTCGTCCCATACTTTAAGACTACACATTTCATACTTTAAGACAACTCATTTTAAACTTTAAGACAACTCATTCCATACTTTAAGACAACTTGTCCAATACTTTAACACAACGCATTCCGTACTTTAGGACAACTCGTTCCATACTTTAAGACAACACATTCCATTATTTAACATAACTCATCCCATACTTTAAAACAACTCGGCCCAAGCTTTAAAACAACTCGTCACAAACTTTAAAGACAACTAATTTTAAACTTTAAGACAACTCATTCCATACTAAAAGACAACTTTTCCCTTACTTTAACACAACTCATTCCATACTTTAAGACAACTCATTCCATTATTTAACATAACTCATCCAATACTTTAAAACAACTCGACCCAAGCTTTAAGACAACTCTTTTTAAATTTTAAGACACCTCATTCTATACTTTAAGACAACTTTTCCCATACTTTGAAACAACTTGTCCCATACTTTAAGAAAACTCGTCCCATATTTAATTCAATTTATTCCATACTTTAAATAAACTCGTTCTATACTTAAAACAATCTGTCAAGCTTTAAGGCAACTCGTCCCAAACTTTGAAGACGAACACATTTTAAACTTTAAGACAACTCGTCCCAAGCTTAAAGACAACTCGCCCCATACTTTAAGACAAATCGACCCATACTTTATGATAACCAGGTCTATACTTTAAAACAACTCGTCCCATACTTTAAAACAACTCATATTATACTTTAAGACAACCAGGTCGATACTTTAAAACGACTCGTCCCATACTTTAGGACAACTTGGCCCATATTTTAAGACAACGTGTCCCTTTCTTTAAGACAACTCATATTATACTTTAAGACAACTCGTTCCATACTTTAAAACAACTCGGCCCAAACGTTAAAGATAACTCATATTAAATTTAAAAAATCTCGTCCAATACTTTAAAACTCGTCCAATACTCTTCCAAGACAACTCAGTACATACCTTAATCACTCTATACATACTTTGAGACAACTTGTCCTATACTTTAAGCCAACCCATTCCTACTTTAAGACTATTTATTCAATATATTAAGTAAACTCGTTTCATCCTTTAAAACAACTCGGTCCAAACTTGAAGACAACTCGTCCCAAACTTTATCTTATTAAACAAAATTATATTAAAGCATGTTTTGCGTGACCTCACAAACTCTGCTTGGAAGATGAAAAAAAAGATATGCATTCCTTACCATAGATTCACAAAGCTTCTAAAACAAAAAAATAGAAGTTTTTGTATTTGTTTTATTGGTTAAGCAAGGATGTATATACTTAATCTTTTAGGTATCCAACTTGTAGATAAGCATGATGTCATCACACACATATTTTAATGAGATAATACCATTGCTTTGTTGTATGTAAGCTTACAAGTTTCCCATATGGGCGATGCCCCTCTCCCCACCTCAGAAGAGTGTTAGTCAGTTTTAGATTTGTGGGGGTAGTGCAGAACACAGATAGAAACACATTGTATTTTTTTTCTGGGTCTTTAGCGTGCTCGGTTTATAGCATCGTCACGCGTGTGTCTTCGCTTAAACAACTGTTAGTGTTTTAGTTGTCCAGCCCCGGATAAAGAACCCGTAACCCCGACTAACCTAATCGGGCTCACCATAAAACCATTGCTTTATAAACACGGGTCATTTTTTATAACTGGGCTTCTGTTTCACCAACATTTTACTTAAATACTTAAAAACTTAACTAAGTATTGACTGGTTATTTCTCTTTAATATTATCAATACCATTGAAACAATATACAGTTTTTACTGGAACATTTCTAAAATTATGAATCCTGGTGCTTTTCGTAAATTTAAGATTTTAAGTATTTAAGGAGGAATATACCGTTTAAATTATTTTCGAAATCAAAGGAATATTTGGTATGTAATGAAACTAGAAAGAATTTCCAATTTGAATATACTTTTTTTTCTGCGGTAAATATAACACTTCTTTACCTATGACGTCGTAAACATGGCCATGTTTGGTCTTTTTGACGTCCCGATTTATAGCAGCAAATCGCGCATTTGTCGACCTCAGTCAAGTTATACCGAATGTACAGAATCGAAACACATATCACCACGAACACATTCAACGGATATATGAATTTACATATGCAATAATTACGACGAACGCCACATTCTGAAAATATTAGCGAAAAACGGAAATTATTATTTTCTCGATTTTTTCGAAAAAAATGCTTCAAATCAAAATTACCAAAAAACAAACCGAGCGATTTTGGAATAATTTTTATTTGATTTCTAACAATATGCTTCACAGTGATTGTGAGATTTTTAGAACAGTTGACAAACTAGATTTTTTTTTATTTTTAATAATTTAACCCCACCCTACGTCAAAAAAGACGTCAACATATTGTATAATTCTACACGTTTTCCATAAGATTTTCGGCAGTTGATTAAGGTTAAATTATCTTCTAAATCAGTGGTTCAATTAGTAAATTATGAAACTAGAAGAAATTTCCAATGTGAATATGTATTTTTTGCAGCGGTCAATAGAATACATATTTATATATGACGTCGTAAACATAGCCATGTTCAGCCCTTTTGACGTCCCAATGTATAGCAGCAAAATCGCGTATTTTTTCGACCTCAGTTGAGTTATTCCTAATACACAGAATAAAAACATATATCACCATGTACACATTTGACGGATGTATGGATTTACAGATGCAAAAATTACGACGAACATTTTGAAAATACTAGCGAAAAAAGGAAACTATTTTTTTCTCGATTTTTTCGAAAAAACGGCTTCAGATCAAAATTACCAAAAAACAAATCAAGCGAATTTTGCATAATTTTTAAATGTTATATTCATCAACAAATTTACGGCGGATTGATTATGTGAAGATGATACCGGTAATACACACATTTGGATCAACCAGAAAACCTTTCATCTTATGCCATATAAATGACCTCCCAGACGCAGTCCAGTCATCAGTTCGTCTTTTTGCCGACGATTGCCTACTCTACCGAGTCATCAAAAGCCCAGAAGACCACACCACCCTCCAACAGGACCTACAACAACTAGAGACATGGGCAGATACATGGGGTATGCGTTTTAATGCGAAGAAATGCTACTTGATGAGCATGAACAGCAACTCGTCACATTTCTATGAACTTGACAAAACGATACTACAACAAGTACCAGAAAACCCCTATCTTGGAGTGACAATATCCGAAGACCTTAAGTGGACCGCTCACATCACCAAGATCTCCAAAAAAGCAAACTCGACCATTGGCTTCCTTAGAAGGAACCTAAAACACTGTCCACCACCATGCAGAAAAATGGCATACCTGTCACTAGTAAGATCAACCCTAGAATACAGTTCCATCGTCTGGGATCCTTACCAACAAAAGGACATCTTTACACTAGAGAAAGTACAGCGCCAAGCCGTCCGCTTCATCACAGGAGACTACAAGTCACGGGACCCAGGTAGCGTCACACGTATGATGAACGACTTACAATTACCACCCCTCCAAGACCGAAGGAAAGCACAGAGGTTATCCTTTTTCTATAAGGTGGTCGAGGGACTGGTGCCAGCTATGCAATGTCTTGACTATTTAACCCCTGTCCGCGGCAAGCGCCATATTAAAGCCAGGAAATTCTTAGGCTGCAAATCAGACAATATTGTTGAAAAACATTCTTTAAATAACAGCAAATGCTTTAAATTAGTGCAGTGCAAAAGCATCTCATTCCAGAATTCTTACTTTCCAAAAACTATTATAGACTGGAACCAACTGGAAGATAGTGTTGTGTGCGCAAATACAGTCAACGGCTTTAAATCGGCCGTCTTTCATTGGGACTAATCAGTGTTTCCCAGACCTTCTTTCCGTTGTGCATATGCCGAGAGGCTCTACAACGTACTAATCCAGATCCAGATCTTAAGAGCACAAGTAAACTGATAAAACTACCTCTTAGATCAATTTCATCAACATTGGTATGGTCGCGTTGAACAATTCATCAGAATAACTTATACTACATATTAATCAAATCTAATATCAATTTAGAACATTATTTGCCAATTTCAGTACCACTAACAATAGCTTACCAGTGGAACTGGACAGATTTCAACAGTCACGATCGTAAATGGCGACACTGCCTTCTAAACGATATCGACGATAAGCTACACTGTGTCCTCAAACGCCAATTATTTCTTGCTGATATATTGAGATATAATCCCCTATACTATTGCCGAAGGCCAAATCTCATACAGTTTCGTGAACGTATGTCCTCGTACTCGTCCAAAATACTGAAAATTATTAGTACATTTGCTCGCCATATAAACAACTACGTTCGGCCAATTTATTAAACATAACAGACTTACCTTTTAATCTAAGCTATGGTTATATTAAAAATAAATGTATTCCCTCAAGTAACCCGCTAGTGTGTATGCACAGCCGCGTGTTAACTATAAAATCACAGTCAGTGACACTCCCATGCGTCTATACAATTTTCATGAATGAAAGCACGTTAAGCACGTGCAAATGTATAAACTCTCCCAACCTTGAGTAGACGGTGAATTTAAACACGCCCATCGGCAAAGTTATGAATAAAATTTTGATCAGCCAATCGTGACTGCATTGCATAATACAAATCAGTTATTTTATTTGTCCTTTTTATTCATTTTTATAATGCAATTGTATAAACCGAATCAGCTATTTTGAAACTACGTCATTCTATTTTTAGATGGAATCTTCCGTATTAGGGGTGTTTGTAGTATGATAGCATTTTTATCTGTTACATAAACTATAACATAAACTAAAAATCAATATAAAGTGTGTTGTACTACTGTCTGTTTCGATAGCGTAGTACTAACGATTTGAACTGTAAACCCAAATGTCGCGAGTTCGAGCCTTGTTTCATCTTTTTTTCAATTTATTTTTCCATAACAGTATCCCAGTGTACTGTTTTAATTTTTTTTTTAATTTTGTAAGTGTTGGTAGCAACCTCTTCTATATATACATTGCCTGTATACCTGTATACAGGTCTGACTAAAGAATCACCCCCCCCCCCCCCCCCCACACACACACACACACACGCCCCCTCTCCACTCTAAATGACGGTAGCAAGGTTTTTACGCAAAGGAAATTGTGTAAAGAGGTTTGGCATATTTTTTTTTTTTTGGTAAAATACATAAAACTTATATGTGCATATGGGAACATAGGAACATTTGCATTATTTCTGACAAGTTTGGATGACATTGGGAACTGTTGGGAAATTGTCAAAAAGCAACCTGGTCAACCTTAAGTTTGTTTTCCCGCATAATTAACCCAACAGAGGACTATCTATGGGAACAATGCACTTTTAGAACCATTGATAATGTATCCAGTGTTCAAGAAGTGCATGTCTCTATATGTAGAACAGTACAAAATTAATTGTTGTGTGAGACGTATAGCGTCTCACCACACCAAGTCAAAATCATCTAAAACAATTTTGTCTGATCGTGGCTTCCGAGGAGCCTGCGATGCCGGTGTCGACTTGCTGCTGCGGATTACAGCTGACGCAATATGTACGTGTACATATGAATAAAACATTGTAAATTTCCTCCGCGAACGTTGATTTTAACAAAAACTCGTTACATTTTATCAATTATTTAGTTGTTTTATCGGACAATAGTAAAACACAGTTAATATTATATATCGAGACACTCTGATACTATTATGGCAAATAAAAATTCAACATAGATACGGCTCTAACTCGCGACATTTTGGTTGACAGTTAAAACCATTACCACTATGCTATCGAAACAGACAGTAGTACATACACTTACAAAATAGCTGATTCGATTTATAGTTGTGCTTTTTGTTGACATAAACATTATACAGTGGTGTTTTTTATTTTTAAATCGTTGAAAGAATGTTCGGATTTCCTGTACTTCCCCCTTTTTATTATCTTCTCGTCCTCTAAGCATTTTAAAGGCACAACCGCTATATTTACTTCTGTGTGCAGGAATTTGAATGTGAATATACACACCTTTATTTATATGCGTATATGTTGTATTTTTTATCAGCAATGCCAATTATATGTACTTTATGCAAATTTAACGTTCTTGTAAATTTACCGTGACTCGACAAATGGCAAGAAATTTGAAAAAATAAATTGACACAAATAAAAAACCATAATGCATTTTTTTCATTAAATATTGTTTGAGTATGTAAATGTTGACTGATGTGTAATCTACCTAAATTTTATTTATTTCTGTTCACTGGATTACCAACATATATGTAAAACAAAATGAATCATGTTGTTACATTTGTGTAGCCTGATACAAGTAAATGTTGTAAACGATAATTTAAAAATTCTCTCCAAAAATGTTATGTGAGAAAGTTTGCCAGTTACTTGCGGAAGGACGCTGGTTCTGCTATGATTAACTCTGAGGTCTTCCTCCACCAATAATACTGGGTATGCCTTATACATGTATCCGGAAAAATGTTGACACACCGATAAAGCGTTTTGAAAGTAAAAAAGGAATCTTTACATAGTATTACATGTATTAAATGTACTTAACATAGTATTACATGTATTACAGGTACTTGACATAGTATTACATGTATTACAGGTACTTGACATAGTATTGCAGGTATTACAGGTACTTGACATAGTATTACATGTATTACAGGTACTTTACATAGTATTACATATATTACATGTACTTTTCATATTGTTTTAGTATTAAACAACCAAAAAAAGATAATTTTTTTACAAACTATTTAAGAAAAAATACCCGGCCCATTAATTTTTGAGGGGTTATATCGGCATCAGTCCCATATGTAGGTGTCTTATATCGGCATCAGTCCCATATATATGTGTCCTATATCGGCATCAGTCCCATATCTAGGTGTCCTATATCGGCATCAGTCCCATATTTAGGTGTCCTATATCGGCATCAGTCCCATATGTATGTGTCCTATATCGGCATCAGTCCCATATGTAGGTGTCCTATATCGGCATCAGTCCCATACGTATGTGTCCTATATCGGCATCAGTTCCATATGTATGTGTCATATATCGGCATCAGTCCCATATGTAGGTGTCCTATATCGGCATCAGTCCTATATGTATGTGTCCTATATCGGCATCAGTCCCATATGTAGGTGTCCTATATCGGTATCAGTCCCATATGTAGGTGTCCTATATCGGCATCAGTCCCATATTTAGGTGTCATATATCTGCATCAGTCCCATATGTAGGTGTCCTATATCGGCATCAGTCCCATATGTATGTGTCCTATATCGGCATCAGTCCCATATGTAGGTGTCATATATCGGCATCAGTCCCATATGTAGGTGTCATATATCGGCATCAGTCCCATATGTAGGTGTCCTATATAGGCATCAGTCCCATATGTAGGTGTCCTATATCGGCATCAGTCCCATATGTATGTGTCCTATATCGGCATCAGTCCCATATGTATGTGTCCTATATCGGCATCAGTCCCATATGTAGGTGTCCTATATCGGCATCAGTCCCATATGTATGTGTCATATATCGGCATCAGTCCCACATGTATGTGTCATATATCGGCATCAGTCCCATATGTAGGTGTCCTATATCGGCATCAGTCCCATATGTAGGTGTCCTATATCGGCATCAGTCCCATATGTATGTGTCCTATATCGGCATCAGTCCTATATGTATGTGACCTATATCGGCATCAGTCCTATATGTAGGTGTCCTATATCGGCATCAGTCCCATATGTAGGTGTCATATATCGGTATCAGTCCCATATGTATGTGTCCTATATCGGCATCAGTCCCATATGTATGTGTCATATATCGGCATCAGTCCAATATGTATGTGTCATATATCGGCATCAGTCCCATATGTAGGTGTCCTATATCGGCATCAGTCCCATATGTAGGTGTCCTATATCGGCATCAGTCCCATATGTATGTGTCCTATATCGGCATCAGTCCCATATGTAGGTGTCCTATATCGGCATCAGTCCCATATGTATGTGTCCTATATCGGCATCAGTCCCATATGTATGTGTCCTATATCGGATGTAGGTGTCCTATATCGGCATCAGTTCCATATGTAGGTGTCCTATATCGGCATCAGTCCTATATGTATGTGTCCTATATCGGCATCAGTCCCATATGTAGGTGTCCTATATCGGCATCAGTCCAATATGTATGTGTCCTATATCGGCATCAGTCCCATATGTAGGTGTCATATATCGGCATCAGTCCCATATGTAGGTGTCCTATATCGGCATCAGTCCAATATGTATGTGTCCAATATCGGCATCAGTCCCATATGTAGGTGTCATATATCGGCATCAGTCCCATATGTAGGTGTCATATATCGGCATCAGTCCCATATGTATGTGTCCTATATCGGCATCAGTCCCATATGTATGTGTCCTATATCGGCATCAGTCCCATATGTAGGTGTCCTATATCGGCATCAGTCCAATATGTATGTGTCCTATATCGGCATCAGTCCCATATGTAGGTGTCCTATATCGGCATCAGTCCCATATGTAGGTGTCATATATCGGCATCAGTCCCATATGTATGTGTCCTATATCGGCATCAGTCCCATATGTATGTGTCCTATATCGGCATCAGTCCCATATGTAGGTGTCATATATCGGCATCAGTCCCATATGTAGGTGTCCTATATCGGCATCAGTCCCATATGTAGGTGTCCTATATCGGCATCAGTCCCATATGTAGGTGTCCTATATCGGCATCAGTCCCATATGTATGTGTCTTATATCGGCATCAGTCCCATATGTATGTGTCATATATCGGCATCAGTCCCATATGTAGGTGTCCTATATCGGCATCAGTCCCATATGTAGGTGTCATATATCGGCATCAGTCCCATATGTATGTGTCCTATATCGGCATCAGTCCCATATGTATGTGTCATATATCGGCATCACTCCCATATGTAGGTGTCATATATCGGCATCAGTCCCATATGTAGGTGTCCTATATCGGCATCAGTCCCATATGTATGTGTCATATATCGGCATCAGTCCCATATGTAGGTGTCCTATATCGGCATCAGTCCCATATGTATGTGTACTATATCGGCATCAGTCCCATATGTAGGTGTCCTATATCGGCATCAGTCCCATATGTAGGTGTCATATATCGGCATCAGTCCCATATGTAGGTGTCATATATCGGCATCAGTCCCATATGTATGTGTCCTATATCGGCATCAGTCCCATATGTATGTGTCATATATCGGCATCAGTCCCATATGTAGGTGTCCTATATCGGCATCAGTCCCATATGTAGGTGTCCTATATCGGCATCAGTCCCATATGTAGGTGTCCTATATCGGCATCAGTCCCATATGTATGTGTCATATATCGGCATCAGTCCCATATGTAGGTGTCATATATCGGCATCAGTCCCATATGTAGGTGTCCTATTTCGGCATCAGTCCCATATGTTGTTGTCCTATATCGGCATCAGTCCCATATGTATGTGTCCTATATCGGCATCAGTCCCATATGTTGGTGTCCTATATCGGCATCAGTCCCATATGTTGGTGTCCTATATCGGCATCAGTCCCATATGTAGGTGTCCTATATCGGCATCAGTCCCATATGTAGGTGTCCTATATCGGCAACAGTCCCATATGTAGGTGTCATATATCGGCATCAGTCCCATATGTAGGTGTCCTATATCGGCATCAGTCCCATATGTATGTGTCAAATATCGGCATCAGTCCCATATGTATGTGTCATATATCGGCATCAGTCCCATATGTAGGTGTCCTTTATCGGCATCAGTCCCATATGTAGGTGTCCTATATCGGCATCAGTCCCATATGTAGGTGTCCTATATCGGCATCAGTCCCATATGTATGTGTCCTATATCGGCATCAGTCCCATATGTAGGTGTCCTTTATCGGCATCAGTCCCATATGTATGTGTCCTATATCGGCATCAGTCCCATATGTATGTGTCCTATATCGGCGTCAGTCCCATATGTATGTGTCCTATATCGGCGTCAGTCCAATATGTATGTGTCCTATATCGGCGTCAGTCCCATATGTATGTGTCCTATATCGGCGTCAGTCCCATATGTAGGTGTCCTATATCGGCATCAGTCCCATATGTATGTGTCCTATATCGGCATCAGTCCCATATGTAGGTGTCATATATCGGCATCAGTCCCATATGTATGTGTCCTATATCGGCATCAGTCCCATATGTAGGTGTCCTATATCGGCATCAGTCCCATATGTAGGTGTCTTATATCGGCATCAGTCCCATATGTAGGTGTCATATATCGGCATCAGTCCCATATGTATGTGTCCTATATCGGCATCAGTCCCATATGTAGGTGTCCTATATCGGCATCAGTCCCATATGTAGGTGTCCGTTATCGGCATCAGTCCCATATGTAGGTGTCCTATATCGGCATCAGTCCCATATGTAGGTGTCATATATCGGCATCAGTCCCATATGTATGTGTCCTATATCGGCATCAGTCCCATATGTAGGTGTCTTATATCGGCATCAGTCCCATATGTAAGTGTCCGTTATCGGCATCAGTCCCATATGTAGGTGTCCTATATCGGCATCAGTCCCATATGTAGGTGTCATATATCGGCATCAGTCCCATATGTAGGTGTCATATATCGGCATCAGTCCCATATGTAGGTGTCCTATATCGGCATCAGTCCCATATGTATGTGTCCTATATCGGCATCAGTCCCATATGTAGGTGTCATATATCGGCATCAGTCCCATATGTAGGTGTCATATATCGGCATCAGTCCCTTATGTAGGTGTCCTATATCGGCATCAGTCCCATATGTAGTTGTCCTATATCGGCATCAGTCCCATATGTATGTGTCAAATATCGGCATCAGTCCCATATGTATGTGTCATATATCGGCATCAGTCCCATATGTAGGTGTCCTTTATCGGCATCAGTCCCATATGTAGGTGTCCTATATCGGCATCAGTCCCATATGTAGGTGTCCAATATCGGCATCAGTCCCATATGTATGTGTCCTATATCGGCATCAGTCCCATATGTATGTGTCCTATATCGGCATCAGTCCCATATGTATGTGTCCTATATCGGCATCAGTCCCATATGTAGGTGTCCTTTATCGGCATCAGTCCCATATGTATGTGTCCTATATCGGCATCAGTCCCATATGTATGTGTACTATATCGGCATCAGTCCCATATGTATGTGTCCTATATCGGCATCAGTCCCATATGTAGGTGTCATATATCGGCATCAGTCCCATATGCAGGTGTCCGTTATCGGCATCAGTCCCATATGTAGTGTCCTATATCGGCATCAGTCCCATATGTAGGTGTCATATATCGGCATCAGTCCCATATGTAGGTGTCATATATCGGCATCAGTCCCATATGTAGGTGTCATATATCGGCATCAGTTCCATATGTAGGTGTCCGTTATCGGCATCAGTCCCATATGTATGTGTCCTATATCGGCATCAGTCCCATATGTAGGTGTCATATATCGGCATCAGTCCCATATGTAGGTGTCATATATCGGCATCAGTCCCATATGTAGGTGTCTTATATCGGCATAAGTCCCATATGTAGGTGTCCGTTATCGGCATCAGTCCCATATGTAGGTGTCATATATCGGCATCAGTCCCATAGGTATGTGTCATATGATAGCGATTTTGTAAACTTTTATGTTAATCAGGCATGGCTGCAAGCGTTCATCGGAACATAGTTTGTATATTAAGCATTATTGTTATGCCATCGAGAACTAACATAGTACCAGCTAACCTAACACTTATTTTAATTGACCCTGGACGGTTAACCAGTACATGAGCACAGTCATCGCCGCAAGTAACTGCTAATTTTCTCACTTGAATCAGTGGTGAGAGACGAATAACAATTAGACGCATTGCAGTTTATCAATCGACGTGGAGACTATGGCTGACGAGGATTCGAACTCGCAACCCCTGTTTTGATAGTCAGATGAGCTTCCGACTGAGCTAACCTGTTCCGACTCGGAATAGAGATCCTAGCGTAGATACTTCTCTGAAAGTATTTATTTCAGTTTGGAAAGACGGGTTGATATACATATACCTTTGTACAAACTTACCAAAAATAATAAAAATCCTAAAGTAGCAATAATAATATTGCTAACTTCCGGAAAGTGTTAAATTAAAACATATATGTGTGTATTGTTCTTTAATAAATAGTCATTGACTAATTTAATATGTATTTAAACTTAGCAGTATAAAGCAGTTACAAAAAAAACTTTTGTAGGTCGTTTAAACACACAAAGACTCGGAGTTGATGTGTTGTTTTTTTTTGTCATTGGAGTAATATAATGCGTATTTTGAAAATCTCAGAGAGGTGACGTTCCTAACTTCTAGGAGAAGAAAGTCCAAGTATACAGAACAAAACAGCGAGTTCCTAACTTCTAGGAGAAGAAAGTCCAAGTATACTGAACGGAACAGCGAGATCCTAACTTCTAGGAGAAGAAAGTCCAAGTATACTGAACGGAACAGCGAGTTCCTAACTTCTAGGAGAAGAAAGTCCAAGTATGCAGAACGGAACAGCGAGTTCCAAACTTCTAGGAGAAGAAAGTCCAAGTATACTGAATGGAACAGCGAGTTCCTAACTTTTAGGAGAAGAAAGTTCAAGTATACTGAACGGAACAGCTAGTCCGCCACTTTCGTATTCCTAATATAGTCGTCAAAATATTGAGTTGTGTTCTTAAATAATGTATCAGAAATATGTGTTGGTCATTGTTATTATCGAGTTCTTTCTTGTTCAAGTCCAAATTTCAAAGACGTTTCATGGATACATTCTGAGAAAATACACAAAATGTCAGGTGGCAGGTTAGATGTTCCTTTCAGTATGCATCTATGTGTTTTTCACAGAAATATGTCCCCTTTTTGATATTCAGGAAATGTCGAATAGGCGGTTGAGATGACGTGATGTTTTTCATCTTAAACCGTCATTGAATATGTACGAGTTCTTCTAAGAACAGTCTTATTAAAACGAATAAAAACAAGTAATTACCCAGGCATCCTTGCATATCATCCACAGGCGACTCCGTTACAAGCAATCAAACAAAAGAGTGCGTTTAAAGTAAAAGTTAGCGTTAGGAAATAAATAATAACTTACATTTATAGTATATACTTATTAAGTGAATGGTATGCATACTAATACTAATAATAATGAATCAGTAATTGTAATACTGATAATAATACTAATTACTATTGATAATAATACTAATTACTAAATAAATAAAATAATTATCATGATAACTACCCCAGGATGTAAACACAAAACACAAATGGAAATCAAAACTATTCGAATTTTATGCTGAATGGTTGAAATCCCTCTCTTTTTTAAAGATGGCGTATGTTAACAACTGGTGTCTGTTTCGCTAATGTTTGTATACGAATGTTCGTACAGAGGACGTCTAATGGTGATTCTCTAACACAAACTTTGTATGATTATTTTTAAGAATTGTGTTAACTTACGAAGTGAAACGGGCACTTGATTTTTAGAAGTTTTACTTAATTGTTGTCGACGTCAGCCATGATGACGTAATTGTTGTTGACATCAGCCATGATGACGTAATTGTTATTGACATCAGTAATGATGATGTAATTAGAAACACTTGCGAAGGGAAACATTAGTAATGTAGTTTGTCAATTCAACCAAACACAATCGCCTTATCTTGAGTTTATTTAAAACTTGCTGACTCCTCCTATAGATTCTTATAAAAATCCAATTTCAAGTCTTGTTTATTCCGATGGTACAATACGTGTGGTGCCGTCAAAAAACAATGGTTATGTCTTAAAGAGGATATGTCAATCAGATGGAATTGGTTGTAAGGTTTGAGTTTGTTCAAAGTAAGCTTTTTTAATGGTGTTAATGCAATATTTTAGTGAAAGCGTGCACATTGAGTATAAGAATGGTAAAACCAACAACGCGTAGTGTACCAAATAATTGCGGGTTGCACGTTTACATAAAACGACAGTTCGTGGACTTTCCTTTTTCGGGTTTTATTTTACAAAAACATTGGGCTTGAATGTTGAACTTTAAAAAAATTAATATGTTTCCGTTAGTATTTTTTTTATATTTTAAAACACTTGTAATGAATAAAAAAAAGCACTACTGTGAAAAGCAATGGCGACTACCAAAATGACGACGTGCCATGTTTTTGTCACGTGATCGTGACGTTGCAATATGGCAGCACCCACCGCCAATTTCCAAATAGTCTATCCTAGAACCTGATATATTCCGAATTAGATCTATTAACCACCAATGAAAAAAGCAGGGAATTCTAGGCCTGTCCCACAATTCATTGCGGCTTGAGCGTTTGGAATAATAACAATGGAGATTTGTACCTCGATTTCGGCTCCGGTACTTTGCTGATTATTGAATATTGTATGATAAAGACAGTTTCTTGACTCATTAAATGAGAGTGATTGGTAAATATATGAAGAGATGTATCACTTATTAACTTAAATATTGCATTCATGTGCCTAAATTGCATAAATGCCCGCAATATATATATGCGTGATTGCAATGTGTATTCGCAATTTATATTTCATTTGCATTGCTAGCCTAGTGGATCAGAATTCTGAGTCAGCGTCACGTTTAATGTTAAATTCAATTTATTGTTGTCATTTCAGAATAATTTATAACGGTGTCGTTGTTTAAGAATTGATATTTTGTATTGAAAGTCGACAGACCTGGACGTTCTGAACCACAAGAAATTTGTATATACAGGCTATACTTATTACCACGAGTCTGAAACATGTAAAAAATGGCATCAATAATAAACAGTTATAAAGTTACTTAAGTGTGCTGAGTAATTAACAGTTGCCGGTACGACATGTAAACAAATTTCGACGCTTACTGAAGCTGGAGCTTTGCGCATGTCTGGGCTATTGTTATTACAAGGGATACATATTCACGGAGGAGATTTAAAGCAGTCCGTGACATATGTGCAAGTGATATACGTCACTGGTCCCGTGTACAGGGAGGTTTATGAACAGAGCACATTAAATATCTCATTAATCTTCTGTGTTAATAAGTGATTCAAATGCCAGAAAACGTGTGTATTTTGTGTTTGAAGATAATCCTCATGTTGCAGCATCATTACATTCTGCAGTTGGTAAGGCTAAGGGATTATTAAATATGTTAAAAAAGTACGGTAACATAAATGTGGTGGAAGGAAAACTCTTAAACATTCAAAAGAAAGCAGATACATTCAGAGACGGTGCGAACGTACAATGAAAGCTCTGGTTAAAACGTACAGTATTGAACGCTGTACAGAATCAGTACTTTAGGCCTTTAGTACAAAGGTATCCACTCGTTGTAAGTCAGATTTGAGGTTGTTTAAAAGATACCCACAAGTTAATACATATGTATCGGGTGTCTTTCACTTACCATGACACATAACACATCATATCCACAGGTATCATATCCTTGCCATGTCAACAACCCATAAATAAAGGAAACCGACTTTTTAATTTTACCTTGACACCAATTATACACAGGATTCAGGTTAGCCTGATTAAAACAGCCATGGATGGACAGCTTTTGTATTATTTGGATGTCCGATTGGCTCAGGAGAAGCAAATTAAAATCTTTAAAAGGCTCCTTTGGCCTGGTATGCGCTGATGTGATAGGTGTCCGTGCTCATGATGCGTTCTTTGGATAGCGGGGAACCACACGTGTAAACAGCAAACGATAGGTAAGTATTGACAAAGATTCTCAACTGTGTCAAATTGAATATGTTTCTGTTATCCCAATTTTAGACGCTTATGAAGCAAAACGTTAGCTTAAGCGGGATATATTATAAAGTATCTCTGGAAGGACTAATGTGAAGAAAACGCATATTTTCAATCAGTGAACTGTGCTGCGTTTCCCCACCCGAAGCGTCATTTTTATCAGGTTTTGTCAGTAGTTTCATGGTTCCATTTACGGGAAGTCATGCCCAACTCGTACGTTTCAACTGGCTTTAGTAAGTATTGTAATGGCATTTGTCTTGATGATATTGAATGTGTATAAAATACTTTTAGAAAAACAGTCGCTATTTGAAGACCTCATCCAGTTTTAATATTTTAAATTAATTTTGTATCCTGCACATCACACACACTTTATATAATGGCAGTAAATAAAAATGTAAGTAATTTTCAATATTTTCATGTATCATATATCAAGATAGTCAAAATATAAGCCAAAATAATTTGATTTTTGTACATGCATGCATACCCTTATTAAAGACTGAAATTGTGCTGTTCCTGCTAATTATAAAGTACACATACTACCCATGTTGAGCTCAACTATATGTTATTAAAGAATAGGTCCTGAGCATTGTTTTGATATATGACAAAGCATACTTGTTCATGTGTAAACTTGTTCGGCAGCAAATTGAAGTTGGCCATTAATCATTTAAATTTTCTTTGTAGTTAATTATTGCAAATGGAAAAAATGTTGGAAAGAAAACAATCACAATGTCCTCCGAGTGTCACTCAGTCAAATATTTTTTTTTATTTACTGTCTTTTTCATGGCAAAACACTTGTAAAGATCTTTATTTATAAATGCACTATTGATATATTTTTCTTTCTGCCTGGTGCATTACAGAGGCAATTTTCGTTGGCAAGATAGTCGGAATATAAAATTCTATAGAGTTCACTGATTATATTTATATTATACATATTAATACATATAAATATACACCTGAAAAAATGTTTCAACCCTTCCATCACCCCAATTTTGGCATAGCCACAATGTGAACGGGTATCACGCTGTGATAAACTGTGCATACTGGTATAAGATAATTTCGACTGAAGATCCATTTTTATGAACTGGTACCCCGATATGTTGCCCTATGCTGTAAAGTCAGTGCATATATTGTATATGTAAAACATTGAAAAAGTGTAAAATGTGAAAGGATATCCAGCTGTGATAAACTGTGCATGCTGATACAAGATAATTTCAACTGTAGATCCATTTTCATGAACTGGTACCCCGATATAGTTCCTTATGCTGTGAAGTTAGTGCATAATATTATAGTGAATATGTAAAACTTTGAAACAGTGTAAATGTGAAAGGGTATCACGCTGTGATAAACTGTGCATGCTGGTACAAGATTATTTCAATTAAAGATCCATTTTCGTGAGCTGGCACTGATATATTGCCCTATGATGTGAAGTTGTAGCTTAATTTTACCACCATCCCCGCAACACCCCCCCCCCCCCCCCACCACCACACCTAAATAAATAATTATAATTACAGTGCCGTGCTTATATATAGCTTCAAAATGCTACAATGAAGTACATCCATCTTTAAGATGGAAGTTGGTTCAATCCCAACTAAGGATATCTATTAGAGGCTTCTTACTACGCAGTGCTAATCTGTTTTGAATTTATGAAATGAAGATAGTAAAAATGCTTTAATCTGTAAGTTGAGTTGTGTTTATTTCAGGAATAATAGCACAATTTTGAGATTTCATGACAGTTGATGAAAAACATTTAGCTAGTTTAATGTCTGTAAAGTATGTATTATGCAGCAATAGTATTCATGTAATGGTTATGTTTGACAGAATTAAGTGTTCATGTTGTACAATGATTGAAAGTGTTTAGGTCTTCACCAGGACTTGAACTTGAATCTCTTTTCATAAGAAGAGTGTGCTACATTACACTATAAAAATGTACTCAACACCAGGAACCATATGTATATAAGTATGTATGTTATTATTTTACCTGAATATAAAAATAAAGTTTAGAAATAGCCAAAAACATCCAAATGAATGCAAATGAATACAAACATTGTCAATAAACCTCTGTCAGCTTCCTCCCTCATGTTTCACTATTCTCATTTTTGTCAGAGCCATTTTCATTTGTTGATTTCTATTTAGAAAATAATAGCTGTTAAAATACATGAAGAACATGGATTATTCTGAATTATTGTTTTATTAATTCACATTAAGTCTTAAACGTCAAGTTATGAACTGGATTAAAAAGAACAATACATGTCCATCAAATTGGGTTTTTTCTGTTAAATTAGGGCATCCATTCCACCTTTTACCCCTCTTATTGTACTACAATTGTACAACAACATGCTAATAATTTGATACCAGTCAGTCTCATACCCTTTCAGTACTCTTTTTGTTGACTCAAGAATATTTGCAGCTGTTGAAATGTTTTGCTTCCTGGAACCAAGATGGTCAATTACCACTCTACTTGAATCAGTATCAGACAATAATATTCAGAACTGTGTCATTGCTGTTGTTTGCAACCTCTTCCATATTTAATGATAATTTGTTGTTTTTAACTTTTGTTTCAATTCTTCCACAAACATTTAGCTACACCATGTGTGTTTATGTAAGATGCACTTGTTCTGTCTATTGTGGTTATATCCTCACTCATGTTTAACTTAGTTGAGCAGGTCTTCAGCCAGGGAGAAAGGTAGGCAGTTTTTGCCTAAGATGACCCTAATCTGTGAAACTCTCTCTCTCTCTCTCTCTCTCTCTCTCTCTCTCTCTCTCTCTCTCTCTCTCTCTCTCTCTCTCTCTCTCTCTCTTGGATCGCTTAGGACTGATGAGCTTGGGAGCACCTGAAAATGATAACATAAACATAATTATATATATTATAAAGTATGTGATGCAAAACAAACTGTACTTTAGTGAGGAACAAACTTAGCTACAACAGAACTGGGGGAGTTTCTCACTTTAAGTCATAAATTAATCCAAAAAAATGCCAAGCACTATCAAAAACTTGTGAAAGACATACAGGCAAAGAAAAAAGGCCTGGAACCCATCACTGTATACACGTGCATCACAAAAAGATGGCATAAGTTCCACTAGGGCGGGAGCCCAAATTCATAATCCTCCCTTATCCATTGTATTCCGAGCCTATATAAAGAGTTAGAGAAAACAGGAGTCTCTTGCGCAAAAGATGAGGTAAGTATGGCAGATGATCTGCAAACCTTAGAACCATTTTCACAAGTGGCTGAAAGACATCAACATTACAGCAATATGCACTGTTCAATGCTTGCCCATTTTGATTACAATGCATTTCTGCAGCGGGTTTCAAGACGGGCATTTGTTCATGCCAAAACTTAAGGAAACTAATATCATTATCCTGTGATTACACTGTGATACTGAACTCTATATATATAGAACAACATCTTGTGACTACCTGTGATATTGAACTTAAAACAAGAACATATTGTGACTACCTGTGATATTGAACTTTACACAAGATTATCATGCGACTATTGTGATATTGAACTTTTCACAAGATTACCCTGTGAATACCTGTGATATTGAACTTTACACAAGATTATCATGCGACTATTGTGATATTGAACTTTTCACAAGATTACCTTGTGAATACCTGTGATATTGAACTTTACACAAGATTATCATGCGACTATTGTGATATTGAACTTTTCACAAGATTACCCTGTGAATACCTGTGATATTGAACTTTACACAAGATTATCATGCGACTACCTGTGATATTCAACTTTTCACAAGACTATCCTGTGACCACCTGTGATATTGAACTTTACACAAGATTATCATGCGACTATTGTGATATTGAACTTTTCACAAGATTACCCTGTGAATACCTGTGATATTGAACTTTACACAAGATTATCATGCGACTATTGTGATATTGAACTTTTCACAAGATTACCCTGTGAATACCTGTGATATTGAACTTTACACAAGATTATCATGCGACTACCTGTGATATTCAACTTTTCACAAGACTATCCTGTGACCACCTGTGATATTGAACTTTACACAAGACTATCCTGTAACTATTTGTGGTATTGAACTTTACTAAAGATTACCCTGTGAATACCTGTGATATTGAACTTTACACAAGATTATCATGCGACTATTGTGATATTGAACTTTTCACAAGATTACCCTGTGAATACCTGTGATATTGAACTTTACACAAGATTATCATGCGACTACCTGTGATATTCAACTTTTCACAAGACTATCCTGTGACCACCTGTGATATTGAACTTTACACAAGATTATCATGCGACTATTGTGATATTGAACTTTTCACAAGATTACCCTGTGAATACCTGTGATATTGAACTTTACACAAGATTATCATGCGACTATTGTGATATTGAACTTTTCACAAGATTACCCTGTGAATACCTGTGATATTGAACTTTACACAAGATTATCATGCGACTACCTGTGATATTCAACTTTTCACAAGACTATCCTGTGACCACCTGTGATATTGAACTTTACACAAGATTATCATGCGACTATTGTGATATTGAACTTTTCACAAGATTACCCTGTGAATACCTGTGATATTGAACTTTACACAAGATTATCATGCGACTATTGTGATATTGAACTTTTCACAAGATTACCCTGTGAATACCTGTGATATTGAACTTTACACAAGATTATCATGCGACTACCTGTGATATTCAACTTTTCACAAGACTATCCTGTGACCACCTGTGATATTGAACTTTACACAAGACTATCCTGTGACAATTTGTGGTATTGAACTTTACTAAAGATTACCCTGTGACTACCTGAGAAATTGAACTTTTCACAAGATTATCATGCGACTACCTGTGATATCGAACTTTTCACAAGACTATCCTGTGGTTACCTGTGATATTGAACTTTTCACAAGATTATCCTGTGGTTACCTGTGATATTGAACTTTTCACAAGACTATCCTGTGACTACTTGTGATATTGAACTTTTCACAAGCCTATCCTGTGACTACCTGTGATATTGAACTTTTCACAAGATTATCCTGTAACTACCTGAGATATTGAACTTTTCACAAGACTATCCTGTGACTACCTGTGATATTTAACTTTACACAAGATTATCCTGTGACTACCTGAGATATTGAACTTTTCACAAGACTATCCTGTGACTACTTGTGATATTGAACTTTTCACAATACTATCCTGTGACTATCTGAGATATTGAACTTTTCACAAGACTATCCTGTGACTACTTGTGATATTGAACTTTTCACAAGATTATCCTGTGACTACCTGAGATATTGAACTTTTCACAAGATTATCCTGTGACTACTTGTGATATTGAACTTTACACAAGATTATCATGTGACTACCTGTGATGTTCCTTTTACTGGGGAACATACTCACTGCATACTGCCTTGGATAATCATTCATACCAGTGGTGACCTTATTAGTTCCAAACTCATTTGGATTATGTTCCTATAGCTGGTGACCATTCTTTACTAGTATAGCGTATGGCCATATTCATCTTTACATGAAGCTAGATTAGTAGGAGATATGGTAAACTTTTAATAGTATATTTAGAATCTAATATCAATATAATTTTGTCAGCAACAGATTCAGGATTTCATTGTTTTATGTGTGTAAGGGTGATGTTGCCCAATAAAATATGGCGTTGATGGACAGCTTTTTCATTATTTGGATATGATTTGATTTAGAATAACTTAAATACCCGACTGTAACAACTTTGCCTGTGGTCCTTAAACCTTCAGTTGCTGTGAAATTATTTCATTTAAAGTGGTGATAAGATGAAAGTTACAGTATTGTCGACATTTTTCTCTGACAACAAAGAATTATATATTGGTACCAATTCAAACAAGAGAGATTTCCCATAGCCTGTAGGCAGAACGGCCAGAACATCTTTAGAACAACCTCCACAGAGACTTAACTTCACACATTCAAATTGCTCATGTTTAAACGATAAAACAGGACAAGATCCTGATGAAATTACCATTTGGTGTGCTCTCTTCAAATAATTAGCAGCCGATATTAAAGACGCCATATTGTTTACATGAAAATGCTTTCCCAACGTCAAATTTACTGACCAATCAGCGTGCTGATTAGCTATCATCTAGCAATATAGTAGGAGCACGCTGATTGGCTTGTAACAATTGCTAGGGAACGGACCCAATCGGGAGAGCTGGGTTTCGTTCTACAGACTAATTTCCAAGTAACCATTCTATCGAGCCACTCGGCCTATCCAAAAACTTAACACATGAGAACCACACAGAATGTAATGCTTGGTGATGTTTTACTGTTTATGTTTACACTTATTGGATTGTTGTCCAACTTTCAGTTTACGGCAATGATACGCCTACCTGAGACGGTGGCATGGTTAGAGAAACTCTCCCGGATAAATGAGATTGTAGACGAACTGGACATACGCAAATGTTTACACACAGGTAAATGCACTGGACTTGCGCTTTTTAGATGATAATATGCACTCTACATGTATCTTATATTATAATTATAATAACAATAATAAAAACAATTATAATAATAATGATGATAATGATAATGATAAATATAATAATAATACTGATAATAATAGTAATAATAATAATAACGATAGTGATAAAAATAATGATAATGATTAATATAAATAATAATAATGATAGTTATAAAAATAATGATAATGATAAATAATAATGATAATAATGACTTTATTTAACCAGAGAACTCATTTGAACAAGTCAATTGTTCATGAGACTCTCAAATATATATACACTATTTACATCAATGTCATGATTAACACAGTCAAAAACAAAAACAATCGATTTTAAATACAAGAATATGAATTATAAAAGTACTTTTGACAATGCGTCTGATACCAACATTGAATATTAAAGGTATAGCAATGAACTTATCGTTATGAACACGTGCTATGTATTTAATGCTATAACCCATCGCAAATATGAAGTTTTAAAATGGTTCATATATACTGAACGAGGCAGCTAACCGCCACCTGACATGTTATGTATCAAAGCAAATTCCTTGAAATTCGGAATCGAATAATAACTAACTTTAAGGATGACCAATGACCAAGTCTGTACTTTCAGATTTGACTATATGAGGAATAATTTTATAAATATTGAAACTGGTACGCTACGAAGATATTGGATATACAAAAGTGGCGGGTTAGCTGTTCCGTTCAGCATATATTATTACGATTTGTGAATAAGAAAAAAGTTTACAAAAAATTATTTAGTCCAAAATTTTTGTCAGGTCAAGTGAGAAAGCTGTCACCTGACACTGACGAAACATACAGTTTCCTCCATAGGGAAACCCCGTATCTTCCTTGATACGTAATTAATGTTGTTGTTGTTATTACTGTTGTTGGCAGTGTTGTTACTGTTGTTGTTGGCAGTGTTGTATTGCTGCTGTTGTTGTTGCTGTCGTCAGAGATCGAGTCTTTACCGCGTATACATCTTTGAACAAATTGTGATTTGTGTGTTTTTAACTTTTTATACAATTCCTGTAGTGAAGCTTTGAAAATAAACAACAACATTGAAACAAATGTTCTTTTGTTTTCTTACCAGACCGTAGTTGTTTTACCATTTTCATGTTGAAGCATTGCCAAATTAAACTTAGGAAGTAACTCTTAAGCCACGTGTTTTTCGTGATGGGTTTGTTGCTGTTTTTGTTGTTGTTATTGGCTTTTATTGACAAAAATAAGACAGATCCTGTCACCACAGCAGCACAACACCATATACACGAAACAAGTGACAACATGTATGGATAACCCAACACTGAGCACCTTAAACAATAGTCCATACGTGCAGCCAACCTTACTTTTTCTCCCGTCTCGCCATCATAAAACGATTCAATAACATTATCTAGTCATCTAGTTATCAAGTACTTGGCCATTTTTAAAAAGATGATAACAGAGCATCGACTATGGTATTGTCAGTAAATGACCGTGCCCGGGATAGCTCAGTCGGTATCGCAGCTGTCTGTCAAATAATGAGGTCATCAATTCGAACCATCAATGCTCAGTCGCAGTGTATGTGTTGATTGGCCATGAAATTTGTCCTACAGTTCTACAGCCATGAGGAACTAACTGAATATGTTGGGAAGTAGTGAGTATTTAAGGAGATAATGTGTGTCTAGGACTTGTTACACGCTTAACACATCCGAGGAACGACGATTATGTGTGCTGTCCGTCGTTTTATAGCTAAATACATGTTGGAACCATAAACAAACAAACTTAAACTTATATCAAATGAAATTGAGTTATTGTTTAACTGACGTTTAACGTTTCTGTATACAAATTCACATTTCATAATAAGTGATCCAAGGGAGATAATACTATTTTGATATACTACGTTTATTTAGCAAGAGTTTTCTGTACGCCCAAATTAAGTCCACACATTTATCGGCTTTGAATTTATTATTATTATTGGTAACCTTTTCTATAAGTTAAGGATGATTCAAAAAAGAATTTATTAATGTGAATAATTGTAGTGTTTGTGGGGTTGGTGGGTTATTCAAGTGGCTATATAGGACTACTTCAGTTATACATAATTTAGATATTGCAGTGTTTGTGGGGTTGGTGGGTTATTCTAGTGGCTATATAGGACTATTTCAGTTATACATAATTTAGATATTGCAGTGTTTGTGGGGTTGGTGGGTTATTCTAGTGGCTATATAGGACTACTTCAGTTATACATAATTTAGATATTGCAGTGTTTGTGGGGTTGGCGTGTTATTCTAGTGGCTATATAGGACTACTTCAGTTATACTTAATTTAGATATTGCAATGTTTGTTGGGTTCGCGGATTATTCTAGTGGCTATATAGGACTACTTCAGTTATACATAATTTAGATATTGCAGTGTTTGTTGGGTTGGCGGGTTATTCTTGTGGCTATATAGGACTACTTCAGTTATACTAAATTTAGATATTGCAGTGTTTGTTGGGTTGGCGGATTATTCTAGTGGCTATATAGAACTACTTCAGTTATACTAAATTTAGATATTGCAGTGTTTGTGGGGTTGGGGGGTTATTCTAGTGGCTATATAGGACTACTTCAGTTATACTAAATTTAGATATTGCAGTGTTTGTTGGGTTGGCGGATTATTCTAGTGGCTATATAGGACTACTTCAGTTATACTAAATTTAGATATTGCAGTGTTTGTTGGGTTCGCAGATTATTCTTGTGGCTATATAGGACTACTTCAGTTATACATAATTTAGATATTGCAGTGTTTGTGGGGTTGGCGGGTTATTCTAGTGGCTATATAGGACTACTTCAGTTATACTAAATTTAGATATTGCAGTGTTTGTTGGGTTCGCGGATTATTCTAGTGGCTATATAGGACTACTTCAGTTATACATAATTTAGATATTGCAGTGTTTGTTAGGTTGGCGGGTTATTCTTGTGGCTATATAGGACTACTTCAGTTATACCAAATTTAGATATTGCAGTGTTTGTGGGGTTGGCGGATTATTCTAGTGGCTATATAGGACTATTCAGTTATACTAAATTTAAATATTGCAGTGTTTGTGGGGTTGGCGGGTTATTCTAGTGGCTATATAGGACTACTTCAGTTATACTAAATTTAGATATTGTGGTGGAAGTGATCTTTACAAATAATAAAATTATTGTATAGCTACATTTGTTTCAAGGATAAATACATCATAACACATTTCATAAACCGAATGAATATATAAACAAATTAATTGTTTAAATGGAATGGCTTTTGGAGTTATGGAAGCTAGAAATGCGAAAACGACCGACGTGTAAACAGCCGCCTACCATCTATAGTTAATGGCAAGGCATTAGAAAATGGAGGATTGAGACAATTATGCATGAGGTGCAATATTAGGTATATTTTATGATATAACTTCAATTTACAAATAACCATATGCATTCACTTTAATACTTTGTTTCTCAAAGCAAGATGTACACTTGGAACTAGTTGAACCGTATTTATTTTTTAGTACAAAATCAGCAGTTCCCTGACAGTTACCCCTGTTGTAACACTCAGTAATGACGATACAATGAAAACAAAACAAATCCCCTTTCATAGTTATCACTTGGTGTGTACTATTAAACTAAATCCTGCATACACATTGCATTAGTAACATACACACGTTATACAACTATGGTTTAACTCCATTATATAAAATGTACACATATCAGTTGACTGTCAACCATCTTTTTCTACATACTCTGTGTATAAGGTATACTGTTTGTAAGCTCAAATTGAATGAAGTCTACTATGAAATAAATGACAATATAAATATCAAATATGATAATTGGTGAAAAAAGTGCTAATGGTAAGTCAATGAATTGTGACAGAAAACTAGCAACAAGCATTAAAATATGTCGTCGGCTGCTATAAGACAATAAATATAAATAAATATTGTTATCACAATTATGCTTTAAATAATGATATGGTTTATTCTGGTTTATTAAATACGGGTTTACCGAATCATACAGACATAATATTTAATGTATACAAATGTTGTGGATTTCACTACCTCAATCAACCGTAAACAACCGTGCAGTCACCACGGTAACCATACTGACATGATTCTTTATGAGAACGATGAAATGTGCATATTAATTAGTACCATGGCATCATCTCAAGTCTTTTCCAGAACCTGATATCTCCCGAATCAGGTCTTTTAACCACTAATCTTATCACATGGTAGTCACATGACCAAACAAAATGGTAGACATTGTATTAACTTTCTTTTGAATTTTGAAACTTTTGATAAGTTTATTGTGATGGTCCCATCATAGATAAGAACTCGTCTATTTTGATCACTTTTATTGGTGGGTCACAAATGATGGGATCATCTAAAAGTACAGTAATCACAAGTTGTATTAATGTGGCTAAATATTCTCTAGATAAAGCAGGGAATTCTATGCCTGTCCCACAATTCATAGCAATGGAACGCTTACTAAATCATGACGTCATTCAAACTTTCCCTGAAGCAACTGACCAATCAGCGTGCTCGTAACAATTGCTGTTGAACGGACTTAGTTCTACAGACTAGCATCATCTCCAACTGAATGCATCTCAATCAGGTATGAAAACATCAACCAATAAAATTAATTGTTACATTTGCACAACTAGACGTGCATTTATTTTAGAATATTTCACAATTATATTGTATCGACATTCTTTTATCAATATGGAAATCAGCAGAGAGGTTACATTTGTGTTATTGATCTGCCCTGTTAATCAAACGTTCTACTTTCAGGAAAGTGGGTTGATATCTTTATAATTGCCCAGCATATATCAGTATCGAATATTCTTAATCGATTGGCAACAGCAACATTTAAATCAGTAATCGTGTCACATCTAGAAAAGAAATAAGAAATAAATTAAAAAAATATATTATTATTATTATTATTATTATTATTATTATTATTATTATTATTATTATTATGCAATGATACTGTTACATTAGAAAACCAAACTTTATTTTCAGTAAATATCAATATAAAATCTTTTATATTATTATATTTAGAAATATGGGCCAGCTTTTGCAATATGGAAAAAAAAACTTTCCAAATAGATTACAGTAGAATTCCGTTAGTTTGAACACAGATGGCTGGAACACCGCATATAGTTCGAACCACTCATCTGGTCCCTGCTAAATTCTTATTTCAATGTATATACATGTATGGTATGATGTTGAACAATATTTGGCTCGAACAACCGTTAACCTCTAACTATTTAGACTCCCGTCGGGTTCGATCTATCTACTGTATATCCGAAATTTGTCTGACCGGGGGTTTTCCAGTTAGATACAAACATGATATAGACCACATTGCTTATTTTAAATTTAAACAAAGTTTAACACTAGCTGGAGTTTATTACTTTTATTACAATTTTTGATAAACGAAATGATACAGCTTGGAGTTACAGATGATTGTACATAGTGTCTAATGGACTAATTGAGATGATTTACTCGCATGCACCTATATGCAGTTGATGTATGAACCATAAGTACTGCGGTGAGTCATTTTAATCGAAAATATATTGAAAAGATAGAGGCTTATGTGAGTTTAATTACATTGTTTATTTTTGTGTGAGCTATAGTAATTATTAATTATTATTGGAGAGGTGATTTGAACAAATTTTGTCTGTGTATTCATTTTTGGTGTTTATCGAGAAAAATACTTTCTAAAATCGGCTATAATTACTCTTTTGTTGCGTACCGTTGATTTATTTTCCTTAATTATGATAAAATGCACCTTTAAAACCATACATTGTATGTATATTACATGTATTGTCAGTTCTTTTTTTATTATTTAATATTAATGTGATATATTTCTCATTTATTCACATTTGCACCGTCAAACTGTGACATGATATGAACATTTTCAAATAGAAGCGTACATGCATTTCAAGTTTCCTTTAATGAGAAAATTGAGTTCATTATGTTACAAAGGAGAAAGAAATGAAACAACAATGAAACATAGTAATTAGTAGTAATTATACAATAGTTATATTATACGAGGAGAAAAAAAAAGCAACAAGAAATTCTCTCTCAAGTACTGTGTTTACAAGAGTAGGGATATTTTTATCATGTTTTGAAAGTATATATATTTTTGACAGTATATGTATGTTTGACAGTATATGGATTTTTGACAGTATATGTACTTTTGACAGTGTATGTATTTTGACAGAATATGTATGTTTGACAGTATATGAATCTTTGACAGTATATGTTCTTTTGACAGTATATGTCTTTTGACAGTATATGAATCTTTGACAGTATATATACTTTTGACAGTATATGTATTTTGACAGTATATGAATCATTGACAGTACATGTACTTTTGGCATTATATGTATTTTGACAGTATATGGATTTTTGACAATATATATATTTGGCAGTATACGGCTACCTATTTAAATAGTATCGAATACTAGTAATACACTTCAAAAGATTATGTCTATAGATTACCAGTCTGTATTTAATATATTGCATTTTTTATTCAGATATTTTTCAAAAACTTAGCAGAATTTGGGTGTTACCATGCAATCATTATATAGATACTTACCACTTTCGCTTTCTCTTTGACAAAAGAAACATATATCTGATTCACTATTATTTATTGTTTAAGCAATGTTCCAAGAATGCTGTAATTAAATCTAAATTGGAACCATTTTAAATGTGTGTCTTTAGTGAATTTGAATGGAAGAGCGTAATATCTTATATCTTTCAGATTAATTCGTGTATTTAAATCATTCTCCCATTTATTTTCAGAAGATGGGATACAAACTTCATTTATGAAATGTTGGTTAACTGTTCTACAACTATTTTTTCATAAATATTGCAAATGGAATTAAATGGTAAGGGTTATAGCATATGCATGCTAACTGTTGAAAATATAGCTTATTTTTATCCCTCCAATTCAATAAAGTGACTGTACTGTTAACGCTTTTAACACATCTTTCAGTGAACACTCCGGAGGTATATAACTGCTATTCGTATCCATTATGTCAGGTTTAACATGTATTATATTTGAAAATTAACACTTAAATAATATACAAGATTCTTCGGCATTAATTATTTATAAGGAGTGTACCATAAATGTGAAGACTGGAAATAATTCCTATTTCTAGGTATGCTATGTATTGGGGAAAAATCACAAATATTAAGCAGGCTTCCTCACATTAAGTTCTTCTTAACACGTCCGACCCCAAATCCATGTCCGTGCTATTTCTCTACAATATCTGGTTGGAACTTCATGAAACTTGATAGAATGTATTACTACGAGGCGGAGATATGTATAGTGTCTTTGTGTTTACGTTCGATGGTTTTCGTGGCCCTTTGACCAAGTCCTTGTGTGGGCTAATTCTCTACAACTTGCTGTTGGATTCATCACTACCAAGTGGTGATTTGCTTATTGTCTTTGTGTTTTGGTTCGATGATTTTTCACAGAGTTATGGCCCTTGTAAAAATCCTCTTTTTTTTTAATTATTTTTTTATTTTTCTCGAGCAAATCTTCAAAATCATGGAACAAAAATCCAATTTGACTTTGGATACGGATAGAGGGCACTTTTTGGAAGTGGGAGCGAAAGAACATATAACTCTATCTTAATTAATGACATAAATAAGTTTCTTTTTGTACTTAGTTATTTTTGCTTGTCCGGAGAACATCTTCAAAAATATTGAAGGGAGCCTAACTTGACTTGGAGCATGGCTATAAGAGGCAGAGTAAAAGAACCAAAATCTATTCCCAGAATTATCTTCCCTTGACAACAGTTTTCGCTTAACAATTAAATCAAGATCCGTCAGTAACAGGTAAATGACTGTACAGCAATCACGATCCGTCAGTACCAGGTAAGTGACTTTACAGCAATCAAGATCTTTACAGCAATCAAGATCCGTCAGTACTAGATAAGTGACTTAACTGAAATTAAGATCCGTCAGTAACAGACATATGACCTAACTGAAATCACGATCCGTCACTACCAGATAAGTGACTACTGTATTTAAGAGACGTTGGTGTCAGATAAGTGACATTACAGCAATCAAGATCCGCCAGTACAAGGTAAATGATTTTACTGGACTTAAGTGACGTTGGTACCAGATAAGTGACTTTACCAAAATCAAAAGGCGCCAGTACCGGTATTCGACATTCACACTGAGAAAAAGGAAAGAAAGATACAAAACAACATAAAATAAAATAAAGTAAAAAAACAATATGCCCTTTTTTAAGACGTCGTATACCAACACTGTCTTTACATTTGAACAGTTTCTCGGTTTATATCAAATCGATGTTTCATCATTGTTTGAAAAATAGTTCCTATTTTCGCATCGGTTACTTTTTGCTGAGTGTTTTTTTTAAATGGAGACACACCTTTTAACAATAACGTGTCTGTTTATCTTCCCGCTGAAACATTTAAAGTCATTGTAAAAATCGTTGTCATATACGGATGTGTATTTACTTTAAATTAAATATTGTTTTTAATTGTCATGACGAAATTCACTAATTAATTCAACTGCCATAACCTTATATATTTGTTACCAGAGGCAGTTCAGTTAAATTGATAAAGTGACATTTCTATAAGTGTTGCTGTTTTTATGATTGGTTAAAACGAAACACTGACTGTAGACGCGCTTCTTTTTACATAAATTGTTTTCTTTATTGTTTAATTAGCTTAAAAGTGCATTATGGCAGTTGCACTAATTGTTTACAATTGAAAAACAATTCAAACACAAAAACAACACTTTATACTTAATCGAACTGTTGATGTATGCGAAAATCTATTATAAAAATTGTTCAATAGTTAGTATGAAACAGTAAAATCTGATTTTGTCATTGAAAAACAAAATTATTGTAAAAATCATATACAAGGGCTGTTACATAAGTTCGTGTATATTTCACATAGCTTAAGCATACTATTTATTACTTGCAGTAACTTTTGCATCATTGTTATCAATATTTATAATTTCAACAAATTAATTGACGTTTTATAGAAAAAGGAACGGAGTGAAATTATAAAATAAATGTAGATTATTAAAATTTCGCTGCACGTACGCGGTCACCTCTATCAAACAGCTACTTATCTTAAGCAGTCACATTTGCCATTTCCAATTTTTATCTCTGAGGGTCATCTGAGTGATCCGTGGGCATGCAGCTTAGTTTTTTAAAAAATGGAAAACTCCATGTTTCGAGTCAATCCTTGACTCAAACATAAAAATACATGGCCATTTGGAACGGACCTTGTGCATAGTAAGTAAACTCTAAAAAAGCATCCATTGACGTTTACATGCAAGCAAAAATATTCTTTTATTTCAATTTCATTATGGTTCTTAATGGCATGTATACGTAATGCATTTTAAATGTTAATATCAACGTCAATAACTGTCAGTGACTTTGTTTTGTTTATAATAAACTTCTCAAATTCATACTATTCAATCATGATGTTATTGAAAATATCAACATATTAGTAAACTATTTCTTTTATAAAAAAAAATATATTAGAAAGACTGCTTGGAAGCACAGAAGTTGCTTCAGCTGAAGTTAAATAACGTCACAGCGATAAAGTACTATTATTGGACAGACATGGAATTCCCCGCTTATAACAGACCTTATTTTGGAGATGCCAGGGACTGGGATAGACTGAATGCTGTTGTGGTAGAAAAAATGTCCTTCTGAATCAAAAATGAACATTGCATACTCGGTTTATGCGTCTTTTCGTGATGGGAAATTAAATATGTCACGGCCGCCATGATATCATGAAATCATTGAACCATGTATTCCTGGATTCGTGAATTCATGGAATAATGGAATCATTTAATCACGAAATCATAGCATAAGCCTTTGTTAGAGGGTCTTGAGGTGTGTGGCTAATGACATTTACACACATACTCAATAAAACACGCCAGCTATTTTCTTGATTTCCTTCTTTTTCATTTTGCTTTCAACGTATCCTTTTTTTCAGATACCAATGGCTTCCATACCATTTTACACCTGTGCGAAGTTTTCTTGCTTGCTATTTCAGTTAATATTGACTTCTGTTTGTTTTCTGTTTCAAACATTTAGCTAAGTAGCCTTACCGCGAAGGTTTGATTAGCACTTTATCAATTACTGCATGTAATACACAATCATTGCCTCACAACTGCGTTATTATGATGTACTTGTTGTAAAAGGTATGGAGCGATTGTCTAGCCAATAAACTCTGGTATGTCTGTGCAATAAAGCTGACAGTTGTTTGACACGCACAAGATACACAGCACGTTTAGAATAAAGCACAAGTATATTAATAATAGTTGACGTTGTGTCAACGGCCCCAGGGCAAACGGACTTGAATTTTCATGGCCAATAATGGCGATGACTTATTCTTCTAATAAAATATATATTGTTAACCGGTCAAAACATTGGTTACCGCAATTATTAACCGGATCTTCCCTGAATTATTAATATGACATTCACATTATAGGGATGATCGCTGTTTAATTTCTATATTTAAACGAACATATGGAGTTTGTCTAAATTATAAGTGACCACAGAGGTGGTCTATGGGGAAGTGGAAGGTTGTGGATTCGATCTCCGTTCGGGTAATACCAAATACTTAAAAAACGGTACTAGAAGCTTACTCGGCCCGGTGTCAGTATAATGAAACTGGGTGGGGTATTATACTATGTGTCTGTGGCATGATACTACAGTGTGACAGTGTAATGAGACTGGGTGGGGTATCATACCATATGTCTGTGGCATGATACTCCAGTGTGCCAGCGCTTAGAATACTGTCTCAAGCAGACACCGTCGCGATATAACTGAAAAATTGTGAAAGCCATGCTAAACACCATACAACAAAAACAACAACAACAACATAAATTAGATGTCACGGTAGATTTATACATTGACCGCATTTTTGTTGTTTGGTTTGGTTTCTTTATTGTTGGTCAAGCACTGTGATCCATTTTTCACTCGTTTCTTCAAGTGAATGTTCATTAAGCAATATTTTATTACATTTTATGAGCATTAATTTTCAAAAGTTTTCAAAAGTTTTTCTTCACGGTATTTATATGATAATAAAATTCCGTGTTTTTCTATTAAAGACATTGTACCATTTTACATTAAATGCTGGGTTCTCCACAGGAAGGAATGCAAGCGCTGGGGTAAGAGTGTAAACACAATCACCACATTTTCAAGCGCTGTGTAAGGCACTCATTGAAATATATTTCACTAGTAAAACTTGTATTAATCATTTAAAGTCATCATATTTAGTATGTTTCAATTTATGCATTAAAATGAGAAAATATATACAAATAAAATTAATAATTTAAAGGAAAGTAAGCTTTTCCAAAATCGTGTTTAAGAATTCATGCGCAAGGGGAATACCATTTCTGATGGTCAAGTGCGGGGGTGCCCCTGTGCTTAAATGGCCTGTGGAAGAGCCTGAAATATTTATGGCCAAAGATGGTGTGTTTTCAACTGATCTATTTCATATTGACTGTGAAACAAGTTCTAACAATGTAGAAATATCACTCGCAATGTTTTCCGGGGTAGAACCAGCACTAAGCATTTGCGGATTAAGTGTCTTGTTCAAGGATACCACACATAGCCGTGGCGAAGGATCGAACCCACGACCCCATTATTTTGGATCCGATGCTCTACCACACGGCCAATTAACGATGATGGTGACTTAGTCTTCAAGTGAAGGATGTATTGTTAATTGATCAAAACATTGATTGCAACAATAATTAACTGATATTAATTATGAAAAAAGTAGTGTTAAACTGGGGTCAACGTTATTTATTTTATGCTTTTTCATGAATTATAGAGATGTCTCGGTAAATTATCTTGATATTTTCATCGGTTAGAATATTGAGATAATAAATAATGATTACGCTGCCTGTAATCATATTTTTTCTAATCATCAATTAAAAAATAACATTGTTGTTTTCAGTGACATGTCAACTAATTTATAATTGAGCATGCGCACTTGAGGCCCCACCTCTTGTAACCATACCACATGCTCATTCGATAAAATCAAATAGATATTTCACAATAACAGTAATTTCGTGTTTTTTTCCATATTTGGTCTACCTTTAGAAAATGGTTTTAATGGATACAGTAATTGTAATACAAGTTTTGTACATTAAATGTATTTTTCTCGTTTTCGTTTTTTTTGTATGGTCAATTAGACAAAATGACAATAGATCTTTTCTTTTCATTTGTTCGTTTCAAATCGATGCTACTTAATACTACAACAACAACAACAACAACAACACAAAAACAACAACAACACAACAGCAACAACACCATTGGTTTATTTTTTTTTATTTTTTTTATTTTTGTGTTTTATTCTTACAATAACAAACATTTTAAACGCTATGAAATGTGTGGGGGTGTAATTGTAATGTTTGCTTTTAGCTATAAAAATGCTTTATCACCAACGACCAAAGTCTTCAAACTATACCTGTATTGACATCTCTGTGTCTGCACTTCCATCAGTTAAATCTAAATTATTTTTAAGATCCATTATATTATACATACACAAATATTAACACATAATGGTTGAAAATGCGGTTTTCCTTAAAATAAAATTTATTTAAACAAATGTTTCGTGAGAAATTAAACAATTAATGGAATTTACTTTTATTCAAATGCACTTGCATTGACTCCTTTATGCATTATTTATGAAACAAAAACAAATCATTTTAATGTCTTGCATATGTCAAAAATATCCAAACACCAGGTGGTAGGGACAAAAAGATCGTTGTTTATCAGAACAAGAATGTATATGACTAACAAATGATGTAGCATTCAAAGGACACCGCCACCTAAAACAGCATAAACATAATTAATATACAAGTATAATAGGTTCAATACATACTTACAGAAGAAATGGCAACAGGTGTCGCCGCCATGGAACGGTCAGTGGCAAAAACCGTCACAGAGGAGATCACATCGCACAGAGGAGATCACATCGCACAGAGGTGATCACATCGCACAGAGGTGATCACATCGCACAGAGGAGATCACATCGCACAGAGGTGATCACATCGCACAGAGGAGATCACATCGCACAGACGTGATCACATCGCACAGAGGAGATCACATCGCACAGAGGAGATCACATCGCACAGAGGTGATCACATCGCACAGAGGAGATCACATCGCACAGAGGAGATCACATCGCACAGAGGTGATCACATCGCACAGAGGAGATCACATCGCACAGAGGAGATCACATCGCACAGAGGTGATCACATCGCACAGAGGTGATCACATCGCACAGAGGTGATCACATCGCACAGAGGAGATCACATCGCACAGAGGTGATCACATCGCACAGAGGTGATCACATCGCACAGAGGAGATCACATCGCACAGAGGAGATCACATCGCACAGAGGAGATCACATCGCACAGAGGTGATCACATCGCACAGAGGAGATCACATCGCACAGAGGTGATCACATCGCACAGAGGAGATCACATCGCACAGAGGAGATCAGATCGCACAGAGGTGATCACATCGCACAGAGGAGATCACATCTAGCTTACAGATATAATTCGCTTTTCTTTCGTCATCACATCATAAAACTGCGAAACTAAGTTTTGGCAAACGTACTCAGATATTGTATTGATTTTTAAACCAAACAATAGACGGTAATATTGTCTTAAACTTATATAATGTAGATATATAAAAACATGTATTTTAACTGAATTATCTAATCAAGGAGACCACTAACTCTCATTAAAATAACAAATAATAACAGATTTTATTGAGACGTAAACTATACAGTTTTTTGTCTAACACATGTTATTAATATTCAAAATGTTACATGAAAGATACATTATATAACACATGGAATGGAACATACATACAATTCTTAGCATTTCTAGATCTAACATACAAATCATAATTTATTTTAGCATTTATAAAAGTTACATTGTATTTTATCAAAAATGTAGCCAATTCAAACTATAAATATAAACTTTCTAAAGAGTTTGAACTTAACGATAAATAATTTTATGCTAGTCTTTATTTGTTTTATATGTTGATTAAGTAAATTTTTGCGTAGAGTAAAAGATTCGTAAACATAGTAACCTATGTTTCTGAGTTCCTTGACTTTATTTGTTTGCATCAATATGATATATTTATAAACACTTGGTTTCTTAAAGAAAAATGCACTAACGTATTTTTTACGGATTTGCCGATATACAGGACAAACAAGTACAAAATGATACTCATCATCAATATTTGAACAATTACATAAAGTACAATATCTCATATCTCTGTCGACCCTATTTGGCATGAAGCGCCCCGTTTCGATGCGCAGCTGATGTGAGGACAATCTTAACCTCGTTAAAGGTATTCTAAATTTAGAAGGTAATACGTTAAGGTAAATTTCGAATTCAAACGACTGTTTAAAATGTTTGTATAAAATAAGTTTACCGCTGGTAGATATGTCATTACACCAGCTTTGCTTGAATACACCAATAATTCTTTGTTTAAACATTAAGTGAAAACGTTATAATCCAACCGCTGCTGGATTAATCCATACATAAGACAATCCATAGTTATTTAAGAGTGTTTTGACACCGTGAGCCAAATTTTGAATACCTGTTTTGCAATCTTCTAACAAGGAATTATATAAGTGAACAATTAATATATTATTAGAATAAATTATTTTACTCCAAAACTTTTTGATCCGTGTATGTTGTGTAACAAATAAAGGATATCTTCCAAGTTCCCAGCAAATACCAACATAACAAGTAGAAGATTTAACATTTAATAATGATTTGCAAAATTTAAGATGAATTCTCTCTATAGCCTTCGATTTACCGAAACCCCATATTTCGCTTGAGTAGTTAAGAATTAAGCCTACAAAAGCATCAAACAGTTGATACTTAACTTTTGTTTTTATTGTATATCTCTTTGTATTATATAACAGATAATTTAATGCTTTAAGACCTTTACCCACTAGCGTTTCTTGGTTGAGAGTGAAATGTCCAGTGTGGCTTAAAACTGTTCCGAGATAATTGAAATCATTAACCGTCTCTAAAGAAACATTACCATATGTCCACTTTTCATCAGGACGCATATTGCCACGTTTCCTGAAGACTATTATTTTTTGTTTTTCTCAGTATTGACTTCTAGACCCCACGTGTCACAATAAGATTTTAAAAGATCAATACTCTTTTGTAATTCACTCACACTCTTACGCAGAATTACCATGTCGTCTGTATAAAGAATCAAAATTAAAATTATATTAAGATGGATTGCTACTTACTAGCACAAAGGTGTTGAAGCTGCTGTCACGGGTTGCTACGGGTGGTGCACATTCCATAACACATAATGAATAGACTTGATAAGACTGCGTCTGCTAATTTCTATCTTGGTTCTAACAATCCAAGAATTTTTTTATTTTATTAGATATTGTTTGCACTGTTTGTACTGCCGCAGTGATCTAGTGGAGCGCGTGGTTCAGTGGTAGAGCATCGAACCCATAATCGGAGGGTCGCTTGTTCGATCCTCCGTCACGGTCATGTGTGGTATACTTGAGAAAGTCACTTTTTTCCGCATAAGCTTAGACAGGTTGTACAAAGGAAGATTTCGAGCGTGATTTGTATAAGTTGTAATAACTTTCTCAATCGAAGTAAAATAAATAAGTTTAAACTCAGGGACAGAGCGTCCGCCTCGCATGCGGAACGTTGTTGGTTCGATCACCGACCGGATCATATCAAAGACTTGAAAAATGGTACTAGATGCTTTCTTGCTCGGCACTCAGCATTTAGAGGATAGTTATTGGTCTGGCCGGCCCATTGTCATAATATATTTTAGCATTTATAAGTTACATTGTATTGTATCAAAAATGTAGCCAATTCAAACTATAAATATAAACTTTCTAATGCACTCAGCATATAGGTCTGGTCGGCCCATTGTCAGTTTGGTGTGACTGGGTGAAGTATCATACCATGTGTCTGCGGCATGAAACTCTAGTGTGGCAGCGCTTAGATGTTGTCTCAGCAAGTAGACACCGTTGCGATACAGTTGAAAAAAATGTTGAAAGACACCTTTAACACCATACAAACAAAACATGTTTGTACTATCCAATATCATCAACGAGTTAGTATGTGTGTAATAAGTAACTCCGCCGTTTTATTTCGAAATAAATGATACATTAGAATAACATGCTTGCTTTTTTTGGCGTTACTTTTTGTATGTTTTAAACCCGCAATGATCGCATGTCTTTTATTATATATATGCATATAGTCTGAATCAGTATTGTTACAAGGGTATTTATTTAAACATGTCAAAGCTATATTTTAAAGGGTTTCGCTACTTGGTCTACGCGCCCAGGTTACACTAAATATGCTTCCCGCTTGAAATTGAAACGTACTTTGTGACGTATAAAATGAGTAACGTAATTCCATTTTGATTCCAATTTGATATATCAAATTGGTTTACATATTGTAAACTTTTGTTTCATCTTAAAAAGCAACCGGATAGAGAGGTGAAGGACGTGAAACGATACTAGTGTTCTATCTATTTTAGAGTTGAGAATTTGTTTTAATTCCCCGGCTCTGATTTAATTATCGTTGTATGTCAAGTTTTGGCGGATTTAAAAAACAAAAACAATCGTATTATATTAGTATATTATTGATGCAAATTAGATTTTGAACTTGAAATAACGTGTTAAGAGTATTCTCCGTCTTATAATACTGCGTCTAATGGAATAGAAACATTTATGCCCGTTCCGGAAGTACAGTTTCATTTAAATAGCATGATGACATTTGACAAGACCATATCACCCTTATAACGGGGCAATATCCTTATAGAACTTTCTCACTAAATTTGGAATAGTATATGTATCCTTTAACTTATTTTCTTTATTCTAGAGAAAATCTCGGATATTGTTGTATTAAACGAATCGACTTCACTAGTACAATGCAAGTGTCTTTATTTCTAGATGTAAACATCAAAATTTGAAGAAACCTCCATTACAAATATTATCTTTATTCATAGTTATAGCTTGTACCCAACAAATCGTATGATACAATGCAACCAACTTCTTTATTTCTAGAGGCAAATTGTGTGTTTGAGTTTGTACCGAACGAAATCTCTAATAGAACTATCCCTATAATGTGTATTAACGAGTCACCATGCATCTGTAACCAACAAATCGTATATCGCAATCTTCTTGAAGACAAGAAATGAAAATGAATGATTTCTAGTTCAACGTGACAATCAGTATAACCTTCACGGTAATAATATCTCCAACATCTCACCTGCAAGAACCATACAGATAAGTATAACCTTTACGGTAATACTATCTCCAACACCTGCAAGGACCATACATTAAGTATGATCTTCACGGTAATACTACCTCCAACCTCTCGCCTGCAAGGACAATACATTAAGTATAACCTTCACGGTAATACTATCTCCAACCTCTCATCTGCAAGGACCCTACATTAATTATAATCTTCATGGTAATACTATCTCCAACCTCTCACCTGTAAGGACCTACATTAAGTATAACCTTCACGGTAATACTATCTCCAACCTCTCACCTTCAATGACCCTACATTAAGTATAACCTTCACGGTAATACTATCTCCAACCTCTCACCTGTAAGGACCTACATTAAGTATAACCTTCACGGTAATACTATCTCCAACCTCTCACCTTCAAGGACCCTACATTAAGTATAACCTTCACGGTAATACTATCTCCAACATATCACCTGCAAAGACCATACAGATAAGTATAACCTTTACGGTAATACTATCTCCAACCTCTCACCTGCAAGGACCATACATAAAGTATAACCTTCACGGTAATACTATCTAAAATCTCTCACCTGCAAGGACCATACATTTAGTATAACATTCACGGTAATACTGTCTCCAACCTTTCACATGCAATGATCCTACATTAATTATAACCTTCACGGTAATACTATCTCCAACCCCTCACCTGCAAGGACCATACAGATAAGTATAAATCTCACGATAATACTATCTCCAACCCCTCACCTGCAAGGACCATACAGATAAGTATAACTGTCACGAAAATACTATCTCCAACCCCTCACCTGCAAGGACCATACAGATAAGTATAACTCTCACAATAATACTATCTCCAACCCCTCACCTGCAACGATCATACAGATAAGTATAACTCTCACGAAAATACTATCTCCAACCCCTCACCTGCAAGGACTATACAGATAAGTATAACTCTCACGAAAATACTATCTCCAACCCCTCACCTGCAAGGACCATACACTTAAGAATAACTCTCACGATAATACTATCTCCAACCCCTCACCTGCAAGGACCATACAGATAAGTATAACCCTCACGGTAAAACTATCTCCAACCTCTCACCTGCAAAGATCATACATAAAGTATAACCTTCACGGTAATACTATTCAAAATCTCTCACCTGCAAGGACCATATATTAGGTATAACCTTCACGGTAATACTATCTCCAACCTCTCACCTGCAAGGACCATACATTAAGTATAACCTTCACGGTAATACTATCTCCAACCTCTCACCTGCATGGACCATACAGATAAGCACATCGAAGTTATAAAGAAGTTTGAAAAGATTTAGATTTGTTCCTACAAAACAAGAAAGGGGAGTGGTGCTCATAAGCAAGACTAGACACAAGTTTTGTTTATTTTAGGTATATACTAACAGACGTAGACGTGTTACTTGGATTTAAAAAATCACAATCACAAATTATTTATATATTCAAACTTAATGACTTAATAGGCAGCAAAAATAAGCATTAAGTCAGTACATTCTTTGTCTTAAATTCTTCCATAACCATTTGCATGTAGTTGACACAGTTTTCACCATATATATGTTACAATCACCCATTCACATGAAAGTGTGTCGTCAAAAAGATCAGGTACATCGACAGTCGTATGTAAAACACTCTTATCGTTTAGTACATAATATCTACGTACTTTTGGGCGTTCAGACAGATGCGGGATCCAATCTTCTGGAGGGACGTCCTTACACGAGTGGTCTAAGACACTGTCTAATATTACTTCCGAGGGGCATTCAGTATATTCTGTTACTGTTCTTCGGATATTTAAAATTTCCTTACACTTTTTGCAATATTGCAGACCCGAGGACACTTCTAGTAGCATATCGTTTACCTGCGAGCATTTTATTAGCATGGGAAATAGGAAAAAAGTCGCAGGAGCTTAAGTCAGGGGAATAAGGGGGGTTCGACCTGAATAATCCTTATTGTTCTAAGAAAGATTGTACACTTTAATTTTGTGGGCAGAAGCATTGTTATGAATAAACTGTATGTATTTATTTTAACCAAGACAGTGTGTGTTATTGATGCGCCGTTGGGACTCAAAATAATAAACCCAAGTTTTGTCCCCAGTGAGCAAGTCAAAAAAATTTCTAGGATTATGATTTTTATATTTTTTCAGAAATTTGTTGACACAATCTAAACGCTTGGCATTTTGGTCAGGTGTCAGCAAGTAAGGGATCCATCTAGCACAAAGCTTCTTTGATTTCAAACAGTTAAGATGAATGATAGCCATGATAATTATAGATTTGTGTGGTACCAATATTCATAGTTTAGGAATAATCAGGATACTTTGAGATTGACTGTGGTAGAATCTGATGAATTCGTTAGCGTGTTGGAATATAATGGTGTTGTCACAATGAATATAACATCATTATAGTTTAAGGTAAATATATTTGTCAAATTTTGATAGTTTGTTTGACAATTGATGGCATTGAAAGGAATCTGACTCACATATATTTGTGACACTATGATGACCGTAATTTAGGGGCACTGTGTCAGAATCATGTTTTCGATTAGTCCACCAAGTACATCCGTTGTACCCTTGAACAATGCATTTTATCTGCATTGGCTTTGTATCCATAATCACGACTTCTATAGAATAATAGTTTCAATTTAAACTAACATGATCTCATTTTATTTTATTGTTTTGGTTAATGTCTGAAATATGCATCCTGTACGATCCTTTTGTTTTTGGTTAATATCTGTACCATCCGTTTGTTTTTGGTTAATATCTGTTCCATCCTTTTGTTTTTGGTTAATATCTGTTCCATCCTTTTGTTTTGGTTGATATCTGTTCCATCCTTTTGATTTTGTTTAATATCTGTTCCATCCTTTTGTTTTTGGTTAATATCTGTACCATCCTTTTATTTTGGTTAATATCTGTTCCATCCTTTTGTTTTTGGTTAATATCTGTTCCGTCCTTTTGTTTTGGCTGATATCTGAAATATGCACTCCGTACCATCCTTTTGTTGTTTTTATTTAAATCTCTTTTCAGTATCTTCCATAGGCCTTCAAACATTTTATCTCAAATATCTTTCAAATTATTAACTTAATTTCAGATGAACTGGACTGGATATGAGCATTACATCATAAATGATAAGTGCGTTGCATGATGATATGCGTGTGTCCGTGTCAGTTTATAAATGTGACAAAACGAAGTACCTAGACAAATCGGCGTGTGTTAATGTATTTTTCTTCAAAGTTTATGTAAATCAAGAACCAAGATATCTTTCTAAAATTCTAATTTGTCTGTTTCATTAATTAAGTGTCACTACTAACTTTTATTAAAATAATAAAAACAATACTAAAAACCCAAATGGGCATTTCTGACAACGCAGTGCCCATATTTTGGATATTGTACTTCTCTATGATTGCAGCACCTTCATGTATCATATAACCTCAGTTGATGTTGTTTTACAATTCAAAATTAGTTGTTTTATCTAAATCGATACTTCTACTTTCACTTTTGATGTTGTTGTTGTTGTTGTTGTTGTTGTTGTTGTTGTTGTTGTTGTTGTTGTTGTTGTTGACAGTGGTACAGTGACATCTTAATAACACTATCTCACAAAGGAAGAGAATTGGACATATATGTTTTTATATTTCTATTTCAATCACTAATAGTTGTTGTGGTTTTGTTTGTTGTTTTGTTTGTTTTTGGAGCGAGCGGGTCGTATTCACCAGCCATTCTTGACAATATTCCTAGACAAAACTTGAAGTCCAAATTTCAACCTTAGGTATCTAGTTTATCTTGACATATGTAATAATAAATGTTAATACATATCAGGTGTCCCTGCATGCTTACAAATTTTGGTCTAAAAATATCTTCAAGTGTTTTTCCAAAATTTATTCTTTAGTTCAAGTCTAAAAATATTCCTAAGAACGGTTGATTGATATGACCCCTGGCCTCGAATCTACGACCTTACTGGTAAGAGGTAAGTGATTTTGAGGCGGTCCACGGAGAACCTTTCACAAAAAGTATACATGTCCTAAACGTTATTTGAAATGTATCTTAACATAAAACCAGAGTATAGCATAGTCAAAGCTACTCGAAATAATCCCATTGATATTGCCGAGTGATATTGCATAGTATATATATAGTTGTATCACCCAAAGCTGTTCGAAATAAACTCATTGATTTTGCCGAGTGATATTCTAAAGTATACATATATCTATATCACCTAAAGCTAGTCAAAATAAACTAATTGTTTTAGCCGAATGATATTGCATAGTTTACGAATAGTTTTATCGTTCAAGTCTGCTCGAAATAAACTCATTAATATTGTTGAGTGATATTACATTGTATGCTTATAGTTGAATCACTTAAAGCTATTCGAAATATACTCATTGATTATTACCGAGTGATACTGTACAGCATACAGATAGTTATTTCACTCAAAGCTACGCAAAATAAACTCATTGCCTTTGCCGAGTGGCAGTTTTAAAATAAGACGTTATATGCATCCTACTAGTGCGGTTAATACATAGTTAAATACAAAATTATATCATCGAATCACAACTCGCACGTTACACTACTAGTTGTCAAATATAATGTGTTTTCATCAGTTCCCCGTCACCCAACCAGTCATTCAGTAGGTTTCGCAGAGTGAACGTGAAAGTATACCTCAGTGTTGGATAATTTTGCTTCTCATATAGGTATTTATATATGTAATTAATTATTTAATTAATTAATATATTTATCAAATTATAGATATGTATCATGGACAGTTGAGAAATGGTATAATTATATAATTTATCTGAAATATATTGGTGCAACTGTGATGCAATATTTAAGAACTTGTTGTTTTAGATATATATTAAATATAGTTTTATTTTTTAAAAAGTTACTTTACTATTTTAATATAACGAATATTTAAATACGTTAATTTTCTTAATTGTTTTTATTTGTTGCAATTGTATACTTACTTTTCATATTATTTTCGTTAAAAATTATCAATTGAGACTTAGAAAATGTTTTTCTTTTGTGAGAGGTATAGTGTATGAGGGATAGCATTTAAATCTGTTCAAATACAACTGTTGCAATATTCATTGAGTAAACAGAACATAACAGATCAGATCAGATCATTTCTTTATTCCAAATTGTACATCGTCGGCATAAACATACAAACATGCAACGTTAAGTCATATTAGTTAAACACATTTACAAGTCATGTACTAATTATATAATACATTTACTTATTTTAACGTTAATACCATTAGAAATATATCCTATAGTTTGATTTTATTATATCCTCTGTTTATATCCTTTACAGAGGATGAATTACTATCTATGTAACGTTATTGTTAAAATATTAACTCTGTATTTTTAGGGTATTTTAGTGTATTTAGATTAATCAAAATAGTTGTATGTAGACTTTGTTAATTTGTAAATTTCATTCATCCGATAAAACTAAATAGACGAGGTCTTTAATAAAAGTATGTTTTAAGATCACTAAAATCAGAGAAACTTTACCTTACCATCCGACACAACTGAACTATTGAGATTCTTTACATCAATGAATAGGAGCGTTTGCTAATTGCGACATTATTGTGTCAAAGTGAAGGGCTTTATTTATTTTGTTACAATGTTTGTTTCAATGTATGAATCTTGAATATTGTCTTTTTTTCAAAAACTAGTTCATGTAAAAATGTTATCACATTGCAAAGAAGAACATATGGTTGATTTAGATGCTATGATAACTTTTCTTACGAATGCTAGAACAAAGACGTCAACTTGATTCATTAGCAAAACACTCTGTGTTATATACTAATTTGTTTGGTCACGCTTCTGCCAGCCAAATTAAACGTATTAAATTAACAAAGACACGAACACATCAGGTTGTTTGCGTAAGATGAAATGAAAAGTGTTGTACGACAGGAAATATATTACTTGTATGTCGACATTACGTGGCCTGATAATATATCTCAACCGCAGTTTTGTTTTATTTCATTTTTAGTTAGATAATTTAGGTAGTTGATTACACTTTGCAAAACATTTCTAAATAAGCTTAATACACGTGTATGTTTACAAGTGCTTACTCTGAATGTCGCGAAAATCGGAAATCCGACGTAGAACTACGCGTTCGAATTAGCATTTACTCGTGATATCACATCTTGTTGGGGTTGTTTTCCTGTATATTTGAATGTATCTTCAGTAGTAACTTTTTTATTTGATAAATATACAAATATGCTCAATAGCACAGTGCCTACTATACTTGACACAACCATAAAACATATATTATTAAGACAAACATATAAGATACGCAATGACAGCTTGTCATGAATTACATGTCACATTTACAAGCTGCTTTAGACTAACAAACACATAACAAAGTTAGTATTATGTACCTGTAATGTCACGGTAAGGCACAGCTACAGTGGCGTTTGTTTCAATAAATGCACACTAGTGATACTTTAACGAAACACCTGTTCTGGCTCACACGTTCCATTTTTTATGATCTTCTAAGAAGTATTTATTTCATTTAATTTGTCACTGATGTGATTAAACATCTATTTTTCAAAACATTTTTATGCAAGTTAATACAACGATCAGTGGTAAAAGAGGCCGACAATTCATGAATGAAAATCACATATGAATATTTGACATATATTTGAATATAATTATGGTGTTTTTGATGTCGAGATCTCGTCAGTTACGGTGTAGATTTATTTACAATGAAGTAAAGAATTATACGCTTTTCCACTGTTTCGAAGCAACAAACATTTTATTGCCAAATACCGTTGAAAAGACTTAAATCCGTATTATGATTGTATTTTAATGTACTTCATGTCGATAATGTTGTTAAGTATATATTGAGTGCTTTCACAATTGGTGGCTCTGTGCTTTGACTGCCACTTCTCTTGTTGGTTACATATTTTCTAAATACCGTTCGAAATTCGAAATTCTGGACAGCAATCGCTCGTAAACAAGACGGCGTTTTGTTATACCTAAAAAGGGCAGCGTGGTCACTGTAAACCAGTAAATCATATACACACAATAACATACTCATAAATAAATACTTCTGAGACAGGACCTAGAACTGAGAGGACATCTAGAACCAAGACGACAACTAGAACCAAGGAGACATTTCAGTATAATATAACAGAGATATCACGTGGTAAAAACGATCGTATTTCAATCGTCCTACTATCTTTATTACTTTAGACAAGCTTTTCAAGAAATATTAAATATAGCCAAAAATGTAAAAGATTTTAATTTACTTTGCGAAAGTAATTAAGTCATATATGTTTTAACATATGAAGTAAATAATGTTTTTTATGATAGCTAATTTCCAGTGACATTAACGTTTTACTTAAACTTTTTTGTTTTATTTCGGTTGTGAAACGAGTTATAACAATGTATACGAACAACGCTCAACGCCTTCCTAGGTAGAACGAGTACTAAGTTTATGCGGAAAAGACACCACACATAACCGTGGGGGAGAATCCAACATACGACCCTCGTTCGATGCTCTACCACTGGACCATGCGCGACAGTAACGTTGATGTATCTTCCTAGTCCACGGTGGCGGGATGGTTGAGTGCGCCTTCTCGTGATAACGCATTTTTCACTGCTGGTGCCATGGTTACATTGTATGTGTGAAGGTTGTTCATTCACTTCAGGAAAGAAGTTGATTCTACTCAGATTCATGCTGCGGCTTTAGTCGGGATATGTATGTGACATATATGACACGTGATGTATTGAGATGTATTGGTGTTAGATCTTATTCAGAAATGTACAGCGTTCCCTGTTGAACATAAACTGTTTCACTTTCCTGCCAAGTCCAATGTATTGCGACAAATCCTGGACCAGTTTAATCGGTGTGTAAGGATAGGTGTAAACGTATACTGTCGGATCGTCGAGTAATTCAAGCAAAATAGTTTTAAATGTTTACAACTATAAACACAAACAGTAAAATGTGATGTGAGTATCTGTTTATTAGTTCGTTGTAAGAAACGGAAGTTGGGAAGTTGAAAATGACAATTACACTCTTTTCTTATTAAACAGGTAATTTATAGCAGTAGGGGCCTACTGGTTCGCAGTAACTCTGGCCGCCTACTGGTTAGCAGTAACTCTGGCCGCCTACTGGTTAGCAGTAGCTCTGGCCTACTGGTTAGCAGTAACTCTGGCCTACTGGTTAGCAGTAACTCTGGCCGCCTACTGGTTAGCAGTAGCTCTGGCCTACTGGTTAGCAGTAACTCTGGCCTACTGGTTAGCAGTAACTCTGGCCTACTGGTTCGCAGTAACTCTGGCCGCCTACTGGTTAGCAGTAACTCTGGCCTACTGGTTAACAGCAGTTATGGCCTAACAATACATGACACCATATTTTCGAAAGTCGTATTGTGATTGGCTAATTATTTGTCAGGTTTGCGTACTGACGTAATATAAGTTAATTGTCTCGCTTAAAACAGAAATCGCATGAGTCCCACCACACGTATTCGAACAGAAGTTATAAAATTACGTAGTATTTCATGACCAATGCAAAGGAGAGTATTGGGGATAACCACACATACTAGCTGTTAAATAAGACTGACAATATCTAGCAGATAGTACCGTTGTTGACCCGGTGTCTGGTGTGACAGTCCAATAACAAACTATTGAGCAAACAACGTCGTAAAATGACTGACAGACAACAACAACAACCATATCAACTATATTTAACAAGTAGATTGCAGAGATTGATTGTATAAGTAACGATTTTACTTTGCATTTTGTTCTTAACTGTATGAAAAATAATTAATTACAAAATATATTTCACTATTTTAATTACAGATAATCGGCTGTAAATATGGATGGGTGGGGTTTGGTTGATTTTAAATATATTCTCTCTAAGTTCAATGGTCATATTTTGACGGTAATTATGTTTTATCGTTCTTTATTGGTCAAACATCTATATTGATAAAATCCACAGTGAGATAATAATTATAAAACAGTTGCGTATATCTTTTCTGATAAAATTATCCATTCAATCAAAAAACTACAGCAACAAAAATAGGCATGATCTGTTCACGAGAGATGGATTAATCTGTAAAACAAAATCACGACCATCCTTGCACATCCTTACAAAAGACAACTCACTTTTATGAAACCTATATACAACAAATAAACGGTTTTTACAACAATGTTAATTTATCCCAAACGGACATTTAACCAACATACCAGAGTTTTGTTTGTGAGTTTTCCCAGATTTCAGTAACACCAAGTACCGAAATACCTACATCACCATCATGATGTAATAATTCATTCATTCAAAGTAGTTTTATTCGTTTTTAACAAGTCTATAAAACAAAAAAGAATTACAACTGGGATGGAGGGTGTAAAATGAGTGTATTGTATACTTTCATATACGTCTTTTTAAAAATAACTAAAAGGTAGACCGCGGTATTTAAAATCCCATTTAGCTGTCAACCCTTCTAGAATATCATTTTCACCTGATGTTTTAATGTTTTCATATATATTATAAGACATTTTTCAACTGTAAATTAATTCCAAATGAAGTTTATTGTTTGAATAAAGATGGCATTAGGGCGTACACGTATGTCCATATATTAACAATTACCTTTTTTCTAAATTTATTTGTATTTTATTGTAACAGCTATATAAGATATTGTGGAAAGAGCAGGCACATTTGATAATAAAACTTTTCTTTATTCACAGCCTGTCAAGTTATGACATAAGCACGTCATCTCCAATTATTGTTTCGTGTCCAAAACAGCTGACAGAATGATCTGTTGCATGGTCTGCCAACGGGTGTAACTTCTTTTTATAAGTGATGTATTGAAAATATAAACCACACGTTAGAAGTAAACAAATTTGTGTTTTATGTAAATTATGTTATCAACTCATTTACTGGTGTGACGTGACCAAAACCAACAGCTGTGAAGTACATAGAATTTATGTGATGTTTTCCACGTTTTTAACCTGCCGCCTCTTTTTTAACGAAACATGTTTTTGTTCTTCGTACTTAGTTTCGCATATAATTGTCAGAGAAAAATGGTTTAAACCTTATAAAAGATATATAATGGTGTTGCGACGATTATAAATCAATTTGATACAATACATCGCCTTGACTGATACCGGAATAGAATAAATATCCTGTACATGACATTAAAGGATATATTATGAACTTGTGTCATCCCTAAGTGACATATTTGATACATTTGACAATTGAAATGACTGAATGTTAGATGTCGTTATTGACAGTTGTATGTCAATTAAAAATGTCATTTAAGTAATTAATCTCACATTATCTTTTAAGCAGGAAGTGATTGTGATTTGGTTTGTTCGACGGATTTTTATACAAAAATAAAAAAAAATACACTAAATAACGGTAAAGCAGCTAAATATTTAAATAAAATCTTATTTCTTTTATAATCGAAAACTAATGATATGGCAATATAAGTTTTAAAGCAATATTTTTCATGAAGAATCTCGCCATCAATTCAGTCAATACAGATTGTTTTGTTTGGGAGGATTGGCGGATTTAGTTTTTAAAATAACTCTAAAGTCCGTTTTCCATGGCGCGTATTTTTGCAGTGCTGTTTTTTCCCTAAACTACTTTTTGTCGCGCAGTATTAACAGGCGCACAGACAATCAATTTCCATGATGCAGATTGTCTGAGCAGAGTTTAAAGAGGCACGTGTGTGGAAATACACATGTATTTATTGTGTAGTGCCCAACCATAGTGAACTTCCACGCATTGTACATGCAGACAAGATTAGAAAAATCGCCTATACTGGCGACTTTTGTCCGTGCGGTTATGAGTCAGTGCAGAACTCTGCTCCGATGGAAACGAAAGTATGCTAGATAGTGTGAAGCGATTTTTACAAAAGCAGCGCCTGTTCTGTGAATACAAACCCTTGCGATTTTGGCGCCAAAACCGTCAGAATAATACGCGCCATGGAAAAATGCTTTAACAATGCAGTCATGTACACGGTTTTGTATGTCTTTTTCGTTTAGCTGCATCAATCCGATTAAAATATAATTTGGCTATCACTCGCGTTAAAGAGTCTACCTAACTGTCATTCCAGGTTTGATTCCCCGCATGGGCATGAATAGACCTTGTGATTATAGGTCATATACTTTGTTCTACTGTCATGAGTATTCCACTTCTCAATATGTAGGAAGTAGCCTCTGTCTTGCCTCTGTCTCTGAGGCGGGATGTGTTTAGTACTGGTTAACTATATAGCGGACCCAAGGAACGATCATAAGATGTGCTGATCGCCGTTAAATGGAAAAGAAATTTTGGAAAATACGAAATGAAATAATACAACTATCAACATAATGGTGTGGGGATTATAAATTTATTTGGTATACAATACGTATGTTTGCACAGAAACAGGTAGCTTTTAATATTAATTTGCTGAGATATAATCTGAACGAAATTTATTCAGTTTTTTTTTGTGGGATTTTTTTGTTTTTAAACTGAGAAAATTTTTGTCTTATGAAAAAAAAATTTTTTTGAAACAAAGAAGTGTCTGTTTAATATTCAGGAACATTTGTTATCATATTTATACATTTATATTTATAGTATATAATTTGAATATGGACATTTAATATTTAGTGACATTCTGTTAAAATTATTACATATGAAAACACGTCATCAACGGGATATTATATTTCAATGCACACTACAGCCATTTTTGTTGATCTAATTTAAAAAATAAATATCTTATTTTTGTAGAATTATGTATTATAGTGTTGCGATTACTCCGCTACTTGTTTATTAAATGTTATGTTCTTAGTTGACTTTACAATACGCATGAAATAAAATATATTTTGTCATTCTTATTAGAATTATAAGAGACTCCATATTTAAAAACAGTATTCTTACAAGTACATTTATGGTCATTCAGTGGATTAATTTATTTATATTTGATAAAACATATCACATTCATAAATATGACCAGTTATTGTTTATATATTAAATTCTGTAAAACAATTCAAAATGTTTAAATACTGACAGGTATAAGCATAACTAAGGACAAGTCGTCAAGTTTGATAAATCAACAATGAGTAGCTCGGCGTGTTGCCATTTAAACTTTTACTTCATAAAGACGCCTTTGTTCACCTCTAATATTGACGCCTTTGGACACCTCTAATATAGATGCCTTTGGACACCTCTAATATAGATGCCTTTGGACACCTCTAATATAGATGCCTTTGGACACCTCTAATATAGATGCCTTTGGACACCTCTAATATAGACGCCTTTGGACACCTCTAATATAGATGCCTTTGGACACCTCTAATATAGATGCCTTTGGACACCTATAATATAGATGCCTTTGGACACCTCTAATATAGATGCCTTTGGACACCTCTAATATAGACGCCTTTGGAGACCTCTAATATAGACGCCTTTGAATAGACGCTTTTGGACACCCCTTATATAGACGCCTTTGGACACCACTGATATAGACGCCTTTGAACACTTCTAATATAGAAGGCTTTTGAGTTATTGGGTGAATTATGTTTATATTAACTGGCAGAGTAGAAAACAGTGCAGGAACTCTTCCTGCACTGTTTTCAAAGGCCTTCTGTGATTGGTATGTATGGAGTAAAGGGTTAAAAGGTGTGTTTCGACGGATATCCGATTTACAACGAATACCTACTATCCTTATATTGAGATGAAGATATCCGGAAAAAGTCGAATAGTAACGAACATGCTTCTAAATGTCAATACACCGAGCTAGTAATTTTATCAAACCAATTTCTACGATGAACGAATGGACAAATTCCTAAGAAAATGTCTAAGAAAATTCTATTTTAAAAACATTTTTTCTTTACTACCATAATTAACTTTCAAAGAATTATGTCAGTGGAACAGGGCGAGAAACTCTCACTTTAGAGTAATTAATTTACACTTTAAACAGTCATTTTGACATTTGAATTACCATCTGAAAATAAAATCTTGAATATATTATCTGAAGACCTTAGTGCGCGGTTGTATTATATTATCTTCAATCTACATAAATAGTTTATGTTCCCATGGCGATTTGTCAAGTTTTGGAATATATTATGTAAATTAAATTAAAGTTTTGGAACATTTCAAATGAATTGAAAAGTCATTTGTTGAGCATATCAGTAATTTTCAAAATGTTACATTTGGTAAAAAAAACATTTGTTCCAATACATAATACCTATGTATACCCACAAACCCCGTATTGCCAACAGGATATCTATTTAAACATACCAAAAAGGGATTTCTTAACTTTGGATACCCGCCCAGGTTAGATTCAAATAGACTTCAATTTAAAATTGCATCATATTTTATGACGTTATAAAAATGTAACGTGATTTTATTTTTATTTCAATTTGATCCGTTATTCAGGTTTACATGCAGTAAAACAGTTTCATCTTAAAATAGTCCTAATGCCTATGTGAAGGTCTTCAAGCAGTATCTAAGCGCTGTCTATTTGAAACAAATTAAACATAGACGAAGAGTTTTGCTGGATAGTGTATGTTACGTGGTTGTCAATTTAGACAGTATTGGTTACATGAAGCATACCTACAAAGAGGTTTAAGGATTTTAAACAGCATCGTAGTGTTTTAATAAAACGTGTACAAGATTTTTGGTAAACAAACGCTTGGAAAACAGGCCCCGGTCACAGTTAACATCTCAAGCTGAGATTTTCCTCAACTTAATAATTTATTATTTTCTAAAACATTATTTGAGCTAATAATCTATAAAATGGCCACACATAATTGAAATCAGAACACATTTTAACTCATTGGTAAAGGGTAACATGCAGATAACCAATATAAATGAAGTTATAGCAATTTAGAAATTCTGAGTTGAGGAAAATCTTAAGTTGAGATGTTTAGTGAAACTGGGGCCAGAACGTTACCAAGAACAAAACATGGCAGACTCGGTGGTTTTATTGAGCCTGCCCGGGAAGAGTAATGAGGTACGTAACAGAACTCATGCCCCGTAGAACCGGCTTGAGCGGCATTCTAGTTTCTAGCAACACTGAATGAATTACCGCGATTCAAAGAACTATAGCCGGGCCCGATAAACTCAGTCGGTTACGCGTCTGACTATCAATCCAGAGGTCGTGAGTTCGAATCTCCGCCCTGCAACAATCACTGTGATGATTGATATACGACATTGTGTCTCATTATCTTCGTTTCTCACCGCTGATTCAAGTGGGAAAGTTATCAGTTATTTGCGGAGCTGGGGTGTGCTCGAGTACGGGTTAACCTTTCAAACCCAGGAGACAGTGATTAGGTTAACTGATCGTTTATTAGTCCTCGATGGCATAAAAATGACGCTTAATATTCAATCAATAAATCAATCAATCAAAGAACTATAACAATATTGAGTTTGGACGAGGTTATACGGCAACCATAGACTGCTGATGTGAAAGTATTTGATATATCTATGAGGAATATCCGGAAATATTCAATATCTTGGGAGAAACGTAGTCTAAAGTCAATATGTCGTTAACAAATTAAATATTCAAAACGGGCATTTTACTCTTTTATTATATTGTAAATAAGTTATATTTTAATATATAATGGTAATTAAACTTTATATATGAAATTCATTTCGGCAATAAATGCGGGTGATTGATTCGGATTTGCTGTAAATATGTAAATATAGGTGCATCATGTAGTAAAATAAACAGTGACACTTTTAAATTCAAAATGATCGATCAAAAAAGTTAAATAAAATTATAATCTGAGTGCGGACTCTCGGTGTTGTTTGATGGTAATTATAAGAGATAAGTTATGCCGACTGATACTTGAAATTACAAAATAAAGAAATAACCACTTTAAGTATTGTATGATTCGTTTATTTGATCTTACGAAAATACTGTTTCCGTTCATTCGGTACGGTACATATGCTATAAAACTGATGATAAATTCCGTTTGCATTGATTCATTTTCAGGCAAACTTTTTTAAAAATATAACATACCTTTTAATATGATATGTTGTTGGTAAGGAATGTATGCAATGTGTTATTAATATATGTGTAATTTATTTAATGTTAATGTTTTATAAAGGTCAAAATGATTTGTATCGATTAAATAAACTGTTTTGATTGATGTAAGTTGTGTGGGAGGTCAATATATCAACTTCTAGGCTAATCATAAACAAATCTTTATAATATTCAATGACAGTTTAAAAATTAAAACATATACCAGATCAATTAAAGTCATTTACAGAAGAGAAAAATGTCATTAATCGTCTCCGTTCATTAGCATATGTAATTTGATGAAGCATAGTTCATTTATTGTTCTCTTGACTTCCTCGTTTTCTGAGACAGTATTTAGACATGCATGTAAAAATAACATAAATGCATAACATGACAAATATAGCGCATCTTATAAATTATGCACGCATTGCAGGCATTTACGTGCGTATTCTTGTGTATTTGTTGAATACATGCCAATTAGTAGACATCTTGTTGAAAGATGACATGGCAAGGTGTCCGAAAGTCAAGCAGTCACGTTTAATTGAGACATCTTGGAAATTGTAATCATAAATTTGCATATTATTAAGACATTCATACCCGTGAAATCTTGTACTCAACACAACTTTTTATACCACAACATTATCAAATTTCAATATTTACCCTAATTGAATAATAACTATTGCAAGTATTTACCTAGATTTATAAAAAAACATAATCGCAAATTAAGCAATTTGAGGGGTATATTTTTATATCATTTGTTTTTAAAAAGAGTTATTTGGTTTTGTTTACATATAATTGAATGGGAATTGTATTTCAACTACAAGGACGGAATCAACCATTATCTTCTAATAGGACCTTCTTTATCGTGATTTAACAATTGTTCAATCATTTACTGAACACAAGACGGGCCCGATTAGCTCTGTCGATAGCGCGTCTGACTGTCTATCGTTCGAATCCCCGCTCGTCCACAGTCTCCGTTTTGATTTGATATACGCCATTGCGTCTCATTATCATTCGTCTATCGCCGCTGATTCAAGTGGGAAAGTTTCTAGGATCCCAGGAAAGGCGGTTAGGTTTACTGATCATCTGTTAGCCTCGATGGCATAGAAATGACGCTTAATATTCAATCAACCAATCAATCAGTCAGTTACTGAACACAAAGATATAAACGCTGCATCTTTAAACTATAAGTTTATTATTTCAGATTCGCCATGTTAAGAATCGTATATCTACTAGTGTGCTTAGGATACGTCCTGGCACAGCCACCAAGACCAGCGTCTGCACAAACAGGGTGTAAGTATAGTTTGATATACGTTAAAGGACCATTTGAACGTTTTAAGAAAATAAATTAACAGTCTAGTTTTTACTATTACTATCTGTTTACGTGACGACTGCTGAAATGTACATCTCTGTTACAAATAAAAATGTCTTTGGATACTTTCATTTTTTTGTTCTTGATACAAAAGAGATTGACTGTGCAGTTTCCTAATTTCGCAATTTTTTTCAAAACAATGACCCCAAAAACAGAACTTAGGTATATCTTTAAGTAAATAAATAACCAAGATCTTTGTTATGTTGATGTATGTACTTTATCTTTTTCAGCACAATGTTTGTTTGAACCAGTTCCAGGGCAACCAACAAAGTTTGCTTTGAGAGATTATAGTCGTGGAGCTCTGCAATTTTACTGTCCTGAAAATACCAAATACAGTTCCGTGTACTGCGCCTGTGATTGGGTTGGAAACCCCGTCAACAAAAGTAAGTAATATTTACCATTGACTCATAATCTTGGAGCGTCTTTTTATACAAGCACATCATAAGTGCATAAGTTACGATTAATTTGATATTTTCGTTTTATGATGTGCCGACGGTGGGGAGGCTTGGTTTAACCGTCAACCATGTTTCAGCTTTCCAGTTCCACTAGGGCCCGAGCCATTAACATCCGTATGTTTACGAACTTCTAAGTGTAAACTTTGAAGTCGGAAAATGCATTTAGTTGCGCCGCTTAATTATTTTACGATCTTTTGTAAGCTTAATTAAAAATATTCTTTCTAAAATTTGCAAATATACTGCGCAGATGAAACGTTCCTAGGTATCACATTTTTCCGTATGAAAATCTTAAGACTTACGAAGATTAGTGAATCGGGCACCAGCTCCACAGGGACGGATGTGCTGTTGATCGCTCCAAAGCTGTTGCCACGTATTCTGTATGGATGTATTGTAGATTTATGATTAGTCTTTAGCATTAAGTATTCCGTATATTTATGTTTTGTGATGTTGTTATTTTTGATACAGTTAAATATAGTGATACATAGTTGACCTGTAATAAATAGAACTTTATTGTTAAAAAAAGCGCCCCAGGAGCTCGAAGCAGCACGAAGAGAAAAGGAACGACTTGCTGCAGGCGGTGGAAGATTTGGTGGGGTCAATGGAGGTGTGGGCGGTTCCGCTCTGGGAGGAACCGGTGCTGCTACTGGCGGCATGATGGGCACCGGTAACCCCACAACAGCACTTCTACCCCCAACGACCACCACACGGCCTCGTAAGTGAATTTCTATTAATTCTAGTAGTGCCTAATTTAGTGTATTATTATATCGATAAATAGAGATGCAAGCATCATAAATAGTTTCGGCATTAAATGAGTAAAGTCAATGATTCCAAAGAATTAGAAATAATTCGAACACTGAATCAATTATTTCTTAATGTATACACTAGAACTGTGCAATACTTATAATAGTATATATGTAGTGTCCGTAAGGTTTGACCTGGCACTCATTAATCTTTAATCATTAAGCGCCTTCTTCGTACATCTATTCGTGTGTGATGTGATACGGGTTTCATGATGTATTGGTTTCTGTTATCAAGTCATATAAATATTTACGTTCGTACACAGATATACACGGAATATTCCGGAGTGAGTGCCAGGTAAATCTTAACGTACAATATAATTCAGTGGCATTTTGTGCACTGTGTTAAACTATAATGATATACTAACTAAAAATGAACATATACGTGATGTATCTGCTTATAAAACATTCATATAGTGTTATTAATTAAGTGATTTCATACTGGCCGAGTAATTGATCCAAGGATTGTCATATCAAACCTATACTACGAAGGTTTGGTATAACTAAACCACTTGTGAATGTATTGAACCACGCCACAGTTAATAGTATTTCTATAGTTTACACACGAACGAACATATTTCAAATAATCAAAATCATGTATAATTTCTTTTTTAGTTAGTATATGTTTCCATCTTGTATATATCGACAGCATGTAAACTCCGCGCACATCAAGACAGACATAAGTATCAAGAATTCATACTTGGATTTGATTGGATGCTTCGCAACTGTCCTCTTGGAACGCTTTACAATGCAGCGGCATGCGCCTGTCACGATGTTGATCCAAATCAAGTCTACAGTAAGTAAAAAATCTAAATTATGAAATAATAAGTCTGATTTCTACGCCTTTTTACGCTACCTTTGATTTTCACAAACATTTATATTGCATACGTACGTGTATGTTTCAACTCTGAGCCTCGTGGTCAAACATTTTAATGCATTCATCATGAAAAATTGATAAAGAGTATTAGTATACGTTACAAAAAACTATCCTTACATTTATTTTACACACGTCCATTCCAGCATTTTGATAAGTATGCTTTGCTAAATGTAACAGGAAGTCTTTCTCGGAACCTGATATCTCCCGAATCAGTTCTATTAACCTCCAATGAATAAGCAGGGAACCCTATGTTTTTCCCACGATTGAAAGCAAACTTTGAAACTAAACTTTGACGTCATCTAACTTTCAGTTGAAACAACTGACCAATCAACGTGCTCACAAGTGGCTTTCCCAACATTGCTATTTCACTACAGACTACATGAAGTACACTTTTGAGGTTTTGACATAATTTACGCTTTAACTGACATGTTCTATACTTTTATCAATCAAGGTTGCCACCCAGAAATGTGGATCAATTTCAATGGTGAATCTATCGAAGATTCTGCCGGATATTCCATCACCATTGGCAACAACGGCAACGTGGTTATTGTCAGTAACGCTGGGAGATTTGACGGAACCGGAACTTTGACTGTTTGGCAATATGCAAATCAAGAATTCTCAGATGGTATCACGATAAATCTTAGATTTTATGAATTCCCCGGCGGCGTATCGGATGAACAGGTTTGTAAAGTCAGATCTAACAGAATTTTGAATTAGATCATTTTAAATTAACTTATTAATCAGCTGCAAACATGTTTTTTAATTTCTTTGTTTCGTTAATGATATATTGTATATGTTAACATTTTATTCAGAAATGGATATTTCAAAAGATTCAATCTAAATGAGATTACCTCATAGTTTTATTATATGCAACAAAATTCCTAGTAATTCTTGTCTAAAAGAAATCTAAAAAAAATTGACATATAAATTCATATGGTATTTCAAATACATGATCAATGACCCCTATTCAATGCGGATCCCCTAAACAGAACACCATCTATGGGCTGGTCCGTGTGGTTGTGAGGCGTGGGGCATATCAAAACCTCTTTATAAAAACAAAAACGATTGATAACGTTATGCGCTTCCAAAAGATATGCAAAATAGACATTGTTATATAACGACAACAAGGAACACTAAAATTCTATGTTTAGTAAGACATGTTTATTGTTCACGTTAGGTAGAAAAAAAACAACAGATACTATTCTTAAAACTTGTTTAGAGATAAAAAAAAATAGTTTGTTTTATTTCTATTCATACATCACAGGTTCTGGTCGCCAACTGCTTCGGTCTGCAGCTAGGATCAATAGAGATCGCCTTAGATCAAATAACAAAAGAAGTTATATTTAGAATTGAAGTGGCAATGAACAAAGTTCCAGAGGGAGTTGAGATCCGTATCCCTTACAAGGTTAGTATTAATTATTGCCTGTTCATGGTTAGTATTAGTTAAACATATCTTATTGCCATGAATACACATTATGTAAGAAACAATATTTCCATGTGTTCGCGTCATAACAATTATGTGAAAAAAGTTTGTTATAAGTTTATAAACGTCTAATGTATGTTTGATTTAAAAATTATACGAATTAAATGTTAATTGTTTTTAATGTGTTATATAATGTCTATTTCATGTGACAGTTTTATTGTTAATAACTTATGTTAGACAAAAACTGTATAGTTTACGTCTTAATAAAAAATCTGTATTCTGTATAAAACAAATTATGAAATGAATACAAACCTTGACCGAGGTCTTCATGTGTGGAAGTATACTCGGTTTTAGTGTCAATGACACAAAGCGTGACTGTGATTAGTGATCGAACACACGACCGTCATATCCTACATCTGATTCTTCACCACTACAGTTCAAAAAACGAACCTAACCACTGTGTAATACTTAAATTGCAGGAGAAGGCATGGAAGAACGTCACTATGAGCTATAATGGAAACTTTGTGAGAGCCCAAGTTGACGCTGAAATAAAGGAAACTCCACTCAAAGGTAAATTGTTATATATTTACAAAGCAGTGTACTTATACTGTTAGTTCATCTTTTAAATCATACGTAAAAGTATAGTGTAAGTGTTATATGTTTGAAACTAATGATGTAAAAGAGTTAAGCACCTTCAACTATGTGGGTTTGAAGTTGTACGAATGTAGAATAGGTCAAATATATGTTTTTTAAATAGACCCTGCTTATTTTTATTGATAAATTAATATCTCAAACTGCCATTTGGGGGGTAAATTTTTGGTGTAAAAATAACAAATATCAATTATCTACAATCTACCAAAAATATGTGTTAAATATTATTGTCTATACTTTTAGGTATACATCTTAGTATGATTGCTTTACATTTTATCAACACAAATGTATTTGAAACGATGGCGGTTGAAAATGTTAATTTAACTTATCGTTAAACAATGTATAAGTGTTTGTTGAATTAATCCTGAAGTAAAAAGTTCCTTTTACCTAACAAATGGACATAACACTTTGAATAAAAGTTACATCGTCCACTATAAATAATATTTCACCACATGTGTCGATTATTTTACTTCAGGTCAAATAAATTAAGGTTTCATCGTCACCTATAGATAGCGTTTGTATTAAATGTATTGCTTTATTTGACTTCAGGTCAAATTAGGCCAAGATTCAATGGTTTGTTGGTGGGAAGCTGCAACTCCCGAGGGTATGTCGGATACATCGATGATGTAAGTATCCACTAAATTGATATAAAGAACAAACTATAATTAAAACAGTAACTTTAATAACAAGTAACTGACAATTAAAAATATTTATTTGATATGATGCGTTGATATATATATATACATTCTTCCCTGTTAAGGATCCATTGTCAAATTAATTTTTATACTTACATTGAAACATTTAGTATTTACAATCTTTCCGGGACGTTTTATCGTAGACATACATTAAGAAATAGTTTAAAACATTAGCGTTATCATATTCTGGGGACGGTATATGCCATTAACCGTACTGTGTTTATTTATGAGAATAGTATAGACAAATGTATCAAACATATATCAGAAGCTAAGGACACAAAGCCAGGATTAACTGTTTCTTAATTTTGAATTGAGGCCATAATATATTAATTGCAAGATTATCATCCCCCGCCCTCTAATTTTCATGCCGCCCCGACCTTTTTTATTATCATAAACTAATAATAACAACAAAAAATTTAAAAAAAAAAATAAAACTTTAAAAATAAAAAAACAAAATCCTCCCGCTCTCCCCGTTTTTTAAGAAAAAAATTGGATGATATTCTAGCAATTAATTTATAATGGCCTAAAATGTGGACACATGAAAACAAACTAAACATTGTAGAGTCTAAAACAATTGATAATCACTTTTATTTTAAAAAAGGTCAACGATACAATGTTTTCAAAATGTTTTACAAATATCGAATTAAAAAATAATACGATATGATATGCTTCACGTAACATCAATTTATTTCCGGGATATATTTATATTTTCTTCATTTTAATTCATTATTTGTTTTAGTTACGCGTGTTCAGATGTGTGATGGATCAGTCGATGGGAACAAACCCGGTACCAACCGCTAATTCTATTGAAATGGGCCCCGTATAGAGAATTTTATCCACAAAGCTGATTCTGTAATATAAGTCAAAGTGATTTTATAAAATAAAATTGTTTGATAATAACAGGGCATTAATGCAATACATAAATATACCGTAAGGGAGACAATTTGCTGTAAGAACAATGCATAAATATACTGTAAGGGAGATAATTTGCAGTAATATCAATACATAAATATACCGTAAGGGAGACAATTTGCTGTAATAACAATACATAGATATACTGTAAAGGAGACAATTTGCAGTAATATCAATACATAAATGTACTGTAAGGGAGACAATTTGCTGTAATATCAATACATAAATGTTCTGTAAGGGGGATACTTTGCTGATATCATTTCATTGCTTCTTCTTTGTAAGCGAATTATTGATGTTTCATTGAAAATCTGTGCATATCATTTTTTTTTATATTAAAACTTTGGTGTTTTTTTTTCTTATTGACTCGGTGACATTATTTGGACTAAAAAGATACAACATTATACTATGGAAAAGGGTAAAATGATACAAATACTTTAAGAAAAACACATGCACTAAATCTATATATGCATACATAACTTATTTAATGATGATGTCAAAGCACAGTACAGGATACATGTCAAACATTAAGGACTTTGCTTATTTTAATTTGTTTCATTGTAGATTCATGATATAAGATTAGAAACATGCGCGTGGTGGTAACATTTGAATGTTCTCCACAAAAGTGTTACATTGATATGTTGCCATTGTTGCATATACATAGAGAAAAAAAGAGATAAGTCTAATATAAGTCAATATATCTCAATACCCATCGATTCTCTTTTTGGTACACAGTATAATATAGAAAAAGAGATCAGTCAAATAAATAATTTTAACATTGTGGAATATATTTAGAATGATGCATTTGCCTAATCCTTATTTTTTAGTCTTTATTAACCAAATACTGACAGATGTGTTAATAGTTAAATTATTTATTGATAACTAAGTGTACGTATTCAATGTTAATTATTGTATCTTTCAAACAAAGACAAACACAGAAATTAACGAGTTCAATGTTGCTGGTTCCCGAGTTGGCCATTGAGTAATGGGTTTATTTATTGAATAATTGAATACTGAATTTTCCGTAGAAACATGTACTGAATAATTATTAATAATTTATCTTATTATTCATAATAAAATATATCACCATGCATGTATTGTTGTTTTTATTGATTTGTTTAGTTTATTATGATATCAAGACTCAACTTAATTTAGTAACTGAATAAAAATCTGTATATAATCTGACAAATATTTCTATTAAGTCTGAGCATACATAGTGTGTTATAAAATTGTTACTAAAATCTAACGACATGATCATCGGCAATGTTGTTGTTAGTCGATGAATTATACTAAGTGCACAAATTGAAGGCACAGACCATATACTCAATTGGAAACTGCTTCAACTACCTCTAGAAAACACCATCTGTCCTATAATACTTAATACATTACCTGTAATAAAATACGTCGAGGTGTGACATGTGAAGTTGAATACGTTACATTGTTGTTGGCAAGTACTTGTTTAAACATTGAAAAGAAGTTGACACTTTTTATAATTATGATTGTCGTTGCTGTCACTTAATATTCCTTAGTTTTAGATTTTTAAATAAACCAAATTCAACTGAAGATTTACCCATTTTCGACGACCTTTATTTAGAGAATTGGTCTAACGCCATTTTCAACACATTACTTGCTGTATATGGCGCCCTCTGTTATTGCTGGAATAAATATACATCTCGACCACAGAGGACCCCATGAGGGATATAAAAGAGCCGAAACAAATTCGAGATTACATTTTGTTCATTTTTCGCCCTAATCTCAATCAAAGTATATATAAACCAAAACGCCGTATACCATCAAAATTGTTTAAAAATATATATTCCTTGTCTTTGACAACTAGTCATAACTTTGAAAATTTGAAGTAGGTAAAACATGTAGAACGAGCGTCAAGACAATTGACTTTTAGAATAATTTTAAGCAAGCGTCGCAGACGATCAAGGTGATCACTCCTTAAGTGGGTCAGGGTACCAGACTACTTCAGAACAGACAGGATTACTGCATGCTTCAATAATAAGATTACCATCGAAAGTTTAGAATAATATTATCCTCTAATTTTGGTTCCTTTATCTTAATTTTGATTGTGAAACTTTTTAATACTCGGCAGTTTTTATTTCGACAACATTCAAAGTTCGGCTCCCAATTAAACTACTTCCGGACTCATGTTTCTTCAATCTGTAAGTGATTTTAATTCTTTTCAACATGCTTGTTTCTACATCAGCTTGCTTTTCTCAGACTTTTGACACAAGTTGCGCACCTTACTTAACTGTTCTTTGAATTTGTGTGTGAATATTAGAACTTTTTCGTACTTAATCAAGCACTGATGTCATTGATTTGCTATAAGATGTTCAATAAAATCCAAGAGACGGCTACTTTTTCCGAACACAGACCGTTGCTGGAAGCTTGTAGTTTTACTTACAAATGCAATGATTTAATAAAGGTAAGTACTGCGTGTACTTCGATAGATGCTTAGCATAAATATATATATATTTTTTTAATGAACGTGTGTAGAATAAGTGGGAGATCCGCTCATTTGACAAGTTGAGATGTTCGTCATATCCTGAGTCCAATAGATTTGCAATGATGGTGATAAAATAAATGCATAGTTACTAGAGCACTGACAGAGCAGTAAGAGACTTGTAGTATGCCTGATCATACAACCCATTTGCTTTGGTCACGGAAATTCTGACTCAGGGGCTATTTCACTTTCAAGAGAGAAAACTTGAGAAAAAGAGAGAACAATTGGTGAGTGACGAAAAAACAGTGTTTATCCATTGTTCTAAATTTCGTGAACGTGATCTTGACCTCTCGCTCCAAAAACTCCGACCTCATTCCACTAACACAATATGAGTATTTCTTTTCTGACAATAAGAACTCAAGAAAGCGCTATTACTAGTATCAGTCTTATATAAATGGCTATAAATCGATGCGTGTGGTACGGCGTGTTAATGGACGGCAACCGGGCTAAAGGAGTTTACCACTTTATCCTACATTAGAATAAATCGGTTGTCAAAAAATATTTGACCTTTTGACTGAGTTATAAGGTCAAAGGTCACCACAGGCACATGTTTTAACTGGAGAGATAATACCAAAAATATTCATGCTTAAGATATTAAGTATGTTGATTGTTTTGACCATCATTATTGGTTTATTTTAAATAACCAATGGCATGTATATAAAATAAAAACATGTATTATTCATTGAGGTCATTGGGTCAAAAGTCAATAACTAAAATATTGAGTAATTTGCTCAGAAAACGACATAATTTTAAATTGTTTTAGCCTCTTACAAAGCGACTCATAAGGTTTTTGTGTAACATGAGTCTTATGTCATTATACAAACTTAAGCACAACATGTTCTCTTGTAATGATACAAATACTAGTTATACATTTAGTTTGACGGACGTAAAAGGCAAAAGGTCACCAAATAGAATCATGCGCAAAATGTTAAGCTGGAACTGATATATATATATGAAATAACAATATTTATATTTAATATGTTTGTTATATATTTTACCAACAGAACTGATTCATTTTAAAATGCTTAAAATGGTATGTAGCATTCATTAACGTCATTGGGTCAAAGGTCAACTAGTAAAATAGGGAGGAACGAATTTTTCAAAATATGTCATATTCTTTTATTGGGTTTAAGTTTATTATAGAATATTATTCAAAGTATTTTGAAATGTTTGTTAATGTCATCATACACACAAAGATTTGCTGTATATTTTGTTATTTATGGGTACATTGATATATACATAGTTGGAATGAACTTGACCTTACATGCCTTTCTTCAGTATTGTGTACAAAATGCAGCTGCATGTATTTTAATAGATGTGTTGAATGAAGCAAAATTTTAAGAGGTAATGCTTCTGCACATGTTTGGGCTAATTAGACAGTAAATATGACAAAAGGTTTGTCCAATGGCATTACAGCAGTGTATCACAATAACAGTAAAGCTTCACCACTAAATTCCTAGCATATTGAATATCCTGGTCCTCGAAACCTGTGTATATTCAGGTTCCTAGCAATATGATTTGTGGTATAAAACTACCGGATGTTTGGCAATTCTAAAAAGAACTATCATATTTAACATTGAGTCTGATTTGTTTTGAGATTGTAAAATATGATAGTAATCAATATATTATAAGCATAAATTAAAATATAATAGGGTCCATGTCATTGTGACCGCTTTAGCTAAAGAATCACTATATAACTTGGCTGGGCCACTTTTGAGTATAGAATAACTAGATTGGAAAAATATACTTTCAAGCACTGAACACCTACTGCACCAGCAAACATTAAAATCATGAAATCTTCAGCAGCTTTAGAATAATTAGATTGGAAAAATAACATTATTCTATTGATATTTACAATGGTCTTTACATCAATGATATAAAAAAAATATAAAAAATATTGAATTAACCTATTTTTCTTCTATATTTTGTCACTACGCAACAGAACAGACGCACGGACGGACGGGCATAGGTAACACTGTATGCCCCCATTTCATAGTTAGCAGGAGCAAATGGATTTCTAGTTTAAAAATAATTGTAATACTATGTAAACTAGTTTTAAAATCAAATGTCAGTATATGTACAAAACATTTGCTTAGTGTAATAGTTATATTAAGGTTCGCAACCGTAACCCTAAGGGTAACAAAATCCAATCCAATTTTGTTACACTAAGGGTTGCGGCCATGACCCCTAGTGTAACAAAAATGATTTATAGTTGTTATACTAAGGTGTTTTATTAACTAATGGTTGCCATAGCGCACTCAGTCTGCATCTGTACGTTTTGAAATGAGTATGTGTTGATATATTTAGACAATTACAGCAAATATTCGGTGTAGTTATTCACGGCCAAAATTGTTGAGAAGGTTCAACACATAATCTTATAATAAAACAAATGAATTAGAGAGATATGAAACAAACCTTGCACGTTTGTAACGTTCCAAACGTCGTCACAATTCCGTTTATTTGTTATGAGCGTACATTTTTATGACTTTCGTAACTGATTTCTATTCCACAACATTTAAACAATCGTATGTAGACAATACTCAAACAATGACGTCAACTATACTGACCTTTGTCATGACTTTTCTGTCCGAATTGGTAACAAAAATGCGGCTGTCTATTTTTTTCGCCTCAGTGTATTTCGGCATTTTATCAAAAAAAAAGCCACCAAAACTGCGGATAAGTGACAATGGAAACAATGCAATAATATCGGATATTAATGAATTTTATATCAAATATTGTAAACACCGTCATTCCATTTGTTGTATATGAGGTCGTCTACAATTTGGTTGTTTTCCGTATTTATCAAATATTATAACTGGAGTACAATCAGAGTCGACCCACGTGTCACAACTAATATAAGAAAATTATCAGTAATATCATATACATGTATAATTGCAGTTTTATATCTATTTCACTATGTGAATAACCATTAATACGTTAACGTTTGGACTATCTCAACACTATCATTGTAAAAATAGTATTTGGTGGCAATCATAAGCAATTTTCTACACATTTAAAACACTTCAAATGATCGAAAACACGAGTATTATAAACATTTAACATAAAATGTGTTTCTACAAACTGTTAGTAATTTAAAGTTTTCCTTGTGTTATTATTTTTAAGTATTTCTCGCCCTTTATTACTGTATTAATATACTATCGGTTATCTTTTAACAATTTTCTGCGCATTTTATTCAAAACGTCGCGTTTCTCAAACTCTATCGTTTGCCTATACATAAGACGTCATATCGAAATGGAAAAATACCTTTGTTTCCGGTTAAGTTGGCCGACTCTCCCTGATCTTATGTTTTTTTTCAAATGTGTTTCTTTTACACGCTCACTGCATTATACCAAATGAAATGTGTACTTTAAATATTCTAATGTGTTTTCTGCACGATAATCAATATGGCTGCCTGGAGTGACAACTAATACTACTCCAAGATGATAGATCGCTGTTGTTGCAATTCAGAACAGTACAATGATCTTTAATGTGTCTATCTCAGTGATATAACTTGGGTAACATACAACTACAATCAATTATCGGTTTCTTCATATTCGGGTGCAATAATACGGAATAATATGCCACTTGATGTAGGAAATACTTGTTTGTTCAATGCATTTTTAAAGTAAATCTTTAAACTGGACATATGTAACACAACAGTAGACACAACCGCTGTATATGCTAATTAAAATAACGTAATTAGTTACGACGGTAAAAGTAATTGAAATTTTGCTTTTGATTATATTTTGTTGTATATTTTCGTTAAATATAAGCATGTACCCATAGTTGTATATGTGTCTAAACGTATAATGTTCTGTGTGTGTGTACACTTGTGTGAATGCAAGTTAGTGTGGACGTGCTGTATGAAGTTTGGCTATATGTGTAGTGTGTGATGCAGGAGACAAACGAATGTCATTTTTTTGCATATGTGCATGTATTTGTTTGTTTTCTATGATGATGACCTCAACGAAGGTAACGTTTCATTACTTTTTGCAGTATATTATCAACAGAACTAAGAATTAATTAGATCAACATTCATCATCATTCGGCAAATAATTGGTCGAACTAGGTACACCCCATTTCCGCAAGTAACTGATAACTTTCCAACTTGAATCAGCGGTGAGAAACGAATGCTAACAAGACACAATGTCGAATATCAATCATCACGGAAACTGTGAAAATATTATTTATATTATATATAAAAATTAATGAGTTTATCCTCTCTAAATAAAGACATTATTTTTATTATTATTATTATCATTATCATTATTATTATTATTATTATTATTAATATTATTATTATTATTATTATTATTATTATGAATGAGTAATGTGTAAACCTTTCTTTGAAAACCATGCATTCAAACAACAACCCTGATCTATCTCAATATCATTTATCTAACGATTGAAATGCGTACATGTCTAAGGATTCCGCTGAGTTCCGTTTCTCGAATATGGGTTTATGTATATTTAGGAATTGGCACGTAAACTCCCATTCTGTTGATGAATTTCGCTCCTCCTGAAAACCTCCCTCGTCGAAAATATTTGGATGTGTCCATTGAATTCATGACTTGAAGATATACCCAGTACCTGATCAACTTCTCTCTTATAGCAGTACATAGCGTCTTACTACCTTTTGGATTTAGATGTGTGTTGTCTTTGTGCAGAATGGTATCTAGCCTACCCAGTTTTGTAAATGTTAAGAAAACAATGTTCATTATGTATTAATAATGTGAGATTTTTAAACATGTGTGAAAAAATCATTGATTTCATTTTGGTTTTTTTTGTTAGTTTATACTTATTTATTTCTATTTAGCTCGATTGCGATGAAAGCTCAGAGCTTATATGAACCGTTCTCGAGTCCGCTTCCTGGGTAGAACCAGTACTGAGTGTTGTTTTATGAGAGGCATCGGGTCGAGCTGGGGATCGAACCCGCAACCTCTGGCGTGAGCGGCCAACACTACCCATTGGACTACCGCCCCACTTTGTTTTATTAAATATTAGAGTCACGTGATCTTGTGGTAGCTAACACGGAATTTGGATTTATGGCAACAGTGTCAGTTACAAATTCATCAGCCAATAATATTCGACACCGTGATTACAAACATCGGCAATGCATACGATGCGTCATACGGACAGTTTACATGTCCGATGGCAGGTTCGTTTGTATTAGTTTTGAATTACTAGACATAAACATAGACATAGTTTAATATTCTGACATCTGTTTGAATGGTACTACACAGGTGCTGTTCTTACTTAAGAAATGCCATTTTGATATTACGTTTTTAATAATATCCATTAGCCAAATCAAAATATGTTTTACAAAATTTGATCGTCTGAGCCTGTCATAACAACTCATTTCAAATCTATTTTAAATAATTTCTAATAATAAATATTTGCATTCGTGGCCTTCGATGAACGTACCCTATATAGCATTTGGCGACCATGTTCCCATGATCTGATTGACGACCTTCTTTTCGTCATTTTGACGACCATTTTTAATGATGAAATTCTACAGTAAGTTACCAATTCAATTGAATTCAATAGTTAATTTCAGCATATGAACATACATGTTTGTCGCCTATAGGTGACGGTTACAAGAAATATGTGAGAAGAGCAGATATAATAAAGTAATATACAACATATGTAAATGATCTGTTTAGTTCAGTTTTCATCCAATTAGGTTGAAGCATTGATAATGATATAGATATGGTATTAAATTAATTTATTATAAATCATTATGAATGCTTCATTAGGATTGGTCGAAACCCGAACTAAACTGGTCAAATAAAGTCAACTATTTACCATTTATTCTGTCAAAACCGCGGTTTCATTCGACTCGGTCAACAGTTTCCTGCTTTAGGTCAATAGTCATTTTACTTGGATCAAAGTTTAACCATTGACCACTTAAAAGGGTAGACGGTTTTATAAATTTGTATGATTTATTATACAACATAATGATAAAGCGAATTTCTACATTTTGTGTTTATACCCTGGCCCCTGATCGTGTTTCGATGATTAATCCAGCGGGGAATTAATTGTATTTGTGAGAATGGTGAGACATACCTAGCGCCCAGTAACACTGATGGTAGAAATATAATATCAAAGGTCAGAGTTTAAAAACAAAATTACATTCGATTTTATAACATTCATCAATTCTAATCACTATATATTGCTATTATTTAAACGTCTCTCATTTGATAACAGAATATATTTTGCGAGTTGCATGGTATTACACCAGCTTGTTTAGAGGTCAACAATGATATTATAAATTCTGTTTTGTTGGCCAGTGACAGTAAGAACTGGGAGACAACCATGATCACATTAAAAAAATAATTTTACGTCATAAAATACATGGTAATTTTAAGCGCTATTTAGGTATAGCTAAGTTAGAAAATCCCTTCTCAAAACATTATTTAGGTATGTTTTGATAAATGTCGTTATGGTATTACGTGTTTAGTGGGTATATAAATATATATTCCCGGTGTGGCACTTGGCCTGAAAATGGGTACATATGTGTCCTGTAAACTTCAAAACGTAGGCACAAACTCTGCATTCAAACCAATGTAGGGGTCGAAACTCTACATGCAAACAAATTATATAGGAGTCAAAATTCTACATTTAATCTAAATAAAACTTTGTCTACACAATGGCATAACCTCTTGGATTTCATTAAAAATAAAATGCATGTGCCTTATGAACAAAGTAGGGTTTTTTTTGTATTTGAAGAAAATGTATTGAAGGTCCGTTTCTGAGTGGCCAGGCGGGTGGCTGGTTCCTGGCCAAGAGATTCATAGTCTGGAGTTCCTGGGCTGAAGAGGATTTAACCCCGGTTTGAACAAGTGGCCAAAAGTCCACATTATATGTCCATAAAGGAGGGTCAAATCTCTACATCGCATTGTGCAAAATATAGGGGTCAAAACTCTACATCGTTTGTCAAAAGATAAGTCAAAACGGTGGCACACATGTACTAACCAAAATATGCCATGCATCAGGATACGAAACATATTCAATGAATCATGTCAGCTAACTGATATAGAATCATTGAATAAAAGTGGTCTGAATTACATTTAATGTTAATTCATTTTTAAGGAAAGCAACTCTATCCCTACTTTAGTGCTCAGAAGTTAATTTTACAAAGTATGATGTATTGCTACCGTAATGCGGTACAGTTTTATACCTGACGGTACAAAGTATCGCGATACAACACATTTTCAAAAAAAGTAGGCATTGCTTACTTGTGTATCGAGCTGTTCTTGAAAGTTAGATGTTTGCTTGTTTGTTTGGCAGTTTGTATCGTCATTAAAAGATATACATTAAGCAAGCGAAGTTCAAAACCTGTCCGAGATATTATGGTTATACAACTACTGTGTAAGTTTGGTGATGATCAAATTAAATAATACAGGTGCTGATTTCACACAAGGTCAAATAGTGCCATTGTTTATGCTCAACTCCAAATTTCATTATCCTATTTTGCCAGTTCGAGAACTTGTCCGAGATATTATGGTTATATAACTACTATGTAAGTTTGGTGAAGCGCTAACTAAAAATGCGGGTGATATTGTGCACAAAACACAGAGCGACTAGAATAGCTCACCTTCTGCTTTGCTCAGTAAAGTTAACGTTTAAAGAGAGCCAGATGCTAGTGCACTCCTGGTTAAATAGTGCATTTTTTTACGATTCAAGGGTCACAACTCCGACAATGATTGTCTGATTTGACCAGTTCATGACTTGTCCAAGACATTATGATTATATAACTACCGTTTAAGTGGTTTCAAAGGCCATAACTCTACATTTAGTATCCGATCTGGACAGTTCAATAACTTCCGATATATTGTTATGTAACTACTATGTAAGTTTGGTGAAGAGCCAATGAAAAATGTAGGTGCTAGTGTGCACAAAACAAAAAGTTCCCGGACGGACCACGGACACAGAGCGATCAGAATAGCTCACCTTCAGCTTTGTTCAGGTGAGCGAACCCTTAAAGAGGGCCAGATTGTCGCTTACCTGTGGCAGAGGAGACTATGTCAAAAAAAGGCAATTATTTTAATACAATGCCATTTAAATTTGGTCAATCGAGATAGTAGATATATAACTACTTTGTAAGTTTGGTGAATGTCAAAGGAAAACTGCAGGTGCTATAGTGCACATAACTTCAATAATGTAATTTTTGACAATACAAGCGCTATAACCTTACAATATTTATCTGATTTGGCCAACTCTAAAACTTATCCAAGATATTATGGTTATATAACTACGGTGCAAGTTTGGCGAAGATAAAATGAAAACTGCAGTTTCTAGAGAGCACACATCAAATAAGGCAATATTTGACATTCAAGGGCCATAACTGTGACATTAATTATTCAATTTGTCCAAATCATTAAGGTTATATAATTTCTGTGTTAGTTTGGTGTGGATCGAATTTAAGATAGGTGTGCTAGAGTGCACACCTGGTCAAATAGTGCAATTTTTTATGATTCAAAGGCCATAACTCCGACACTGATTGTCCGATTTGACCAGTTAATGACTAGTCCGAGATATTTTGATTATACTGTGTAAGTAGTTTCAAGTCTGACATTAATTATCCAATTTGGCAATTTCAATAACTTTTATGTAAGTTTGGTGAAGATCCAATGAAAAATACAGGTGCAAGATTGCACACAAGTTCACGGGCGACAGACGACGGACACAGGGTGATAATAACTCACGTAAAAGCAGTAGAGCAGTGGATGAAGTATTGCCATCATCCCCATACCATCAATTGGAAATTGGGGAATGAATACATGATTTTAGGAGTCTACTTTCACTTTGTCAACAGTGTACACACTGAAGAGAAAAAAATCTTGGAAGGGATATATGACCCTTACTTTTCTCATCATATTTTGGGATGGCAGAGGTTGACAAACAATAAAATGCAAGTTTCACTTCCTTCGTTTGGGTCTCTCTATGAATGGTAAGCCTTCAAACTTTTATTATTTGCAATAGAATAATGACCAAAATTCAATGGTGGGTTTACACCTATAAACTAAAAACAAAATGGAAGATTTCTCTTATGATAATAATCATAATAATGTGCAATGCATGTAATATATATGGTTGTTGGAAATAACATCAACAATAAGGCTGGGGTTTCTATTTTTATTTTCTTCTTTTTTTCTTCAAGATATTTCACTCTACAACTGTTTATGTAGAATTATATCTCCTCTATACTCTCAGACTGGGTTAAAATCAACATTATCAAGTTATTCTGCATTTGTCCTTTGTAAAATATGAGTAACACTTTTGGGTATCTATTTCTCCATAATCACATGATCAATATGCAAATTATCTTTAAGGTCACATGATGAACATAATTCAATCACATGACTAGGTTACATGATAATATGTCACATAATTATATTATTCTTCACAGCCACATAAATAAATGCTTCTCATTTTCATGAAATGATGAAGACACATGTTATATGAATTCTAGAATCACCTTTTTTCATTAATTTCAGTTTTATGACACTAAAATAACAACCGAATTGGGGTAAATCACAATCTCACAATTTACCGTGACATCGTTAGCTTTGCCGACAAGAACAAAACCAATGATTTCTATCCATACTGACATGACACAACTATAAAGATTTAGATAAAAAAAATCTTCATAATCAAAATACCAAGTCAATATTGCAACATTAGTCAAAGAATCATTTTCTCCACACACATGTAACAAATTCAACAATTTGACAAAAACACAAGTTTGTTTGCTTTTCAGTACAAAAAAATTTCATTTAAATTATTACTAATACACCTTGTTTTTATAAAAAAAATGTAGTCCATACAATGTTACTTTGTAGAGCAATATTGCACTCCACAACAACATATAAACATTTATTTCTTATAAAAGATGATATCATGATACAAGTATTCTTTCTCTCATACAAAAAGCGGGTGTTTGTGTGATGGCATTGAAAAATACAGTCGGCGGTAAAAAACAAAATCTTCAACCAATCAGACATACAGTTGTTTTTTTGTGATGGATATAAGAAACATTCTTGTATACAAGAAATGTCTCCAATCGCAATTTTGAAACATAACAATAATTATATTCTAGTCATAAATTTGAATGCATGATCTATATAATAATGTACTGTTTCAGATGCAGTGCTTTGTTATGGAAGTACATTATCTCTGCTTAATATTCAGTAGACTTCTGTGCAGAAATATTATATTAATAAAGCATTTTAGGTGGAAAACATCACTTAACTCAGTGTTTAAAATTTTCATAAACTTTTCTGTCTTTTTTTCAAATCATTCACAGGGCTTCTTTAGCTCATATTTTCATTGGATAGTAAGAAAAGATCCTTGTTTGATCCAAGGTGTTGGTCATTCAACTGATCTTTAATGGAAAATATATTGACACCTTAGAAATCTACATGAAAAATTAAGTAAAATTTTACTTAAATCTTAAATTCAACTACAAAGCTTTATGATTATTGGCCCAGATGAATATTATATATGAATGAATGAAGCAGGCCCTACTTCGGTAACACTTAATCTATCATGGGAAATATTACCAAACATAGTACGCAACTTAAAAGCACAACTAGTTGTGCAGTTCGTCTCTGTATATATATATATATATGTATTATGATGATAAATTTAACATTTTTATTTCATCATGAATCGCTTGAAAGAAGTTTCATGATACCGTCTTATAGTTTGGACATTCTAGCCGCATTTATGATTATGACCCGAGACAACACATCTGTACGTATTTAAAAAAAGTTCTGTGCTAAATGGTTCAATTTCCCCCAATTCATGACCACTAGAATTCACGCAGATTTTTCCATTAAAGCTACTCAAATCTGTTGTCAAGTTTCAACATATACATTTTTAATGTTATCTTGGTACTTGTTCTTATTTCTTCCAACCATTAGTCATTTCAAGTGGGGAGGAAAGGGTTAAAGATGTGGGCCATATTGTTTAAATGTTTGTATACATAATGTGTATGTTTATATGACATTGTATACTAAAATAATGTAGTACATGAACAAATTACGAGTCTGTAAGCCTATCATGTTAATAGATAACTGTTTTAGAGTGGGGTTCTGTGTGATGACAAAGATTGTTGCTGTGTAATATATGTTGAAAGTACATGTATGATGCCGTGTGTAACACATTACATGTGTAATGACATATGCCTATCATGGTTAACATAAACATTCAATATAAACAAATTCTAGACAACAACAGTAAACAAATCAACAACTCTCTCATTGCGCCCATCTCAAAGCATTTCAACAAAACAGAAATACTTTCAGACAATATGTCCCCTACAGCAAATTAACCAAATCTACCATACAACAACCATCTCACGTATAACTATTTATGTGTCTGTCCTAACGAATGCCCCCACTATTGATCGGAAACATTTTTTACTCTCAGAAAATTAAGTTTAAAAGGGACCATAATTCCTGTTGAATTTTACTCTCAACAAATATCAAACTTGACCTGTATTTTATTATTATACTAAACAGCTATAAACCAAATATTAATCAATACATCGACCCCTTCAGAAATAATTAATCAAAAACCTTTTTTTTTTTTACCTCTAACAAACAAATTTACGTACAGAGGTAACACTTAATGCCCAATTCACCATTCTTCGAACTGCTGGGGCATAAAAATCATCTTCCACCAATCTTAAAGACTTGACATATAAACTGTTGTTACAATATGAGCTCTCTGACGACAGCTATAAATAAGTGATGAATGTCAACCTAAAATACACCAGTTTGAATGATCAACTTTGTGAATCTATATAATGTTATATATGTGGGGTTGAGCTTACAACTTTAATGTTTTAACTGTATACATCTTCCTCAGGTTAGCATGTATACTGAGCAATTGAGCAACAGAGAATAAATTGCCAACTGTGAAGCATGAGCTACCTTATAAATAAGCTTTCTGTCGAGCGCTGCTCATTTCAATATTTCATTTATTAATGTATATCTTAAGAGTTACCATGGAAACAAAACAGAGTTTCATGCAATTATTATATAGTTCTTTTTTGTGAGTTTTTAATTAATTCCAGGATTTTTAAATTTCTTAGTTCTTTCATGGTCAATAAAACTGATGATATAAACAGCAAACATAGTCTTATATTTATTTAATAAGGATGAAAATACATTATTTCTAAAGTGTTAGTTTTACATAATAAATAAAGCAGATCTTTAATTAAATTTAATAAGTGATTGGGAACACGGCACAGGCAATGAAACTTGGTAGAAACATTTATAATTTTTTTGGATTACTTAATTATCCCTCAAAGTTTGCCTTTGATTTTAATATAAAATCAAATACAATTGTTCTAAAAGGATTCAATTTCTCTTAACAAGTCTGCATTGTTTGTTGACTGTTATCATTGATGTGAAGAATACACCAAGAGTTAAGTTTTAAAGGATCTATCAAGATCGATTTACACATTAAGTAAGTACTGCAGCGGGATCCCTAGGAGCTCTATAAAGCAAGAAAACACAAGCAGATTCACATTCACACATGTGTACAGGCCAAAACTTCTCAACAAATTATACTGTTAGATACCCATAATGTAAGTGCCAGATAATTGGAAGAATTTTATAAATGTACAATTGAAACTAGAATTATCAATAAGAACTACTATTCAGAACTAAAATAATCATCTCCAGTAGCTGATATCAAATGTCAAATAATACCACTTATAATTTACCATATTTTAAATATTTTTTGATAGTTTTACTGGTGAATATTGTCAATGGAAATTTTCCATTTTATTGATCGGTGTTGACCAAAATATCACAATAATGTATTAATCACCAATAATGACACTAACTCAAGATTGTGATTAAAGGACATCTGACAGAAGCTAATATATGAATAGTGTTATATGTACAACTTGGAGAGCCGATTTTTAGTCCTTACAGAGATGGCCTGAATATACCATTTTTCAGAGAAATGTGATAAACAGTATGATGTTTATTTAATTTATTGACCTCACTGAAGTTCAATTACAAGATCTGTCCCGTACAACATTAAGCTTGAAATGAACACCTTACAGCTACCGTACCATTTTATTCATTCAGTTTTCCAGCACCTTCCTTCAACTAACTAAATGTGTAGCTGAAAAATTGCATTAATCATGATTTAGATTTAAACAAAATATATCACTCTCATAATATGACACAGGTATGTCTCTCATTTTAACAAAACATAAAGATTCATTCATATCACAACTTTTATAACAAAAGCAACATTTTGCCTTCTCAATTCCACTTAACCAATGTGCTGTTTTATCTCAAACCGTACCTCAATACCGCTTGAGGTATCTTCGGTTTGATTATGCTTTCATACAATACGGCAAAACAATGAATATTTCTCCACTCGCTATCCGTGTATCCCATACTGAAGACATTCAGAGGTTCATTTATATTAAACAGAACATATTCCAATCCTGAATTACACACAAGAAGAATACCCAATCAAGCGTTCCTCTCCATTTATCACAGAACAGCATATTTTGTTAACAAAGGTGTTCTGTTCTGTTCTGTTCTTCACTCATTTTCGCAGGTGTTGCACGATGAAATGATCCTGTCGCGAATGCAGGGCGTTAGAAAGAGCTGCAGCAGTCAGACCTAAAACAGTTGAATAAATATTGGTTAAAATTTTACTCAGACTTCAATATGAACAAAATTAAGCATTATCATGGATATTAATTTAATACAATGAAATCTGATGGAAGTTTTTGTCTGAGTTGGTTTTATGGCTTAAAATATAATGGTATCTTATGTGAAAAGATAAATAACAAAAATATTTCTATCAGTTTTTAATCAAATTATGAAATTGTGATTTTTTTGGCTCAACCAGGCAATTTCTAAAATAAACAACTTTGTTACATTATAGTTTTAATTCCATGGTCAGCCTAATTCCATGGTCAGCCTAATTCCATGGTCAGCCTAATTCCATGGTCAATCTGATTACATGATCAATCCGATCCCATGGTCAATCCACCTCGCAATGTTAAAAGTTTGACCCAAGATTCTCCAGAAATGAGGGGTATTGATTAGGTTGTCTGGATTGAGATATTAATTATATTTAAACATTACACTTCTGTGTCACATTCCTGTAAAACATCCTTAAGGATGTGACTGGACTTTTTTCATATATTTGACTATACTTAAATGCCACCTTAATTATCCAACAGGAACCAATGCAGACATTCATTAATTTCATTAATTTGTGTTTATTTACCCAAACACATCTTTGAATCTTGATCGTTTCAAATGTGCTTTCCGAGAGGCCACATAAATAAAGTAATAAATCAAATATAATGTTATTAAACATGCATAAAACTGCTACCACATTCAAGGATTAAAAAATAAATTTAAAATAATAATCAAATCTTTAAAAGCAGCATGTCCAAGAAGCAAGGTATAAGACCGATGTACTCATGCCATGCAGATATTTTACAACATTACATTCACACTTCAAACACAAACAAATGCTCTACCGCAACTTTTCGATTTTTACAACTAACTATTTCATCTTTGTTTTTGGACAATTATCACAGCGTTAGACTGAGAACCAAACAATGTACACCAAAATCAGTCTGCAAGACATCTCTAACAAGGGTGGGAACCTACATCACGTGCACCGTTAAATGTTGAGCCGGAAAATTGTTTCAAATGCTGATTTAAGTGATGTTTGTGTCAATTTTGTGTACATGTGTAGATATAAAAGTTGCCACCGACCGTCTGGGTTTAAGAGGACTCTATTTAACCGATATACAATTCAGTGCGACCTACAAAATTGTAGATTACCTCAAAACAATTGAGCGTAATGTCTGGTAATGTTTACATTTAGTATGAAGCACAACTATTTTGAGGTAATCTGGAATTGTGTAGATATCACTAATCTATATATCGGTGAAATAGAATAGAAATACCCCGATGGTCAGTGGGAATTATAAAATCTACACATGTTCCCAAAATTGACACAAAAAATCTCTTATACCTGCTTTTAAAACAATGTTCCGACACATATTTAGGGATGTGTGTGACAGGTTCTCATCCTTGTTTAACGCAATCTGGATTTTTGTTATTTGCCAAAAGGTATCACTGATGTAAGCATGGATCTGTTTCCTTCACTTGCTACCCGTAATTAAAAAAACGAGAACAAAAACTTTTTTTTTTTTTTTTCTTTTTTTTTTGAAAGCGACAACATTAAAAGACGAAATTTTTTCATGCCAACAGATAAACTGGTAAAAGATAAATTTTTTTTACGAATTACAGCTAAACCTAGCTATACTAACAAAAACAATGAAAGTTAAGTCAATACAAAAACTAAATACAGGCATTTTTATATTGTATGTGCCAAACCATATCATTAATTGGATTGAATTTAAACTATGGCTTGCAGTCAACTTCTGCTTTGTATATCTATACTCAACAGTTGAAATGGACTGATTATCAAACTCATCTGAAATCTTATGGTTCTGTACAACATTTCAAGTGTTATTAAAACCTAATAAAAAAATAAGGGTCCTCCATGGTAAGTAACAAACATTTACCACTTACCACAGAGGTAATGAGTTCGAGCCTAGCTCAGGACCAAAAACTTTATGTGAGAATGTTTTGAAGTTACTTGTGGAATGACAGTGGTTCTACTCAGATTCATTCTGAGTTCCTCCTCTACCAGTAAAACTGGTAAGGAGTCACACCACTATAATCTCCCTTGAGTACTCCAGACCTACAGATGAAGGAGGTAAAATACAACTATAGTTCTCTTTTCTTCTTTTTTTCAGGGTTTTGTACTGCAATGGTTGGTTTCTTTGCTAGCATGAGTTAAATAATCAGTATTTTAGAAATCAATACTGAAAATTTGATGCTGATACCAGCTTTCTGGACAATTCTGTGTCATTTCAGAATTGTTGGTTCAAACCGCATCTAGGGCGAATAGTTGACATATTATTACTCTGGAAATTGATATGTCTTACAAAAGCATTTAATTTAAAAAAAAAACAACCTGGTCAAGGCATGCTTTTTTTCCCCTTTATAATTGCATATCTTGAACCAGTGAAGAATTTGAGCCCAGACATGCTGCGGAATTTGATATTTCACTCCGTTTTGGACATAGATGTTACAATCGAGCCCTATGGGAAATGTTATAGTTGTGTGAGACATTAAGCCATATATAACCTGAACTAAGTTGAAAATTGGTATTTAACTTTATCAAAAAAATATATAAAATTTGTAACATAAATAATTTTACTGGTGACGCCCAAACTACTAGCACATGACAATTTGCCAGTAGAGCCAAAAATCACACATACTGTAACACTTATACTGGATACTCCAAAAACTTGTATATATATATATATATATATATATATATATCTATAAAAATCTTAAATTCCATTGTTGTGAACTTAATTATCTCCCTTTATGAAATTAAATATATATGAATTCACTGTATCTATATGATCCAATGAGCTTATAAATCTGTCCTTTATATAGCATGTGAGTAGTCATGAATCCTTAACTGGATCCTACTCATATAAAGCTATCAGTTCATGTATGTAAATTTGTCCACCCTGTCCAGATGTGTTGCATGTAATTCCAAAGTATATAAGTCATGGTCGACACCAAATTTATTGGTTTGGCAGAGGCCTTGATATTGTATCTATGGTTTGCATTGTAGCTAGGCGCACTCCCCATAGTCTGGTCTGTACATTTATGTCTTGGTTATTCACAAATAATTATCTCCACATATATATATATATATAAAATAACACATTAAAACTATAAATGTTAGGTAAAAAAACTACAATACCATACCACAATAGTACCAACACAAAACATCTCCAATTAGCCAACCTCCCTACTGTGTCAGTACAACCTTCTATACGTGATCAATTTAGTAAACCATCAATACAGTGCAAAAGGACAAATGGCAATTTGATAATTTTTTTATAACATTTTATCTGAAAATTATATATCTACACGGTGTAAATATGGAATTAAAGCATCCCAGTATGTGAGTGATTTTGTTTCTGTTTTGGAAAGGGGATTTCTTGTATATTTGTGGTCAAAGATGACGAGAAGTGAAACAAATATTTTATTTCCATCAGTTTTTATTGGCATGACTAAAAATGAATAAGAAAATATAAGAACTTAACTAGCATTAATTCACAACATATCAGCAATAGGTGAATTATGTTTATATTAACTGACAGAGTGGAAAATAGTGCAGGAAGTGTTCAGATTGCTCGTAACGAGCACGAATATCATTTACTTTTTACTTTAAAGTGTGACTTAGACACGAGTTACGGATCTGAGTATAACATTTGATATATCGTCATGTCATGGGAGATAACCCAGGTAGAAATGTGTAAATCGAGTTACCTCCCCTGAGCTCCTTTGATAGTTAAGAAAACACATGTAAAGCTTCTGTAAATCTTGTTTGGCCAAAAACCTTTATATGTGGATAACGATAACTGAAGTATGAGTATGCCTAAGAACTTAAACCGAATTTTCAAAGTATAATACTGCTTATATCAAAAACAGAATTATTCCACTTGTCCCATTAAATACCTTTGATGGTAAATAAGACACATGTGAAGTTTCATTTATATATGAGTGGGTAAGTATAGTCATATTTTTGTGGGGACGTGGAGTTTGTACACTGTTAAAATCAATTACTCTCAAACAATTTAAGTACTTACCACATCCCTTCTCGGCTAGCCATACACCTTGCCTTTATGCTTCAAGCAACTCTCCAGCACATAATGTTACTTGTTATATTGTTACTACATACATGTATATTTAACTCACCTTCATCCACGACTCTCTCATAATTATTTTTACATGTGCAGACTGCACAAGTATATATCAAAATACACACAATACACAAAACATAAAATAGTGAACCAAACAAAGCAGCAGGCATATACCACATACAGTAGGCAGAAAATAGGCTAATTGGAATGTTCCGAGGACACCATGTTACTTACATGTTTATGGATGAGAGAGTTTATGTTAGGTTTACTGTGAGGGTTGATAGTTCTGGACAGGCTGTTGTTGCCCTCCATGGTTGTGGACTGGCAAAAGAAATAAACACAAACTCAGCATGCACGTAAAACAAATGACATCATCACTGGCACACACACAGGCTGTGATGTGGGTCACTGACACACTGGCTGCCACAGTGATCACTTAGGTGCAGGTTGCCATGGTGATCACTCACACACGGGTTATCATGCTGATCACTGACACACAGGTTGTCATGATAATCACTAACACACTGGTTGCCATAGTGATCACTTACATGAATGTTGTCATGGTGACCACTAACACACAGGTTACTATGGTGATTACTGACATACACATACAGGTTTTCATGGTGATCACACTAACAGATTGGTTGTCAAGGTGATCACTAACATGCAGGTTGTCAAGGTAAAACATTGATGCAAAGCTTATCAGAGCAATGCAAAAAGGTTGTCAATGGCATCACTGACATACTGGTTGCCATGGTGACCACTGACATGCAGGTTGATTTGATGATCACTTACATACAGGTTGTCAGGGTATCAAAAACTTCAGGATTATCACTAACATAGCAGTTGTATCTATTCCTGCTTAAACTGTTAAACTCTATTCTCAGCACATTTTTTTTTAAATGGGATTGAATATCCGTTTCAACACATTAAAGGTTATATACAGCACCCAGTTTCTTTGTACCTTGACAGTAGAGGATGACAAGAATCAGCACAAGTTTGAGTGGAACTGTCACACAATCACCAACATTTGGTGGAGGATGACTTTGAAATAAATTAAAATAGTTCCACCATCCTTCAATTAGAAACTGACAAACTTTGTCACATAAAGTCTCTATGACAATATAAAAAAAACAACTAAGATGTTTAGATAACATCTAAATTCTTATTTTATAACATAATGTCAGCCTTCCTTCAGTAGATGTTGCTTCCTGCAATGAACTACCAATTAATGCCTATTATGTTATAAACAATTTGAAAAAAAAATAATAGAGCATCAATTCAAACTACACCTAAATTGGACGGGTTTTTTTCTTTTAATTAAAACTTTTTTTTAAAACCTGTTCATCCTTCTAAATAAAAAACAGCATTTTTTTGAAAAGAAAGACATGTAGGAATAGAGCACAAAAGAGTACCCAATTTTGCTAAGATGCATTGTTAGTAATATAGAAGCTGGTCACAAAGTACTAAGCAAATAATAAAGCTCAGCAAACTATTTCAAAGCTGTGGTCATTTGAACAACATCATCAGCCGCCAATGAAGTTCATTAACAGTTCACCTGCAGAGCAAAGACAGTCATGATGGTCAATTTTCTTCAATGCTCATTAAACTAAAGTAGGAGACAGAGGGGAAAACATAATATGTGTTGGGATTTTTTATTTCACTGCTGCAAAATGAAGAGCCGTCAAGTCATGGACAATATATTAAATTAAAAATAGTATGTGGTTTGGTGCAAACAGGTTGTAACTCACAAAACCAAGTGTACTTAAAACATGAATTTGGTATCAGACCAGGTCTGCAGACCAACATAACTTTCTGGTGTCCTATACAACTGAGCGTTATCAATTTTTGAAAAATAGCTGTGTTCAATACCAAAAAGTCATGTGACTGCAGACTGTCACTAATCAAAATAAACTACTTTGTTTTACATTGCAGCTTCATTTTTTTCTTTGTATCTCTTATTTTATATCAAAGACGACAAGTTAATATGGCACTACACTATATGCTTGTAGTTTTTATACAGAGAAAAGTGTGGCCAATCATGAAAATTGATCAATTGATTGAATATTTAGCGTCATTTTTATGCCATCGAGGGCTAACAGACGATCAGTTAACCTAACCACTGTTTCCTGGGATTAACCAGTACTCTAGCACACCCCATCTCCGCAAGTAACTGATAACTTTCCCACTTGAATCAGCGGTTGGAGACGAATAATAATGAGACACAATGTCGTATATCAATCATCACGGAGACTGTTGCCGAGCGGGGATTCGAACTCACGACTCAAAATAAACTGTCATTTTTTTTTTCTATTTATCAAATTTATTATCAACCTGCTATACTGTAAACAGTGTTTGTGACATTCTATCAGTTAATTAGCGTTAAAATCACAAAATTTTGGACACAAAAAGTAACCTCCATCTACAAATTTACATCATTTTTATACAAACCATGTAAACATGTATATATTTGTACTGAATATTAATTTGATCTTTTTTTGAAACAATCTTTGATATTAAAAATATATATAATAAAGCTACAAAGTAATTAATTATGAATCTGTTACTCTGAATTGTACACCATTTATATTCAAATCAATTAAACATTTGACTAAAATATAAAAAATAAACATTTCTTCAATCCTATTCTGACAGTATAGTCCAAGCATCTCTGTTTTAATCATTCTGAATTTTCACAGTATATTGCACAATATGTGAAATGGTGTCAACCCTCAAGACAGTGCAAATATCACATTATATTGTATAAGCATTGATCCCACCAAGTTCGGGGTTTTTTTTTGCGGAAATGTGGAAATAAAAATGGGGGTCTATACAACTCTACATGCTCAATCTTGTCCTGCAGACAAAATGCAATATTAGTGGTAGGGTACAGTCAACCATGCGTGGGTTATCAGAACTTAGTATAACTTATACAACAATAAATGTCAGCAATTAATATGTTGAATGAAGCCTAAATCATAAAATGTGTAAGGTAACGAAACATGAAATGTTTTGTTTTGGTAGCAACACATAACAGTGACATAGGGCTTTCAGTTTGCACTACCAAGTTCCTGGATTCACTACTGCAACTGCCATTTCACTCGTCATCAATAAATTATATTACTAAGACGTATCTCACAGACTCATTCTGAGTTGAATTTTCGAAAAAATAAATATTCCTATCGTTCTTCAACATTCTCAATATATTGTTTTTCTTTTAAAATTCTGCCCTGTAACTTGGTAATGTATTATAGAATCTGCTATAAACTGTTCTGCCTCAAAACTGGGTTAAACTTCAACTTTCTTACCTTGTGGAAGAAAATGCTGCATTTGGTGCGGAGGATGTGGCCCCTGCCCATGACTTTGTCCTGGCATTCCCTGGACCCCAGACTGTGACATAATCTGAGGCTGCATTGATCCTGGACCTAGCAAACAATAGCACAAAACCATATCTTTTAAAAAGTGTGACATCATTATAACGAGATTGATGTTTTATTTCATTTGCATGCATACATAAACAACTATGAAAGAGGAAACTTGCAGAATAAAAATTTAAGTATGTTAAAATGCAAATACTTGCTCACTTCTTTATCATACAAAAAAATAATATAGATTACAACAGTAAACTTGATTAGTGCGTGTTTAGGCATTCTATTACACATGTAAAAAAACCCAGAAAAAATGAATTTAATGTAATAATAATCAGCATTGTTCAATGATTGAAGGACCATTATAACCATGTTGTTTTTTGTCCAATATGGAAGGTTTAAGAACCCGTCTGAGCCTTCATGGATATAAATATCCTGTGCAATTTAAGTCAGCATTGAATGAAAACTATGAGTGGTACAGTGTTTATAAGAAAAGTTAATAGATGAACAGATGAACGGATGACGAGACAAATAACCTTGCATAAGCTCTTCTGTCCCTTTGACCAGCAGTGCTTATACCACTGATGATTCAAACTGCACACATATTGTTATAAAATTTTATCTTATTTCTTTAACACATGAGCTGTTACTTACCAGCCATTGGATGTCCCTGGAATTGATGGGAGCCATGTATGTGTGGATGATTCAGCTGACCCGACGCATGATGTTGAGGCATCATGACAATCTGGGGTTGCATATGTGGCGAGTGGTGACTGTGTGTCTGCATACTGTACGTCACGGACGTTGGGACGCTCGACTGTTGATTTGGGACGGAAAACTGTTGCCCGCCCACGGAGCTCTGCATCTGTAGAGGGTGCCCATGCGATGTGTACGGGTAAGGCATCGGCTGCATATTCTGTGGCGATGTGGGGTTATGATTATGTGGACTTGGTTGTAAGGGTGGATGGGGCTGTAGGTTAGCCTGGGAGAAGGCTTGTGGGGGCTGGGGAGTACCAGATGAAGGAGGATGTTGCCCAGGGTTCATGGGCTGTTGATTTGGGTTCTGTGTGTGAACAGGACTTGGGGCAGGGTGGTGATGGGCCGCTCCCGAGGGTGGGGGAGGGTTTATCTGACTTGTGTTCTGTTGGGTATTTAGGTTGGACATGTTGAGATGTGAGATGTGGTTTGGATGATTTAAAGGGTGATTGGCATGCGTCATATGCGCAGGCATTGGTCCTGGCTGTTGGTGATTCCCAACTGAAATAAAAATGTTAGATGTACCTTTAAATATAATAATATTAATTGTTATTAACTGGATTTCTAAAAAAGTTCAAAGCTTTTATGAACTATTATCGAGTCTTATTTCCTGGGTACAAACAGTACTCTATCTTGTTCTTGAGAGGCTGTTCATTCAAGCCTGGGATTAAGTCCACAAGTACTGATGTGATCAACAAACACTCTTATCCAGTACACCATTCAAAAACATTTATTACAGATATATAAACATAGTAAGATGTGTAAGTAGTTTAGTGTCATTTTTATGCCCAAACAAACAATCAGTTAATTTAACCACTCTTTCCTGGGATCCTGGAAGGTCAACCAGTACTCGAGCACACCCCATCTCTGCAAGTAATTGATAAGTTTCTAAGTTGAATCAGTGGTGAGAGATGAATGACAATAAGCAGCAATGTTGTATATCAATCATCATAGAGACTGCGGCTGGGTGTGATTCAAAATCATAACCTCTGGACTGACAGATGCACTACTGACTGAGCTTATCAGGCCAGAACCAAATAAGAGGTTCTAGCCATCTGTGGTGTTCCAGCGTCAAAGTTCGAGCTAAAAAGTAGTAAATTCACGCAACTGAGTTCAGCCAAACCAACTAACTAGTGCACATTCCTCTAATAAATTTAATATTTCTTTAAAGTTTCAAAACTCAATCAAAAAAAGACAGAGCAATTAAAACACAAGACTATTTAACATCAAAAAAACTCAGGGTAATCAAAGTCTAATATCAATAAATTTGAGGATCGGTTATTGAAAATGATTTTTTTGAAAATTTATAATTTACAATTTTAATTATTTTTAGCCCAGCTGACCCCTTATGGATGTCAAATCCCCTTTAAAGGAACCCCATCTCGACTGTTATCACTAAACAATGACCAAGACTTCAAGATAATTTCCTGTTTTCCCATAGTATTCCCATGTAAAAATCAAATTTCCCTTATTGGGCCCCTATGAAACCAGGCCCTTTCATTTTTAATAAACTTGATACCCCTACTCATAGGGATCATTTAAACCAAAGATGAAAAATTCATCAGTTTTTGTGAAATTTCACAACTGTATCTCTTTTTGGGGCCCCTACTTTCCACTTTAAATATGGATATTAACCGTTATGATGCAACAATACTCCAGATCTCAAGAAAAAGATCTGTTTTCCAACAGTATAGTATACCTATAAGTTCCCTTGTTGAGCCCCATTGAACCCAAGCTCCTTTATTTGGATAAAACTTGTAACCACTATTCATAGAAATCATTTAAACGAAGTATAACAAATCTGATTGGTCAATATTCTTGAGAAGATGATTTTTCTTAAAAGTTCATAATTTTATCCCTTTTTTTAGCCCTTCCTGGCACCTTAATGATATTAAAACTCCCTTAAAAGGACCACGTCTCAACTGTTAGGACTTAACAATGCTCCAATGCTAAGTTTCACTAAACAAGTCAAGTTGATATTTTACTCAACTCAAACATTTCAATTTTTCTCAATTATTACTCATTACACATTACATTACCACACAGAATTGAAGTCTAAACAATCTTTACGTGTTGGTAAAATGAAAATTTTTCAATGTAAATAACTTTATAGCAATACAGAAGTTTGAGCTGAGGAAAATCTCAAGTTTAGATGGTCAGTGAAACTAAAGCCTCGTCTTTGTAACGAATGAAACAAGTCTTAAAATAGATCGGGAAAAAGAGTATTTTGTTTTACAGTATTTTCTGATCACAGGGCAATCAGAAAAGTTCAAGGGAGTTAAAAACCTGTCAAACTGTGTTTAAGAAGAGAAAATAACTAACTGTAAATCTGTCCACTTTGTGGATCTGCAGAGTTGTTCTGGTTATGGGGAGCACCTTGTACAGTGGTGGGCGGCATACCCTGCATGGATGTTGGAGTAATGAACCGCTGAGCTGACTGGGCCGTAGGGGGCATTGGCATCATCTGTAAACAAATATCAATATATTTTGGCTTATTTATAAATGGTGAACTTGTTCCTGCTTACTCAGATAATAGATACCATAGGTAGGATATACATATAAACACAAAAACATGCATATCATAGCATTTTGGAGAGGATCTCTGTGGACATTTTTAGAGAGTACAGATCTTCATAATGTAGTAGGTGTAACTATATAAAGATCTATAAAGTGATATATTTTTTACCTGCATATTAGAAATGACAGAGTTAGTCCACAAACAATAACACTCCACAATACTTCTCCGAAGTAATGTATTAAAACATAAAAACAGAAAGTGCAAGTGACTGTTTAATGGGTGAAATTTTACAAGAGTTCTAATTGCCAACTAACTTGCAAGTCTGCATCAATATACAGATATGGCAATATACTGCAACACAGCTCTTGTGACAATATGTATTACAACTTATATTATGATGAAGCACCAGTCATTTTAGAGATAACATGTCTAAAGTTATTAAAAAAATCCAACGATGAAACTTTCACTGTAGCATACTTATTTAGTTGAATATCTGGTCTTATTATGTGTGTTACTTTTACAGACCTATAAACTCAAATAAAATACTATTCTTATTCATTTTAGATTTGTTTGCTTTAGGCATTTTTGCTGGTTTCCTTAAACAATATTTCCTCTATTTAATGGTGATCAGTGCACATGTATAATTTCTGGAATCCCTTAGGCAGTTACTAGACACACATCTATCTGCAAGTCACCGACTTCTTCCGAAAATATCAAAAATTGGGGATATCGTGTATTAGTGAAGAGTTCATGACCAATTACAGAGACTGTGTGACTGATCAGGTTTTTGAACTCATGACTGACAGTCAGACATGTTACTGATTGAGCCGGCTGGGCCGAGTTTATTTAACAATAGATTTTACAATACAGTGATGGAGTATGGCAATATCTTGTCCCTATACAGCTGAGGGCATGATGTTGGATTCTTACTAACCTGTCCCATCTGAAAGCCAGTAGGCTGCGGAGTCATCATATACATGTAACTTGACTGTGCCGACTGTGTTATTAATGGCTGACCAGACACGGCCTGTACCGCAGACGCTGGGTAGTCGGGTTTTACCGACACCACCGCTGAAACACAATTAACATATCCATATTATTTTACTAACATATCCAATAAAAACTAGAACTATCAATGAAAGTAATTGCCATCCCCTCCAAACCGCTGGTTGTCACCGTGTCTACTGTCAAAATAAAAGGTGATTCATCAATAGGTTTTGTGTTACTAAAACAAAAGAGAGACTGACACAACCAGGCCTTGGTTGGTAATGCATACTTTTAGCCAGATTGTAAATGTAAAAATAAAAAATGTTTATGTTATTTAACTCATTTAGAAAAAATGATATAATGCTAGGCCAAGCCATAATATATATATTTTAAATATGACTAAACTTCAATAAAAATCTTTATATTCATTCTCAGGGCTTTACATCAATGCTGGACTGACTGTCTGGGAGACCTGTATCATGGGTACAAATAAGTAAAATATAAAGCTGATAGCCCAACTGGACAAGTGAAAAATTCAGAAACTAAACGCTGTGTCTCTTTTTCGCAAATACCCCGCCTCGTATTTGCGTGTTTTTAAAATTCGGAGACTCCGAATAGTTTGTTGTTGAAAATAAATGATGTTTACTTTCTAACGGAAGCTGCGTCATGCCTACGTTACTTTTGAACAATTACCCTATTTATGAAGAGCCAAGTAATTGCCTCCACATGTAAAGTTGCAGAAGCTCTGTGCAGCTGCACATGTGTTACTTTTGTTACTTTAATTCTTAATATAAAATAGAAACTCATACTTAAAAATGCACCATTCATGAATGTCAACAAGAGGAAATACCCCTCCTGTACCCCAGCACATTTTTTTGCAAAATGCCTTCAGAAATTTCTGGGGAAAATTCTGTACAGAGTTGGTTTTGTAACTAAACATCTGTCATGATGTAACTTGTTCTTTTTGTTGGACAAGTAGATTTTTAAGTAAGATTTCCAATTAACAAGTCCTACAGGACGAGTAGGATATGAAATATTATTCCTGCCCTGAAAGTTCAAGTTTTGACAGCTAATCATCCTGGTGCTTTTCCTAACCTGACAAAACTAGCTATGGTAGCAGTGTTTGTACCCTTACAGACTGCTACAGTTGAAAGAGGCTTTAGTGTACAGAACAATATTAAAGTAATTGCAAGAAACAGGTTTTCTTCTGACAGGTTGAACACACTTATGCAAATCACACTGGGACCTTCAGTTGAGGAATTTGATCTTGTCAGTGCTGTAACAAAACGGAAGAGAAGTAAAGAAAGTCGTTGGTTCTCAGGCAAACCTCAGTAAGTAACCGAGTTGTAGCACATGCTCAACATTGCTGAACTCTGAAACTGTTGAAAGTATTTTCCTGTTCAATAAAACTTATATAATGATAATTAAATTTGAAGCTGGCAGAAACACTGATATTATAAGGACATGTGTCCCCTAATTGAATACTCGAGGCGGGGTCATTTTTAACCCCAGAGACACCATTTGAACAGATCTTATAGAACTATAGATGGTTATCATTACTACATTAGTATTTTCAAAATCAGAAGAGCGGTTTATGAGAAGAAGATTTTTTTATGTTTTGGACTTTTTTTTAGTAATGATTGCCAAAAAATCTTCTGTGCAATAGAAACATCCATGTGAAGTTTGAATTTAATTGGCCAGATGGTTTTATCGAAAGTGCTGGTAATGAACGACAGATCACAATCACATAAGCTTTTGACTAGTAGAGCTAAAAACAAAGATCAAGATGGATTATATACTTCAAGTCAGGCATATTCAAAACTTCAAAAATAAAGTGACACTGTACATACCCCGTTTTGGACGGTACATCGCTTGTGACTGAGGCTGGTTATTGCTGAGGATCATGTTTGGGGGCATGATGAATTGCTGACCAGGGCTTGGGTACACCGGCTGGGGAAGGATGGTTCCCATGGCAGGCGGCTGCTGAACAATGGGACTCTGGGTCTGCGGTCGCGGAGGGGTGGGGATCTGTTGTGTTGACTGCTTCTGGTAAAATATAGAAAATTGGTTGTAAAACTAGGTCTTGTATTATTTTGGACAATTTCCTAAACCAAAAATTGGTAGCAGAAATGTATGAACGAATTTTATCTATAAATTATATTTAAAATATCGAAATAGAAAATTTAAATATTTCACAAATCTACAATATATATGTCCATCATTAAAAGTACAGCATCATTCTGAATTAATATAAATTCTTTCAAAGATACTATTGGTCTCCAACTGACGATTGCCACCATACTTATCAGCAATTTTAATACAGTGAAACTATACACCACTGTGAAGACATTTTACAATCATAAACTTACTGGTTGGAAAGACTTGGCATTTGGATTTAAAACAAACTCCTTCGCATTTGGGTTTAACACTGACTTTAGAGCAGATCTGAAATAGAAAAAATGCGTATTTGTAAGAATATTTAATACTACTTTAAGCATACATATCAGAGCAGTAAAAGTCCAAACTTTACATTTAACAGAGAGAATCAATTTTTGTTTTTCACACTGTCATTCATTAACAAAGCAAAAAAAATGTAGTATTATATCAACACCTACAACATATTTAAAAACATTTAATCCAATTATTTTTTTCAACAGTGTTCCAGTTATTTATTGTGATTAGCACTCCTAATTATTGTTACTGGTATCTGCTAGACAGTCAACAAGTACTATACAAGCTAAATGGTTAATAAGTACTAGACACACTTGACAGTCAACAAGTACTAGACACGCTAAATGGTTAATAAGTACTAGACACACTTGATGGTCAACAAGTAATAGACACGCTAAATGGTTAATAAGTACTAGACACACTTGATGGTCAACAAGTAATAGACACGCTAGATGGTTAATAAGTACTAGACACACTTGATGGTCAACAAGTACTAAACACGCTAGATGGTAAATAAGTACTAGACATGCTTGACAGTCAACAAGTACTAGACACGCTAAATGGTTAATAAGTACTAGACACACTTGACAGTCAACAAGTACTAGACACGCTAGATGGTTAACAAGTACAAGGCACGCTAGATGGTCAACAAGTACCAGACATGCTTGATGGTAAATAAGTACTAGACATGCTTGACGGTCAACAAGTACCAGACATGCTAGACGGTTAGTAAGTACTAGACACACTTGAAGGTCAACAAGTACTAGACATGCTTGACAGTCAACAAGTACCAGACATGCTAGACGGTTAGTAAGTACCAGACACACTTGACGGTCAACAAGTACTAGACATGCTTGACAGTCAACAAGTACTAGAAACGCTAGACAGTTAATAAGTACTAGACATGCTTGACAGTCTACAAGTACTACAAACGCTAGACAGTTAATAAGTACTAGACACGCTAGACAGTCAATAAATACTACATACGCTAGACAGTCAACAAGTACTAGACACGCTAGATGGTCAAAAAGTACTAGACATGCCTAGACAGTCAACAAGTACTAAACACGCTTGACGTCAACAAGAACTAGACACACTAGATGGTTAATAAGTTCTAGACACGATTGACGGTGAACAAGTACTAGACATGCTAGATGGTTAATAAATACTACATACGCTACACAGTCAACAAGTACTAGACACGCTAGATGGTCAACACGTACTAGACATACTTGACGGTCAACACGTACTAGACATACTTGACGATCAACACGTACTAGACACACTTGACGATCAACAAGTACTAGACACACTTGACGATCAACAAGTACTAGACACACTTGACGATCAACAAGTACTAGACACACTTGACGATCAACACGTACTAGACACACTTGACGATCAACAAGTACTAGACACACTTGACGATCAACAAGTACTAGACACAATTCATCTCCACAAGTCACTGACAACTTCACCACATATTCAGAAGTGAGAAACTCGTGACCAATCATCAAAGAGACTGATCTTCCTGCATCAATTTTATCTCTAATTTCAGATCTGAACTTTCTTTTAACATGTTTATCTTTTAATTTTATCATTTTCTCTAAGAAGTTTGTCTTACCATTACATTCACAGGACAACATACCTCAAATGTCTTTACATGGTAAATACTCTATTTAATAAATGCACTATGTGATACTTACGAAGATATTGGACTGGTCTTTCATACAAGTATGTGATTTAGCAATATTGTTATAATAACTTATTTCTTCAATTCATGGTTATGAGGAACACACTGCAATCTTTATATATTCTCACTCAACACAACAAAATACACAACATGATTTAGTTTATATACTAATTTATTTTAGCTTGATTGTAAAGAAAGCTAAAAGCTTATATGAATCGCTCTTAAGTTCACCTCCTGGGTAGAATCAGAACTGGTCGTGTTGTTGAGAGGCATTGGGTCGAGTTGGGATCTGACCCCAACTTCTGGCCAACACTCCACTACACTACCGCCCTGCTTTTATATATATAATTTACAAAGTTATTAAATTTTGCTTCAGTTTTAAAATCACCGATATATGACTTAAAAACAGAGGTCATTTATATTGACAGCATTACATATAGAGTAAAAAAATGTGGGTATTTGATTTCTTTGTCTACGCTCCCTACAAAATCAACGAAAACAAGTACCCCACGAAAATTGATGCTTTCACATTATATCACTACGGCGTCTACTTGAAGCAGTATTCTGATCACTGCAACACTGAAGTATCATGCTACAGACACATGGTATGATACCCCATAGTCACATTATACTGACACTGGGCCAATCACACCAAGATCTACTTCTAAATGCTGAGCACCAAGCAAGGAAGCTTCTAGTACCATTTTTAAAGTCTTTGGTATGACCCTGCTGGGGATCAAACTGACAACCTTCTGCACATGTGGTGGATGCTATACCGCTAGACCAACGCTGCAGTCTACAACAACCTTACGCACTATGGCGGATGCTATACCACTAGACCAACGCTGCAGTCTACAACAACCTTCCGCACGTGTGGCGGATGCTATACCACTAGACCAACGCTGCAGTCTACAACAACCTTCCGCACGTGTGGCGGATGCTATACCACTAGACCAACGCTGTAGTCTACAACAACCTTCCGCACATGTGGCGGATGCTATACCACTAGACCAACACTGCAGTCTACAACAACCTTTCGCACGTGTGGCGGATGCTATACCACTAGACCACCGCTGCAGTCTACAACAACCTTCCGCACGTGTGGCGGATGCTATACCACTAGACCAACGCTGCAGTCTACAACAATCTTCCACACGTGTGGCGGATGCTATACCACTAGACCAATGCTGCAGTCTACAACAACCTTCCGCACATGTGGCGGATGCTATACCACTAGACCAACGCTACAGTCTACAACAACCTTCCGCACGTGTGGCGGATGCTATACCACTAGACCAACACTGCAGTCTACCTTTATTTTGAAACTGTAGTAATGGTTAAAAGGCATTCTAATTCAAACTTGTGATCATCTTGCACAAAAAGTTATAGTTAAATTCATCACTTTTTATCAAGAAAGTGAAAACAACCTAAGAAAATGTCATGTATTTTATAGATTTTTTTAATTTTGCACATATTTTCAAAACTAGGGGACCACCATTAGTTTTACAAAAACTGTTAATTATTTCTTAAAAATGAAAGTGACAACTCGAGATTACTATCTCCATATGGTTGTACGTTCAGTTGTATGTTAAGTGTCAATTTTAACAATTTTTAAGTCATATTACGATGACGGTGTCAACTTGAAACAATATTCAATGGCACTCTGCAATATCATGCCACAAGCACATGGTATGATATCCCATCTAGTCAAACTGTACTGACACTGGGCAATAAGGCCTAAAAAAAAAAGATGTTTGTTTCCGGTTACCCGACCGACCCTATATTTTAACTGCCGACTCAAAAGTTTTATGTCCAAAAAATCGGCATCGGATTTCGCGCTCTTTTTGGTGATTTTCACAACGAAGTAATTCTTACGCACCGGCGCGCTGTGTCATTTAGACGCTCATAATCTCATTATAAAAATAATCACTGCATACGCCTAGACGATATAGACTCACAGAAACGGTGCAAGGTATAATTTTTGCGAAGACAGTATAGCCTATATCAAACATCTTCCTTGGTTTATTATAGCCACTTCAGATTTCAGATTCATATCTGAAACTGAGTACTATTTAAAAGATACATTATTTCACACCACTACCCCCAAAATGACATATATAATCATGTAATAGAAACTAACAAACTCATTCATTTTGATGTTCCATTTAATAAAGGAGTGTGGCAACGACAAAAAAAAAAAAAAAAAATAAATAAATCCCTACCTACCGACCCATATTATTTTGGGCATGTAACAGGAAACAAACCTTTTTTTTTTTTAGGCCTAAGCAATAAGAGGTCTGCTTACATGCTAGAGCATTTTTATTCTATATATGAATCATGCAGATACATGTTTTTTAGAAATATTTTTTATTCAAAAATATTCTTTAATAAACTAGTGAACGAAATTCCTTGTTTTATATTACACATCAAATTAGATTAAATATGACTCAAACTATTTGCTGCATCTGTTTTTTCATTTTATTATTAAATATGCAATTCTTTGGATTGTTTTTATAATTAAACAGGTAAACTGTTTGAGTTTTTTTTTTAAATTAAACATGCAAATCCTTAAGGGTGTTTTTTTTGTAACTAAACATGCAAATTCTTTGAATTCTTTGTCTGCTGCCAAAAATGGTAAAATCTTAAAGGGATGTAATTCCTATAGAAATAATATGTTCTGATGAATATGCACAAGTCCACTTCATGATTAAAATTAATCCACACATTTCAATTAATTGAACTGCATCAATAGTGTATGTTGTATAATGTTAAGCGTCGCTTTCAACAATTTTTCAGTCATCGCGCCGTTGTCTGCTGGAGACAGTATTCTGAACGTTGCCACACTGAAGTATCATGCTGCAGACATGGTATAATACCCAACCCAGTCACATTATAACTGACACTAGGAAAACCAGACCTAAAATTATCCTCTAAATGCTGAGCACCAAGCGAAGAAGCTTCTAGTATCATTTTTAAGTCTTTGGTATGACTCAGGCGGGGATTGAACCCGAAACCTTCCGCATGCAAGGCAGAGGCTCTACCACTGGACCACACCTGCGGTCCAAAAATGTATGAAGAGATAGCCTGACAAGATTAAATGTACTGTGTATATATTGTAACATGGTAAATATGGAAAAGGGGCATAACTCTAGAAAAAAAACTAATTGGGATGTATGTTTCAGTCAAAGGATTTTTGTGGGGCTTTTATAAATTAAACTCATTTTAAGTGGCATATATATCAATAAGATCATCACGAGATCAATTTCTTTTAGTTGTAAATAAAAATTTTGTACTTTTGAAAATCTGTCAAGACTAACACATTTAGCAGTAAAAAAATGATTATTTATATGGTGAAAATCAATGAAAATTTAGTGTTGCCAAAACAGGAAATATTTAATAGATATTTTGCACTAACATTTGGTAGGCATAAAAATTGTTATAAAACGTTCAACGATACTTAATACAGGCATTTGAAGTATATATATATCAAAGTTTCCACATCAGTATCTAAAAAACATTTTTTTTTTCATCCATCAAATTTTTACATTGAAATTTAATAAAAAATGTTTGACCAATTTGAAAAGTGAAGCATTTTTATTAACCACTAAAAAAAGACTGTTCAACATATACAAAATTTATGATTTTGTTTGATAAATTGTGCTTACAAAATCCAAAAACACTGGCTGAAACAAATGCCCTATACAATAATCTGAATGCTTCAATTGGCCTGACAAAGTAATGGACAATCCACCAGGAATAATTACTATGTCCCTCCACTTATAGTCAAGAATAAAACATCAAACACATAGTGATCATACCCATTATTAAAAATACCTACACATTTGTTGTAGATTTTGAAACATCAGACTTTTCCTGTTGCGACACTTCTTGTGACTCATGAGGTTTCTCTTCCGCAATGGCAGGCTTATCTGTTTTTGACTGTGTTTCTTCATCAACTGTTTCTGAACTAGTTCCCAATTCATCACTTATATTGTCTTTTTCCTTACATTCAACAACAGCATTTTTACTGTCTTTTTCTTTATCTTTATCTTTTATGTCTTTATTATCATCCAACTGAAAAAGGAAGAATTCCATCAGTCTCTCTTTTGTAAGTCTGTTGAAAGCAAACTGTAATATTTCTTATGATATAACTCACTAAAATATACTTAATGGTCCTTTAATTTCATCTTTTAATACAAGATAATGTTATGTCCGCATGTATCTTGATCTTCAAGATATATATTGACTCATGCAGATTGAAGAAATGTCAACCTAGTTTTGATGTCTTAATAGAACAAATTAAACTTTATAAAAATCTTGAGTTATACTCACTTTATATGTATCCTACATCAAAGGCAAATAATATAAAGGCAACATGGAACATTATTAGAAATATTTTTGAGTAAATTATTCTGTTAATCTTTGCTTTTTTTAGAGCAGCAGATTGATCAGAAATTACCATTATACATTTGTGTTATCAGTTCATTCAAAAATTATTTTTTTTTGCTATTTTCATCGTTAAATGAAAACTCCTGCCATATGTGCATCTTTCTATTACATTTTATTAATAATTATCTTGTTATATACATATACAATTGCCTATTCTGAAATAAAAGTTATAGAATATTTCCAATTATACAATCAGTGAAAGGTGTATGCCATGTAAGGAAAAAGATGCTTAGCTCAATCATCCTTCATTTTCATTTTATTATACAAAAAACAAGAAATGTCACTGGTAAGTGTCGCATGCCCCCCAAATGGTCGTTGAAAAATAACAATATATGTTATAATAGGTAGCGATGTATCCATGAATATCAAGAGTAATGGACTGATGTTTCAGACTAGACATGCAATTTCATGTGTCGTTTTTTTTTTACATTAAAGCGTCACCTTGACCTTTGTGTAACATTGACCTTGACATCTGATGAAACGGTCTGGGTATTTCAACAGTTAAATGCATGTGAAACATCATCATGACATGCTGATCACTTGTGTCAAGCTATTTTAAAATCCCTTAATGTAAAACAATGTTACAGATCAATTGTTGATCAATTGATAAATTGAGCCAGGTGTTTTTGAAATCCATTCATGTTTGATAAAGTTAAAGGACGGACTTGAAATCTCAAACAGATTTAAAGTGTTGTCATACATACTAAAAGTGTGACCTTGACCTTTGAGGTACGGGTCTAAGTCTTACTTATGGCACGTCGTCATGTCATTTGACGATCAACAAGTACATCAATTTTTAGAAATAAACTGGCCACATCACAGATCTACAGAAAAATGTACACTGTATATAAATATTTCAGTATAATTACTCACCTTAAAATTAGAACTAAATTCCTTTAATGCTTTTATCTGTTCAACACGACCTATAAAAAAATATGATCGGTTAAAAAGCAGCCATCAATACTTTGATACAAAAAACAAAATTAAATGAAAATGTTTCTTGAAATATATAGGCTAGGAATCTGTACACAAATCGGACTATGGGTAAATCCCTGCCACAAAAATGTGTGTTGTCCTTGAGCAAGACACTTTATACGCAAATGCCTGAAACTGTCCCCAGGAAGACATTCAGACAGGAAAACTATACAATTTTTTTACAAATGATGTTGAATATATATTAAAAGTTTTAACTTACCGGTTAAGCTATTTCATGTTGTGATGGTCTAAACATTTGTAAAAATTTTCACTTTTCAAAACATTTCAATTTAAAATTGACATTCCTGCAACAGTGATATTGAATTTGTGAAAAGAAAATTAAATGAATCAATGCCACAATTTTTAACTTCAAATTTTGCCTTATGGCAGCAGAAGAATACTGGAGAAAAATGGAAACCATCAATTTGACATCAAACATACCAGTGAAAAATATTCACTAGCTCCAATACATTTTCCAATTTATTCTTTAAAAATTTAACATTTTTTAGTGTTATTTTTCATTTTTTTCCAAACAACAGACAGGACACCAAAACCGGAAGTAAACAAACTGCTACTTTAAATTTGCCTCCAAAACAATTGATGGTAAATAAGCACTCAGGATGGCAAATATCAACGTCCCAGCTGTAAATTTAACAAACCTCTCAAACTGGTTCAACTGGCCAATCAGCTGCAAATCCATAAATTGACTGATGAGCATGACACAGAAGAAACTAACCCAACACCTAGTCAAACCATTATCGAATTTTGTGTCAACCATCTTACAGCGTCAAATACATTTTAACTTTAAACATTACAATATATGCGGAGGGTGGTCAATATAAACAAGGTTTGGATTTATGAACAAAAGGCCCAAGAGGGCCTGAGGACGCTCTACTGACTCATAGTTGCCATAGCACTTTTTGAAATTCTACTATGCAATAGAAACATCGGGGCGGGGTCATTTTTAACTCTAGGGACACCATTTGAACAAATCTAACAAAACTATAGTTGGTCATCATTACTACATAAACATTTTGAAAATCTGTTGAACCATTCATGAGAAGAAGACTTTTTAAGTTTTGGACTATTTTTAGTAACGGTGGCCATCTTGAATTTTAGATAGAAAAAATAAATCTTTTGTATAGTCTCCTATGCAATAGAAACATCCATGTGAAGTTTCAGTTTAATTGGCCTAGTGGTTTCAGAATAAATGAAAAAAAAGAGAATTTTCTGTTTTCCCATTGTATCTCTATGTAAAATTCTAAGTCCCCTTACAAGGGCCCCTATATATCTTAACCCCTAAATTCTTATCTGCAATCAAACCCCTACACTTAGGGATAATTTATATCGAATATGTACAAATCTGACATACCGGTTCTTAAGAAAACAATTTTTTTATTTCCCAATTTGTACCCTTTTGGGGCCCCTCCTGACCCCTGAAGACATAGGAACCCAGTCATTTTTACAAATCTTAACCGCCTTTACCTAACAATGCTTTAGTGAAGTTATAAGAAAAATTATTTCCATTTAAAAAAAAAAAAAAAAAAATATTATATTGACATGTGTCCCCTTATTGAACTCTTGGGGCAGGGTCATTTTTACTCTAGGGACACCATTTGAACAAATCTAACAGAACTATAGTTGGTCATCATTACTACATAAACATTTTGAAAATCTGTTTGGCCGTTCATGAGAAGAAGATTTTTTAGGTTTTGGATTATTTTTTAGTAATGGTGGCCATCTTGAATTTCAGATCGAAAAAAAAAAAATCTTCTGTATAGTCTCCTATGCAATAGAAACACCCATGTGAAGTTTCAGTCTAATTGGCCTAGTGGTTTAAGAACAGATGAAAGAAAAAAATTTCTGTTTTCCCATAGTATCCCTATGTAAAATTCTAAGTCCCCTTACAGGGCCCCTATAAATTTTAGCCCCTAAATTCTTATCTGCAATCAAACCCCTACACATAGGGATAATTTATGCAAAATATGAACAAATCTGACATACCGATTCTTAAGAAAACGAATTTAGTAATTCCCAATTTGTACCCTTTTGGGGCCCCTCCTGACCCCTTAAGACAGTGGAACCCAGGCATTTTTACAAATCTGAACCTCCTTCACTAAACAATGCTTCTGTGAACATATAGGTAAAATCATTTCCATTTTAAAAAAAAAGAAATAAAAAAAATTATAATGACATGTGTCCCCTAATTGAACCCTCGGGGCGGGGTCATATTTAACCCTAGGGACACCATTTGAACAAATCTAACGAAACTATAGTTAATCATCATTACTACATAAACATTTTGAAAATCTGTTGGGCTGTTCATGAGAAGAAGATTGTTTAAGTTTTGGACTATTTTTAGTAACAGCGGCCATCTTGAATTTCAGATAAAAAAAAAAAAATCTTCTGTATAGTCTCCTATGCAATAGAAACACCCATGTGAAGTTTCTGTTCAATTTGCCAAGTGGTTTCAGAGAAAGTGCTGCTAACAGACGACAGACAACAGATGACAGACGTCAGACGACAGACAACCGACGACAGACAACGCGCCATCGCATAAGCACTTCTGGCCTTTGGCCAGTAGAGCTAAAAACCTTTATAATATTAATCATCTTAGGGCTTTTCCAGAATTAAATGTATGGGGGGGTCGGACGGCACTTATTTTTTTTACCCACAGAGCATAAAATTTAATTGTGATATATACCACCATGCATAAAATTTTAATTAGATAAAATACCACCATGCACAAAATAAAAATAAAAAAGAGGCTAAAATCCCCTTTCTAATGTTTTCTTATTGTAATGCTTCCAAAATTACTAGTCTGGACGGTTGCCTACTTTCTTTGAAGTACGCCGACGTTACACTTTTGATCTAATGCCGATATGCAAGTGATTACGTCACAAATTACCTCAGGTCAAAAATTAAATAAAGGGGCACTACAGATAACAAAAGAGAAAAAAAAACACGACATAATAATAATTAAAGGTTAGTGTTTGTTTGTAACTAGTTGTCTTCTAAAATGTTTATTTTCAGTATACTTATTTCTTAAAAAAGAATTACTATTAAATTGATACGATCCGTAAAGAGAGTTATGCTACACATGCCTAAATTTATGCACAGAATGAACACGCTGTCCCTTTCATTAACGCCTTGTGACAATGTCCGATGACGTCACTCTGACAGTGAAACAAACATTATTATGACACATGGTTATCGATAAAGGTTTAATCTAATTTGACCTCATTTCGCGCACCCGATGGCAAACAATCCAGTTATGGATGCTCAAAGACAATTTCACAGTCCAATTTATGTTTTTGTACGACCGTTAAGAAATATCTGCTTTTCGCCATGATTTTTTCAGACACTGGGGTAAGAATGAGGCGTATAGGGTGTGGGATGACATATCTGAGAATGTGGATTTTATTTTCACTGCTAACGCAATGTCCTAATTTAGATTTTTTATCACAATAGACTTTGCATTTCTAGGTGTTTCTTTTTGTGCCGAATAAATAAATGTTTTACACTATCTAACAAACAGCGCGGATATGCATATAATTATGGCAATGCCGCCGTAGAGTTGAATCGTAGTTTTTGCAGAATTTAATAATATGCACGTCTGTATATTCATATCCATATTGGAGTATTTGTAAACATATCCGATACGTCAAATATTGATATATAATTCGTAAAATTTACTTGAGGAGATAATTTTGTGACACGGCATCTCGGCATCAATTTAATATAGTAGACGGGGTTACGGCCTGCTACGAGTGTATTCCGCCATCTGATTAGCTCGTACATTTCCGTGTTAATAATTTATTCACGACTAAGAGTATGTTTCTTGTTCCTTTTCGGGAAGTCCAAAGGTAGATAATTGTTTCAAACAAACAAATTAAATCATAGGTTGTTGTCGGGTGATGTAATTATATTATGGCGGTCTTAACAAAAAAAGATCAATCAGTTTGAGATGAAAAAGTTAATTGAAGACAATTCCTAATATTAATATCACCAGTGTATCGAGTGTCCAACTGTGTAGTCGCGTAAAACGTTCACTTGGTCATGATGTCTGGAGGTTGTGTATTACAATCGTTACAACACACGTGTCAGTGGCAAACATAAAGGTCAAATCAAGGTAAATTTAAAAAACTGCTGCGATAATGATAAGACGCTCGCCGAAATCTAGACGCTGCGGGATGTTGACTCGGTGCGGTACATGGAGAAGGCCAATTTTATGTTTTTGTATACGACGGGAGGAAATATCTGGGCAGAAAATGTATAAAATTTCGAGAAGAAAAACGGTGTTGAAGAAAAAATTCGGTTCAGAGACGGAAATACCGGCAAGGCATAAAATTTTAATAAGTTTTTACCCCACAAGGCATCATTTTTTTTTATGAAAACACCCACCAGGCATAAAATTTTAATTATACTGCCGTCCGACCCCCCCATACATTTAATTCTGGAAAAGCCCTTACTGATTCTGGCCTTATATTTTGTAATCATTGTTTTAAATGGGATTCACTGCTATTTTAAACACAAAATAGTTGTTTTAAAATGTATGACCACAAGTTCTTCTGGTGAAGGAAAACTTAAAAAGTACCACTGTCTTTCTGCAACTTACAAACTTTCCAACAACAATTTTTTTAAACTGAGATGGCTCGAACCCATAATAACCTTGATGGTAAGAGGCAAGAAGATTATTTGGCCACATAGGACCCTTGTCATGCAAATCTACTGTACAAGTACAACTACACATATACATTATTTGATAATACTGTCATTTATTGAGATACAGCCATGCCAGACCAACCATGTTATACAAACCTTTCGACTTCTTGCCAGGGTTATGTTCATGTTTACCTTCTACAGGCATGCTGGGAGCCTGATCATGCACTGGACTAGTTTTCACGGTTGGCCCAGCCGTCGACACAGGTATACTCGATCTACCAGACACCTCTGGAATGGAAAACAACAAAAATTATTTAATATTATTAATACTGAACAATTACATCAAATATTATGGATACAATTATACAACTGAAAATGCACTATGATATTTTAGCTCCATTGTGAAGTAGCTAAATTTTTGAGATACACTCAGGTGAAAGTTGGAACCATTGCTGACATAAGTGGCCAACACCTTATCCACTATACTAACCAGCTTCATTTAAACATATGTATATCTACTTTTTGAACATGTGAAAACAAAGATTTGGTTTTTATTTTATACCAATTTATTTTTGCTCGACTGCGATGAAAGCTCAGAGCTTATATCAATCGCTCTCAAGTCTGCTTCCTGGGTAGAATCAGTACTGAGTGTTGTTTTATGAAAGGCATCAAATCCAGCTGGGGATCGAACCCACAATCTCTAATGTGAGCAACCAACACTCTATCCATTACATAACTGCCCATAAATGAAGATTTGATTTTTTGAAGTCATCTTCAAACATACAGAATTTTTGAACAAAACCTAGAAAGTTAATTATATTAAACAGATCAGTAACTATCAATAACTATTTTTTACCTCCATTTACACTGGCTACCTCCAGTGGTGACTGCACATTTGTATTTATTACTGGCGGTGACTGTTGATGATTTGACTGATTAGATAAACTACGATTTACATTTTGCCCTTGTGAACTATGCTGGGGGTGCTGCTGCTGCTGCTGCTGCTGCTGTTGTTGATGTTGGGGATAATTTCCTCGATTTGGTCGAGACATGCCAGAGGCTCCTGCATTTCTTTTATTGGGAGGTATGTACCTTGAAAGCATAGGAAAGTAATAAATACTAGATTTCATTATTAATAATCTAACAGATACTTACAAAAATTCCATTGTGGATTAGTGTATACTAATTTAATTTAACTTAATTACAAACTTTTATGAACTTTTCCTGAGGGTGCTTCCTTTAATAGTAGAACAATCACTGACTTATGTTTCTAGAGGTATTGGGATGAGTTGGACATCTAAAACCTCCGGCATTATAGCAAACACTCCATCCACTGCACTACCGACCCGCTTGTGGATTGAAGTCCAGCTCAATTCAAGAACTTGTGAGAAACCCAGTAATTTGCAGAAACTCAGACCTCAGTCAGCACAAAAAAAACAAAAGATCACATTAAACATGCATAACACAATACGAAGGCTATCTGACATTTGAAGTGTGTAGAATATACATACTTTCCTGGTCCACCCTGGCTAGTTTGCGACTGTGACATTTCCCCTGGTCTGACCACTGAACTAAACAGTGCCTCCTCATTGTCCCCTTCCCCATTCTCCAATGCGATGTGTTTCCTGTATTGCTCACTTCCCTCAATCTCTGCTGCCAGCATCTTTGCCTTTTCCTCACGCCGTCGGAATTCAATGGAGTTACCTTTCTCTAATGGCGTACTGTAATGAATAAAAGATATCAAATAATAATTCACAGTTTGTAATCCTTTTTAAAATACACCGAGTTATCTACAGAAATTAATTTACAAAACCATAAAATCTTAAATGTAAAGCATTTCAAATTATTATTGCCATATTTATAAAGTACCTTATACTGCAGGTCAGTTAGCTAGTGTTTATCACAAATGCTTGCGACTATTGCAACTGGGGTATTTCAACTTGAGTCAGAGATTATTCCAGTAGTCCATAGTATTCCTACGTAAAAAATCAAAAGCCCCTAATGGACCCTAGCCCATCAATCTGAACAAAGTGAAAAACCTGCATACTTATGGGGATAATTTGTGCAAATACAAACATAGAGTCTCAGTTATTAAGAAGATTTTTTTATGAATTCACAATTTATCCCTTTGATGCCTCCTTTTGGCCCCTTATGGACATCCCAGCTGTTTTAAAGGACAAAATCTCAACTGCTTTGACCAGACAATGCATCAAATCTCAAATGATAAAGTTATTGCTTAAAATAATAATATAAGAATTTTATTTTCCAATAAAATTCCAATGTCAAAGTTCTTTTACTGGGCTCCAATGGATTATTCTGCCTTTTGACTTGACGATGGATGCTCAGATGTACTAGAAATAAGAAACATTTTCTATTTTATCTGAACACTTTTCTTCAAATTAAAAATAAGCATAATTGGTCTTTCAACCCCCACCCCCAAATTATGCAATTTTCAAAATTGAAGGATGTGTATGCTTCAACTGTGGTGTATTTGCATCATGTAAATGTCTCATTTTCAGAAATTTATTTCAATGAAAATTTGTCAAAATAACCATGTGAGATAAAAGAACTTTCATTCAAGAAAAAAAAAGCACCAGCATGTCTGGTGTACAACTACTCACGTGTACTGTGCTAGGGACTCGTCATACGATGATTTGACATTGAACTGCATTGCATTGGTTTTAAACATGTCATTCACATCCCAACCATTCTGAAATATCAAATTCAGTGTCATAAATCAATTTTTCTTTAAAATAGAAATTGCATCAATACAGCAAAAATAAAAAGTTACAGCAATGTAGTTTGTTCTAGTCAAAACTGTACAATTATACATTATAAATTTTTTTTATTTCAAGTACCACTTGCTCACCACAGAGGTCATTTCGGGTGGTATAGAGCCAAGTACTTCGAGGCAATAAGAATGTCACATTCTATAATCATGTGACAGGATACCATCCCTCCCACATCCCTCCTTGATGTAGACCATGTACACATTGAGTCAAATGTATGAAAATGAGGAAGTGGTTTGCTCCACAAGAATTGCAACATGGTAAATACAGCAATTTTACTAAATGTTAAGGCAGTAACTCTGCATAGAATTTTGTCAGTGGTCCCAAAATTATAAATGATATTGATCATGTATGCAAATATATCAATTGATTGAAAACTGTGTCAAAAGGCAGTTTGCTCCACAAGAAAATTAAGTGCAAGAGCAATAAATTTGGGTCATGCACATAGATCTACACTTGATGTTGACAATGTATGTAAAGTTTCCAGCCAATCACCTGAAGCTGTGACATTCCTCGCTCCACAAGTTGTTGAAAGACCGACAGATCACCCGACCGCCACAGCAACTCCTATATATACCCTTTCAAATTTTACTTACCGAGAAATAAAATAGTTACCTTTTATCAAATATATAAACAAATTATAATGTATTTAAGCTTAAAACCGACATAAGAAAACAAGCAGCAGTTATAAATTACTGTTTTGTTATCAGCAGCATCAAGTGAGATTTCAGCGCCCCCTTCTGAATCCCAGGGTTGAAGCTCCTTCATATCTCTTTCCTTTATTTCTCCATTGAACTTACTGATACCAGTGTCTGTGAAGGAATCTGAAAAATAAGTAAATTTTGGCTGAAAACTGTATACAGAAATGTGTGGTTTAAATTTCAAGAAAGAAGTAGTTGCCCTTAAAGGGAGTATAAATAAGGAAAAAACTCTATAAAATGACTAAAATAATTATTAAAACGCATAAAAAGCATCTCATTATCATTAATAAATGAAATCCAAATGGTTTGGCATGCCAACTCCACCAAAACGTGACAAAACTGATATTAAATTGGAGTGATAAGCTTGAAATGAAATCCCCATTCTAAAAAATAGACAGCACTTAAATACTGCTTGACAACCGTTGCATCGTTATTCAGACACTTTCTAATATCAACAATTTTAACTACATGTAAACCTGTATAATGGATCAAATTGAAATAAAAACAAAATCAATTGACTCATATAATACATTTAATATGTCACAAAATATGTTGCAATTTTAAGAAGGAAATCTATTTTAGTCTAACCTAGGCAAATAGCTCAAGTTAGGAAATCCTTTTTAGATATATTAATTTGTCATGTTTAAACAGATGTATGTATAGTCACGGTATATTGGAAAAAAATGTTACGCCAATTTTGAAATTTTCAAAAAAACACTGATAAATTCCAAGAAATGGCAACTAGAAATAAAAGCACCTTTGCAAAATTTAAAGGTATTCACATGAACATGAGTTTATTATATATGAAATTATATATATCGATAGAAGTGACATTCTTTACACAATACAGTCTAACCTGTCCTTGAGGCCACCTCTTATAAGCGGTCACCTGTGTTAAGCGGCCTCTTCAAAATGCCGTTGTTAATTGCATGTATAAAGTACATGTATTAAACCATCACCTCTTTAACGCGGCCAGTCCATTTCATCCCAAACAATCCCGTAAGCAGTCAGTGGCCAGGGGTAGCGGACAGATGTGGCGCCCAATTCTTAGCACTTAGCGGTCACACCTTTTGGCTGGCCACTATTCTGATCATATTGTATAATCCCGTGATCAATTAACGCTTCTGTTATGAAAACACACAACTTTACCCAGAGCGAGAGTATGTATAAACGGTCTAATAGGCAAATAGAATAGCGAGATTAATGATGTTACCTAGACTGGGTACATGACTATTTAAGCGCGTGTATTTATGGTAGTTTTATTTAGATTTATATCGCGTGTAAAATTATTGGAATCAAATTTCACTGTGGTGTTTATGCACAATTATCGAACTGGGTAAGATCTAAAAGATAATTACAATTTGTCTTGTTTAAATTTTAATTGAATTAATTTTTATCGGCTATGAAAGCGGGTGCGAATGCAATGCAAAAACGTTATTTTTTCATATCATAATACGATTAACTCGATGCATATCGTACACAATATCTGCTGCAAAAAGAAAGTGTTGACTTTGGATGAATTAAACCTCTGAATTTTTTCGGAAAAGGTGTTGATAAAACACAGAATCAGAATGTATCCTAACATAACCGCAAGATAATGGAAGAATACGAGCAGCCACCCAAGGGAAATGGCCAAACTGGCTGCTAAACACAGGTGGCTGCTTAATAGAGGGTCCATATTTTTACCAAGAAAGCTGAAGTCATGAATGATGTTTATTGAGACAGATATAAAGTGATCACACATGCATGGTTCATGTACCATGCCTGTAAGTTGTTTGGAATTATGTACTGGGGATAAATGAGAAAAATCCACAGGAAGAAAATATTTGAACTGACAGTATTTTATATAGAAGTACATATAAATAAATAAATAATTCATGTTATTTGATTAAAATATCATGTTTCAATTAAGCATAAAAAATTTTGATATGAAAAAATAATGATTTAGTAGTGGCCGCTTAACACAGGTGACCACTTATAAGAGGTGTCCGCAAAGATAAGTTAGACTGTATATATAACTGTAGATAATCATTACCAAAGGGTCTTGAATAGCAGAAGAAGCAATATCAAATTTTGAATGTTTCCAGTGAATACTGCTATAGTGCACCTGTTTAGCATTATGTAAACAAGTTGTTAAAAAACAAAATCTTACCACCCTTGACAGCATAATCGAGCTCAACATTGGCAGCATTAATGGTGACCAAGTCTGAGGCCTTGATGATTAATTTCTCCATAATACGATCCCGTGACGGGACTGAGGACACAGAGTTATTGCCGCCATTCATATTGTTGTCCTCCACCATGTGTGCTACCTCTAATACAGTATCACCCTGAAAACAGTAAAATAATGTTTAAATACCATGTACTCCCGGCATTTTACAAAACTGGGGCATTTGTATTGGCCAGAGAAATTAGTTTAAATTTAATATGAAATAAGTGTACAATGCCATAAAATACACTACCAGTAATGAGACATAAAACACATTGCCAGTAATGAGACATAAAACACACTGCCAGTAATGACATATAGAACACTCTGCCAGTGATAAAACATAAAACACACTGCCATTAATGAGACATAAAACACACTGCCAGTGATGAGACATGAAACACTCTGCCAGTGATAAAACATAAAACACACTGTCAGGCCACACTTAAAAATATCTCTGTTTCCCCTTGCCCAACCCTAGATTTTAGAACTGGGTAGGTAGGTAGGCTTTTTTTTTTTTTTTTTTTTTGAAGTCCATAAAAAACATACATGTATTTATAAACAGAGAAACTCAACATTTTATTAACTGATATGGCTATTCTAATACAACAACATAATTTATATTACATGTATTAAATGTGCTCAATACTGACTACATTGCTCGTGAAAGTGAAGGATTGAAAACTAAGAAAAACTGTAAAAATGAATAGTATTTATATAACATTTATATATAATAAACTGAACTGTGTTTATTTTGATTGACAAATGAAACTGAATACAATATGACTAGTATAAGTAAATCAGACAGCAGTTACTTAAACTGTTGGCATTTAAAAATGCTTACAGAACTATATCAAAAAATGAAACTGTATGTAGAATAATAAGTATTAATCTGTTGGCATTATTTAATATAGTTCATTGGCATTTTTAAATGCAACAGTTTTAGTCAAATTTTCTAGTATTAGTCATTCTATATAATAATACAGTTTCTGAACATTGTTTATCAAAATAAACTACCAGAAGTAGAACTAACTTGCCCTGATCAAAGATGCACTTGCCCAGATTTTTATTACCAATACACTTTGCGGTAAAATATAAAATAATTAAACATAAATAGACTTAAATGTAATAATTTTTATGTAAGGTTAGCTCCCTATAACATTATGCATGTGTAAATCACAAGTTTTAGAGTTTGAACAAGACCAGGAGAAGTGAGAGAAATTCAGAGAGAACTGACTTTGTCTCTATAAGTATGACCAACTTATTAAGTTGTATTTTGTCTTTGTTCTTTATTGACTATCATATCTGTTCTGTCACTCTGTGGCAGTGTGGGAGCAGGTGTTAATTCGAATCATTATTTTAAATATCTTTCTCTTTTCTTATGATTACTAAATGTCATAACACACAACAATGGCAATGTCAAGCCTACAAAGCTATTCAATTCATCCAAGAGAACTTGGCAGTCTATGATCTAGAAAAGTGCAACTAGTAAACTATATTTCAAATATTAAAAAGACAATTTATCTTAATTGTTGTTTTCAATACTATTTTTAAATCATGACATGACTGCCAAAGAAAATAATACGCTGAAACCACACAACCAAAAAGCAATAAATGTATTACTATAATACCCCTACCACATTTTTCTTTACCGTATACTCGATTTAAATATCAACGTTCACATTTTCACAACAGGGGTCGGGAAAAACTTTTAAAAGCACTCGTCTGTCAGGCAAGTGGACTGGTAAAAAGTACTCATCCGTATGGAAACTCACTTGTCCAAAAAAGTTATAGTAAAATAGTGTCTATTTTGGAAGCACGTTGTGATAACCTTATCTTACCTTAATAGTTTTATTACTTCATTTACAGTAAGTACACCACTAGCTTTAACCGTTATGATCATGCAATAAACATTAAGTTTGTTGATTTTATATATCGCTTTTGTTCCGAATACAAACAGCTTGAGATAAACATAAAAAGTAAATGCATTCAAGCCTCCGTAACATGTAAAACGCAAAAAGACTGTTAATATTCCGGAGACCAGGAAATATTCCAAAGACCGAAAAGTCTGATTTTTAAACCGGTATTAAAAAGCTGCGCATGCGAGTCTCGATACCTTATAAAAAAAATGCCGAATGGTTTATAAAGAAAATGTCCTTGAAGAAATTGCATGATAAGTTATCGTTGATGATCGTTAAATGTAAAATTTACAAATTATATTTACAGCAATGAAATATAGAAAGAATTAATACCGTAACGACTTTGGATCATTACCTTCTTTACAGTTTTCAGATTGTTTATTTTTCGATCTCTGCCAAAAGGTTTACTCGTCCGACGGACTAGTTACTGGCAAAAATCACTCGTCCGCAGACAAAAACCAGTCGTCAGGACGAGTGCTTTTGCCGGCCCCTGGTCACAGAAGATAGTTTACGTACATGCAGTTCCAATTATTTTAAATCTACGAAATATTTATTAAAATACCAGAACTTAACGCTGTGTGTACCGTGGTCGTAGATATCCGACCAATCATAGCCGTTATTTAAAATAGATTAATTTATGTTCAAAGCTACCCCCCAATCACATTAGAGGAATAAAAATAGATAATTGAATATTCATGAGAGGTTTTCCGAAGTCACAATATCGGGCATGCAGTAAACACCGCGGGGTCAATTGTTTCTACTGATTAGTTACGGTCTATAATCAACAGTTTTACATGTGTTGTATAGAATAGACATATTTGCAGACCTGTGTATTGTGAAAACTCGCTTCTCCGATTTTTAAGATAAGCCCGGAGCGGTCGAAAATTAAAAAAAAAAAATCAGAAATTTTCCCAAATAAAATTTTTTCAGTCGGTGTTTTTTTCGTGGGTCGGTCGCGCAAGGGGAAACAAACACTATTTTTATTTAGGCCTCATTAATGAGACATAAAACACACTGCCATAAATGAGACATAAAACACACTGCCAGTGATGAGACATAAAACACACTGCTAGTGATAAAACAAAACACACTGCCAGTAATGAGACATAAAACATAGTGCCATTAATGAGACATAAAACACAATGCCAGTGATGAGACATAAAACACTATGCCAGTAATAAAACATAAAACACACTGCCAGTAATCAAACATAAAACACACTGCCAGTGATGAGACATAAAACACTCTGCCAGTGATAAAACAAAACACAATGCCAGTAATGAGACATAAAACACACTGCCATTAATGAGACATAAAACACAATGCCAGTGATAAGACATAAAACACTATGCCAGTAATAAAACATAAAACACTATGCCAGTAATGAGACATAAAGCACACTGCCAGTAATGAGACATAAACCACACTGCCAGTGATAGGACATTAAACACACTGCCAGTAATGAGACATAAAACACACTGCCAGTAATGAAACATAACACACACTACCAGTAATGACACATATACCACACGACCAGTAATGAGACATAAAACACACTGCCAGTGATGAGACATAAAACACTCTGCCAGTGATGAGACATAAAACACACTGCCAGTGATGAGACATAAAACACTCTGCCAGTGATGAGACATAAAACACTCTGCCAGTGATGAGACATAAAACACTCTGCCAGTGATGAGACATAAAACACACTGCCAGTAATGAGACAAAAAACACACTGCAGTAATGAGACATAAAACACACTGCCAGTAATGACATAAAGCACACTTCCAATTATGAGACAAAAAACACACTGCCAGTAATGAGACACAATACATCTGCCATTAATGAGACATAAAACACACTGCCAGTAATGAGACATAAAACACACTGCCAGTAATGAGACATAAAACACACTTCCAGTTATGAGACATGTATAAATAATTTATTTGTATTAAAGACCAACTTCCAGAGCCTCGAGTCATTTTATTTTCCATAAAAAAATAAGTGCGAGTGTTTATTAGAGGGGAGCACATCATCCCATAAATAAATCATTTTGTCCACACAAAGTAAACTGATGAACATATCTGAAACTTATATCAGTGCCCCAGATAAGAATTGACTCAATAGAGTGAAAACTCTTCAAAACTTAAATAACTGAGTGAAATCTTATAATCAAAGATTTCATTAGGTGACTACCACTCAGTAAGTTTACAATAATTGAGTGAAACATGGAGAATTGTCTAAATGAAAGTAATTTAAATGCCTTATCTTGATTAAACTATTCTATATTAAATGCACAGTAATGTAAAATGGTTACTGCTTGCAACTCTTGATTTGTATTATAAATCAGTATTGTATCAAATGTGACTGAACAAACTAGTTTCTTCCTGTACAAATGCAGCTGCCTGCAACTCAGAATGTCTGGTCTCATTCGTTGTTGACAATGTTAAATAATATTGTTTTAAAACTATTTATTGAAGAAATTGGTGTTCTGGGCAAGAAGTAACTCAAAATTGTACATTGATTTGGGTTAGAACATGTTTTCGCCTTTGCAAGCTGAGATATTTGTTCTCATTTTGACATTTTGTCAAAGTGTGTAATCTTGATCATCTAGACGCTTTCATGACTACCTATGAATAATATGAAACTCCTGTATGAGAAGATTAAGTGGTACTCATCTCTACTTTCACTCTGCTAATAGCTTGTGAGGTACAAGCCATAATAACCTGGAACCGGTTTATCTGACTGTTTCCTGCAGGAATTGTTAAACAGCTGTTTGGATACTCATTTTATTTACAATGTTTTATGTGAAAGGAAAATTATTTGCATAACGGATATGATTAAAATACAAAATTGTCTACATTTTCCATGAATTTATTTTAGTCAAATGTGCAAATATGCCGCTTATCTGGAGCACTATTATACCAACATGACTTGGAGGAATGTATTTAATCAAACTCTGAGTATTGTTACATTCATAATATAAAAAAAATAAAACATTTCAATGTTTATGCTGTCATTTGATCATTTCATTCCAAATTACATTTAATCTGAAAGCAATTATTAGGCTGTCCTTAAAAAATAAATAGTTTGCCCTGCTCCTACCTACTCACTCTTAATTGTCGTTACCCAAACGTTTTTATTGACTTACAAAGTGTTTAATTTTTTTTTTCATGATCTCAGTCCATTTTTCTTTAAAATGACTGCAAGTTCAAAATTTGGCAAAAAAATTAGCTACCTACATGAAAAATACTGGGTCGGAGTACAGCAAACAACTATTTTTTTAAGGATGGCCTTATCAGAAAAAAGGTTATATTTCTAGCTGTTACTCTGTCTTCAATGAAACAAACCGAGAAGATTGTTTGAAAATATAGATAAAAGGCCATGTATAAAACATAACTTACCTTTTGAGAAAAAGTTTTCAAAACACCTTCATATATTATGCCATTTTTGACTTGAACTTGAACAACACTTCCCTACAAAAATCAATATAATATCTCTTTAGGCACCGTTTTAATATGGATGTAATAACACCCATAAAAGACGGTATACCACACATGAAAATGGCTTCCAATGAAATAATTAAACAATCGACTTAATGGACTGTAACAAAATTACTGAATCACTGAGACAAAAGCTGAAATCGGTGTAACAATAATCATATATAATGCCTTTTAATCATGGTTTGCAAGTATGTGTTCTTCTCAATGATATTGAAAATAAAACCTACTGCAATCAAAATATTAAATTTCTAGATATGGAATATTTTCATTTCTCAATTTCCTTCAAATTAATCCTCAAACTTTCAAAGAGACAGGGCTGTCATTAGAAGCCGGGAACCGGGGTTTTCCCCCCAGCGATTCTTACTTGAACACCCAACCATTTTCAGCTGAGTTTCTTCCGTTTTTGCGATGGACCCCAAGACACTCTTTTACTTTTTCCTTTCACTCTTCTACTTCAAAACTTAATGAAAGCCTTAAAGATCACCATCTTATGTGAGTGCACAATCATCGATGGGTATTTTCAAACTTCAGAGCTTAAATGTTTGATTTTATGTCACCTTAATGGTATCAATAAAAGAACGGCTCTAGATATTAAGTAAAAAAAGACGACTAAGTGGTCCAGGACCTTAATATATTCAACCTTGACCTCAACAACAATTTACTTCTTTAGTGTGAGTCATTTACCTTCAGTAGGTTTTACTTCTTCATTGTTCTAGCAACATACCCCATGTCACTTGAATTGGGAGTTTAAGCGTGTTGTGGACGGTGTATTTGGGGAAAAAAAGAAATGTAGCTTTTTCAATTACAGTCAACCCTGTTGTAAGCAGCAAGTTAAGGGAAGGAGCAAAAATGGCATTTTAAGACAGGTAATTACTTAATACATGTTAATTTGCTCTGAAAGCATAGAAATGGGAAGTAGCAAGTGCGGCTGCTTAGGACAAGTGGCTGCTCAACAGAGGTGATCTCTTACACAGGTTTGACTATAATTTATTTTAAACTAAAATTTAAGAATATGGTAAACAATAACATTCCGCTCTTCATATTCAAGTGGTCTAGAACATCTTCTAATTGGGAACAGTGTTTCTTTTCACTATTTTGGTAAAATGACCTATACCCTTGGAATTGGGAATTTTAGCAGAGTTTTCATTAAAATTGGGAAAACTCTGAGATGAATTTATTTGTTCAACTTTATAAAAAAAAGTCTACACTTGCTTAACTGACCATTTAATTGAAGAAGCAATTTCAACCTCAATTCAGAATGGGGGGAAATTTTGTTTATTTTACCAAGGAATTATTGCAAGTTTCGCTACAATTACTGAAGCTTTCAATTATGAATTTTTATAACTCAACTGAGAAAAAAAGATAATATTTGCCATTAGTAATATAACCCAATAAGACTATAAAAAAAGTCCAAAAAAAAACAACACCAGTGGTCTATATAACATAACATACTATAAATGTCATGGAAATCTTTGCGAAAAATATATACTTTTTGCCATTGTAAATATAGCCCAATATTGACTATACATTTGGCAAAAATTTCCTGTACGATAAACATTTAAATGGAAATCAGAATACTGACAAAAACAAAATTAATTATTAATCAATTATAGCAAACTTGAGGCTACTGAAATTTCTTTTTATTTCCACATCCTGTCACATCAGTTGAGAAATCACTGGTCCATGTATGAGGTTTTGTTTAGATGTCTATATCATTGTTGTTATTGTATTAATGTGTTGTCAGTTGAATAAATACAATATCTCAGTATAAAATGGTCTTAGAAATTATGGTGTTTTCGAGTATTTTTTTTTTGGCAATACCATTTTAACAGCCCGACTAACCACTCCTAAAATGCTAACTCTATATGAAAGTAAATAGACAACTTACCACTAAGGAGAAAACAACATGAGTAAATCTTTGATTCTTGTAAACACCTTCAATCTGAAAATAAACAAATTTTTATTTAAAACAGTTAAAATAGGTCATAAAATGCTTTAAAAGTTTAAATAATATTATATCAAAGTTACCTTGTAGCATTGTTAACATGGAAGTAAGACAATCCTTAAAAAAATATTTATTTGCTGTGCTCTGACCCAGTATTTTTCATGAGCGATTATGCAGCCGACGTAAGCATGACATGGTCCAACATGGCTGTGACTGGGAAGCCTTTTATTCCTTTATAACAATATCATCAGATCTCATGCAAGATTTTTTTCTTGACAGGTGTTCTTATTCTTAAAATGTCATTAATATTATCATTGGAAATCATGGTTGACAATATGTTTTGAAGTTTGACAATATGATGGTCTCCCTTTACTGAATATGATGTTAATATATTATACAAAAAAAAACATTATCTACTATAATATAGTTCAACTTTAACATTACGATTATACTATAGTTCAACAGAAACGACATCAATTTTTTTTTTAAAAAATCAGTATTTGTATCGAGATTATAACCATCTTAAAATTACACCAATAATGGTACCACAACTCAATGTGTCAAAATCTGAAATTGAGTTCTAGTTTCATAACATTATCCTATTTATTTTTGCGCTTTGTGTCGTTTTATATACATATCAATAAAAAATCTTATCTTTAATAAAACCAACTATGCTACTTACATAAACATTTTTATCAACAGGAGGTCTTTGTCTTTGTGATCTGAAAATAATGAACAATATTGATAAAACTGTATACATGTAACAAACATAGTGAAATGAAAATATTTTTAAGTAAATAAATGACAAATACATGTTCTTTTTATATGCCACAAACAAAAATAACTTTTTCGAATTAAATGAATAGGATTTAAAATGTGCGAGAGGTAATCTACTTCTTATTAATTAACCTATAAAATTTTTACTACTGCATATATGGTGCCATACAATTTATTTAAGAGAATTTGACGTACACTGCATTAAAGGAGCATACATTATCATAGCACATTCTGAACGAAAATATTTTTTATCTTAACAAACCTATGTTTTCAAGTTTTAGTTTAGTGTATACTAAATTATTTTTGCTCAATTTCAAAGAAAACTCCAGGCTTATAAAATCTGTCTATTGCTTAGTTTAAACAATATTTTATTCACATAAGTACATATATTTAGCATACATTTAACAATTATGTCATACGTTTAACGAATTATGTCTATTGCTTGGATAGAACTAGTACTTGATGTCAATTTTTAGGGCATTGAGTTAAACATGAACCAACACACTACATCTGGTGTAACCAGCCAACAGCCACTGCACTATCGCCCACTACAGATGGTTCTACACATAATTTATAAAAGACAAACTGGGCTCAAACAGAAAACCTCAGTGGTGACAGGTAGGTGATTTTTAGGCAGGGGCTTACACCACCCTGCCATCGAGGATCCCTATAATAATTCTAATAGTAAATTTGTTCTAATATGCAAGAGAAATTATATAATATAGAAAGTCCCAAGTTCATTATTTGGAGGAAGACGAAGAATACTCCATATTAGTGTTAAGCAGTAGAGTACGACTGAGTCAATTACAGGGCAGAAATCAATGATAAAGGGTTTATATATACAGGATTTCAATGACCTAGTAAGCTCATGAAAGTTATTGTGTTTCTTTTTAATTACATTTATGTTTGTTGATTTTTTAATAGTTTGTAGCTAGACACCCTTTTGGATGGCCGCTTTTGGATAGCAAACGCAACTTTGTTTTTCAAGTAATAAAGGTGACTGGACTGCATAATTGATCAACAAAGAAGTTCAGTGACACATTTAGTAAGCAGATGGTACTTCTCTCTCTTCACACAGGACCAACAGCTCTACATGTCCTACAAGGATGGAATGCTTTTACTGAACCTCAAGAAAGTTGATTTGAAAAAATCTGGACAGAATAAAGCCATGAAACATTTTTCCGCTATTAATTTCTATATGGTAGTAGAATTATGAGGTGAGTACCATTCAGAATCACGCAATTTAGTGGCATGAATCTATGAAACATTAGCATATACGAGATGTACAGAAAATGTGAAACTACAGGACCAGTTTAAGTTACCACAGTGTACTTCTTTGATAGGCTTTGACAGAAAAAAGCTTCAGATGTTTTGTTTACATTTTGTTAAGCTTGTGTATCTGATCTCTACAATATCTTCTAGACAGTTGAGTGGCATGTTTGCTCCCATGCTTTTTTTTAAATTTAAATATTGATTATTAACTAAATCTAACCATTCAAAATATTGTTGACCTTATATTTGACATGTCTGATGAGCAAAAGAAAAAAAGTTTATAATAATGCCCAAAACAACCTTAAAACTGTATAATGCAAACACAATAACTGCCAAACATTAATTAGCAGTATTAGTATGCCATACATCATAATTGCTGAAGTAAATATCAGACTTTCCTTCTTCAGTCACTGACCTCAGCATCAGTCTGAAAATTTGCAGACACAGAGTCTATGGAGTTTCTGGACATGGAATTTTACAATAATTCAATCAAATTAAGCATGGCGGTTAGCACAGTATTGAAATATATAACCCCAACAGGCATTTACCTATCTTGTTGATACATTGAACGCTTATCATTGCGTCCACTAGGGTTCATCCGTCCACCTCGATTTCTTTTCGTGTTCATCATGGCAGCCAGTGGATGGGGGTCGTTTGACAGAGTGGATTACAAAAACATATCGCATGTGCCGGCCTATGTATCGAGCCGGGACGGTAGTTTGTCAACAAAACAACCGCTATAGTACGTAAATCCAGCAATCTATGAATGAACAATATCAAAACAAATAATTTTTCAGTTTTGCCAAAACATGAAGGGCCAATTGGCGTAGTGATACATTGAAATGTCGGTGCAACAACTCATTTGTGATGTCAAATCCTTTAATTTGTTTGAATTTAAATTATATATATTTGTAAATATTTTAAAGTATTAAACTTATACAATGAAATAATAATCTTACATGCATTATAACGTTAATATCATATAAAAACGTAAACATTTGGAACTATTTGTTAAAAGGTAAAAAGGTTCACTTCCGACGTCGGATCTATTTTTGTGTATTTTTTCTGAGAAAAAAATCTCGGGAGAGAGGTGAAACACTTTTTAAAGTACGTGTTGTATAGATGCGTATCGAGTGCTTAATATACACAACATATTTGACCATCTGCATTTAATATTTGTTTGTTCTAATATTTACTTAAATTCAATTAAAACGAAATCTAAAAAATATACATTATCAGACACGAATATGTTTTGGTCCAATATTTCGGAAACCGTTCATGTTTCGTAAAAAATAAATAAATGCGTATGCTAAGAATAACGTTATTATATCATAGATCAACATATATTTTAATCAAACATTTCAATTGTTTAAGTAAAAATCAGTAAGTATATATACTAGGTCTGCACAGGAATTCTTCGATTTTGTAAAATCTAGTGGTTTATTAAACGCAATCCCACAGTGCCTATACTGTAAAATCATGCATTCCTTCTGAGGGGATTTAAAGTGGTTGTTTCGTACCACTACATTTTCATACCAGATGCTTTTGTACCATTTAAAGAGGTTTCGTACCAATATGAAATATATATAGAGTTTTAAACTTTACTTTGTTAGCTCGTCGGGATGAAGTCCAAGGAGAGCTATTGCCATGACCCTGGCGTCGTCGTCTGTAGACACCAAGGTTAAACTTTTGCGTTTAAGTTAAAGATATCTATGCAACCACTCATTGGATGTAAATGAAACTTCGCATGTGTGTTCACCATCATCAATAGAACACACATAGACAAGAACAATAACTCTGGATTGCATTTTGGCACAGTTATGGCCCTTTTTGGATTTGGACACCGAGAGGCGAGCTTTGTTGTCTTCTGGCAACTCTTGTTAAATACATGTGTTCCCTTGTAAAAATCAGTTCTTTTATGTTTGGAAATTAAATCGTTATACTGATATATATATGATATGATATGATAAATATTGAATTATAACAAGTTTTTAGATACAGACGAGCAGTGACCTATCCGCATATTAAGTACGATTCAATTAAAGAAAGAGGAAAACGGGTATATATTTAACATATTTCATGTTGTTACACGAAATAAATATCTCTACATAGGCCCCCTAGTCCTACAAGCAAGCATTTAAAATATGTAAAATAAAATTACAACAATTGGTATATTGGAGACCTGTAAGTTTAACCCCAAATAATAATAATCCAATGCTATCACGTACTAATTACAAACAACTAGCATCATGATTATTAAATACAAATACATGATATTTATTTAGCGCAAAAATTATAAAATATTCTATTGCGCTAGAGTTAGACATGTATTTATATCAATACTGTTTTATATAACTACAGGTATTTTGTATTTAACCAGAGCACACTCATTGTTCATGAAACTGACTATACAAATGTGTTCTAATTGTTCATCTAAAACTGGCTTCAGATTGAATGTCTTTCAGATAACTAGGTAGATTATTCCACCATTTTGGACCAACAACGGCCATAGATCTGTCTGCTAGTTTTGTTCGCCGTCCAGGCATGCTAAAGTTAATGTCACCTTGTGATCGTAGTCTGTACCGTAATCGAGTAGATACAAAAATTTCCCCTCAGGAATACTGGAGATGTACCATTGATGACACGGAAAACCATTACTAAGACTTTGAACATGACTCTAGCTTTAACTGGAAGCCAGTGTAATTCTTTCAGTAGTTCCGCACTTGGTTGATCATAGGAAGCATTCATGGCAACTCTAGCGGCATGATTTTGGACTTGCTGTAGTTTGTTGATTTGATAGGCTGGAATTTCAGTAAAAAACCGTTGCAGAAGTCAATGTGGGAATGAACCAATCCATGCACTAATGACTCAGTTGACTTTTGTGTGAGATGTTTACGTATAGCTCGAAGATTTCGTAACTGCACATGAGCTATCCGGCACTTTTTTTTGGATGTGATGGTCAAAGTTGAGTGTATTGGTCATGATTACACCCAGGTCTCTGACATGATCGACACATTTTACATCACACCTACCAACGTTTACAGTTGTGATGTTCAATTTCGCTAACTGTTGTCTCGATCCATATATAATTATTTCAGTTTTAGACTGATTCATTTTCAGTTTGAAGGTTGTCATCCATTGTATGATTTCATTGAGGCAACTGTTAAGTTGTTGAAGAACAGTTGTCTCGTTTTGAGCATTTCCCGATTGAATTTTTAACGCAATCTTGTGATCATCCGCATATCCATAGAGATCGGCTGGATATTTCTGCATAACTCGATTGAGAGTCGATATATACATTTGAAGGAGACTCTTGATGGTGGAGTTTTTGCATTAATCTATGTATGGTACGAACATTCAGAGGATGTAGATATGTAACTGCAGAAAGAAAGAAAACTGGTTCACAATTGATGTAATATACATTTGAACCAGTGACCTATCCATATTATTATTAAGTCACTGTTAACACCTCCTCAAAATCACTCTGGTCTGTCATACACTTATATAAAACATGACTGGAATTTCCTGTATGTCTCACAATTTAATGGATAGAGAATGCTAGTTGGTTCTGGCGGCGGATTTTCAGTTTTATTATATTTTCTTCTCTTTTTCTTTTTGCTGGGGGTGAGGGCGTGGCAGGAGCGCACACCAACCCACAGCGGAACTCGCCGCTAATATACAGTGTAACATTGGTTAACATGAGGCACACCGTGAATAAAATATTTGCAGGAAACTTGTTCCAGGACGTTGCCTACCTCTAAGTTGTATTTAGCAAAAAAATGTATTCTCGGAGCCATCAAACACAGTACTTATATTGGGGTCTTTGTTGTAACTGTATATGTGTGCTGTTTTCTCCACATGTTACATTAACTATGCTTAACTTTATTGTAAGGTTATTGTAATTGTTTTACTTATTATTATTTCATACATATGCGCAAGTGCTTATAAAGAGAAGTTTGTTTATGACAACACGGGCTTGTATATATAATTCCTTGATGTTACAATGTTGATGTTATTACAACTGAAAAAAATACTTGAAATTTTACAACTCGACAGCTGAAATAGTTTTAATTCAAAATCATTTTTGCACGTTCGAAACTTTATAAAACAACTAAGGTTACATGCAGCCTATATTTTATGTAAAATAAGAAATTAGTTGCCTGTGAAATCTGAATCGTTAATTTGCCAAATCATTTATTTTTCTTGGTTCAAACATATGTTATGGCATAATACACATACTAAGCAAACAAATTTGGCTACAAGTTCTAGCAACTTTAGTTACGGCCCTCCCATTATAATTAGGGATTTAATTTGTCTTCGTGTGTTATTTTCATAAACATTTAGTAGAGAGATGGAAGCATTTTTTTTATCCTTTTTTATATGTTTAACATAAAAAAGAAAGATTTATACGACAACTGTTATTATTTGTTTTATTGTTATATAAATATTAAAATTTATTATAGTCAATCGTTACAGAGAAATTATGTAAATTACACCAGACCTATTTTGATAATCTTGCACATGCGCGTGGCCACTTCCGTATGTTTACTTCCGGGTTATGATTTTGACAGAAAATCCTATTGTTTTATGGTTCACTAATAAAAATGCGAATTAATTGAAGCAAATGGTGTAAGTAATATGAAGTTTTGTTCCAAAATGAAATGAATAAACATGACTCACTTTCATGCAATCGTTTATTTACCCCGCATAGATAGTAGAGAGATAAGTCTCGTCGATATAGGAAATTTGACTTATTGCAGTGTTTAATTTGGGAGTAGGTGTGTCATGGTTATAAACATATGAAACGCAAATATTCAAACTTCTCTTCCAATGAATATCATTTGTGAATATACATCTGATCAAGGTTTAAAATGACATGATTAGATATTCCTTGAAATATGGCAAAAGCATTACCCAGTCCCACAAATATGGAACTTGCAAACTCATTTGATGTGAATCTAGACATTGATAACGATGATCACAGTGATGCTAGTGATACAGATGATGACATTCAGACGTCTCCAGGAAGACCATCAAAATCTCCTTCACCAGTTAAATCCATGTCGCCAACACACCCAAGGTCTCCAACATCATCCCCAGACAAAACTCAAGTTAAAGACACAACTGATGGGCGACTCCAAAATGGCACTGTTGCTGTCGAAGTAGACAGATATGGCTTTGTTGGTGGCAAAGAATTTACAAATCCAGACCAGTAAGTTTGATTTTTATTTTAATCTTTTCATTTTTTTTTAACTATAGATGTAAACAAAACTTCCACAGGAAAATTTAAATTACATAATTGCCAATATATTGGGTGCTGGACGAAGCGTACCACTGTCTTTCCGTACCACTGCCTTTACGTACCATTTCAGGACGAAGCGTACCACATATATATAATATAGTAGTAAATACCTAGTGGGACGCTAGATAATACGTTGTCAACTAGGTGTGAATAACAAGTATCAGTTGCTCAAGTCAGTGGTAAATTAAAGCAATCTGACAAAAAGAAAGTAGTAATGGGTATTATCAGGTTAATTAATCATGATTAATTGTAAAAGCAGTACAATATAGTAATTGTATATTTGGTAATATAGAACGAGAAAACATATAGATGTGTGATCCCTGCAGTAAAAATATAAATAAATTATACTAGACCTTTTCAAAATTTAATGTATTATTATTCTCGCTTTATTTTCGCTATATTGCAGTACTTATCGATGCAAATTAGACGAGATGAACATTAGATAAAAAAAAATAACATAATACACATTTGAACAGTTTAACAGACAATACATTAATATTATTAAATTTTCCCTATATAATCTATATGTGGTACGCTTCGTCCTAGAAACTGGTACACTTCGTCCTGGTACGGTAAGGCAGTGGTACGCTTCGTCCGACATTCAATATATTCACCATAAGGAGATAAGTTGGTGCCAACTTAAACCAATGAGGTCCTATTTGGCCAAACTACTAAAATGTTTTCTTCTAACATGTTTACAGGTTTGTTTTGCTGGTCATAAGATTTATTGCTTGAGTTATATAAATAATTTTGTCAAATTAAAAAAATGTCACACATCAATTGATTGCTTTAAATTTGGTATTACGGTTTCATAATAAATTCATACTTCAAAAAATGTTACTCATAACAGATTGTTGAAATTAATAGAAAATATACAAATGTGTTTAAACTTTAAAGTAGATTTACACCCATAGCTGGTCTTGTTTTGCAATTTCATCATTAACAAATGCCAAAGCAAGAGCTTAATATCAAGCATTTTCGTTTTTACACTATTTCTCAACAAGTACAAGTGCTAGGACACTCATACTTGGATCATAGTTACAACTAACACCCTGTATCACATTATATACTGCAGATGCTGAGTGTGACCTACATTTCATAGTCCATTGACATTGTTTTGATGCTGAATTTTGCATTTACCTCCAATGTTATGTTTTCATTTTTACATTTTTATTTCTCAATAAGTACTAGTGCTAGGACACTCATACTTGGATCATAGTTACAACTAACACCCTGCATCACATTATATACTGCAGATGCTGAGTACTTTTCTTTTTTTTTAATTTATTTAAAAAAAAAACTATTATTTTTTTGTTTTTTTATTATTTTTTTTTTAAATATGTTTTACTTAATAGAATTTTTTTTTTTTAACTCTTTACTCCATATGCATTTAACTGGACTCTTCCAAACTCAAAAGTTACACAAAGTCAATTTCCATAAATCGATACATTTTACCTATTTATTCTGATAGAGCAGAAAACAGTGAAGAACTGCTTTTACACTGTTTTCAAAAGCCTTCTATATTAGAGGTGTTCAAAGGTGTCCATAATGAAGTAAAGGGTTAAATATATATATATATATATTATTTTTTTTTAATGTTTTACATAGAAATACTGGTTAAAGTTTTTATATTTTATTAAATATGTTTTACTTAGAAATACTGGTTAAAGTTTTGTGTGCAATTACCATCAAGTTCATATCTCAAAAATCACTTAATGTATTTGATCGAAACTTCACACAATACTTCCTACAATATTTCTTAATCATTAAACCTACTACATTAACCAAGTTAGATAACTCTTGCATAAATACAATATTTTAATTTTTTTCTCTCCTATGTGTGTTTTAACGTTCAAAGCAGACAGGGCGAGACATATCATTCCGCGGAATTCTTCTGTTTTTTAGTGTACCCGATATGCAAATAATTTTTCTTTTGACACACAAACATTGTTAATACAAACAGCTTTTCACATTTCCTGTATTTCAATAAACAGGAAACAGTCTGATAAACCAGTTTCTGGTTATTACGGTTTGTACCTCACAAGCTAATAGTAGACTGCCAGAGTGAAAGTAGTGGCGAGTGCCAGTTTATTAAATTTTCTTATACATGCATATTATTAAGGTAGTAATGAAAGGGTCTAGATGATAAAGATCATGCACTTTGACAAAATGTCAAAGTGAGAACGAAAGCTGTGCTTGCAAAGGAAAAAACATGTTCTAACCCAAACCAAAGTACAATTTTGAGTTACTTTTTGCCCCCAACACCAATTTCTTCAGTTAGTAGTTTTAAAACAATATTATATAATTTTGTCATCAACAAATTAGACCAGAAGTTCTGAGCTGCAGGCAGCTGCATTTGTGCAAGAAGAAACTAGTTGGTTCAGTCACATTTGCTACAATACTGATAATACAAATCAAGAGTTGCAGGTAGCAACAATTTTACAATACTGTGCATTTAATATAGAATAGTTCAATCAAGACATGGCATTTGAACTACTTTCATTTAGACTATTCTCCATGGTTCACTCAATTATTGTAAACATACTGAGTGAAAATCACCCAATTAAATCTTTGGTTATAAGATTTCACTCAATTATTTTTATTTTGAAGAGTTTTCACCCTATTCAGTAAATTCTTATCTGGGGCACTGGTAAACAGTATAATGTTTTACAAATAAATTTCATATATAACATTGAAAAAAGTAAAGATATTTTACCAATTAAAGTAGTAGTAGCTAGTGCCAAATTGCTTTGTTGTCTGAATGACACTGTCTGAAATTTATTTCAGTCAAGTGAGGTCGGCTATGCCACTGATGCCTTAAAATGAGATTAGACATGCAAAGAAAATAATGTTTTAAAGTGAATATTAAGTATGTGAACTCAAAATCAAGGAGTTCCACTGATTTTTTGCTGTAATTAGTATGTTAAACAATATAACCACAGGGGTCAATTTAGCATGAGGGCAGTTTAAATTCTCCAAAATTAGGTACATCTGTCTAAATGTATTTTTTGGATAAACAACAATGATAATTGATATTCTTGGCAGGCCTTTGAAGCATTTCATTTGTTATGCACCTGCGCAACATAGTTATTATTAGTATTTATTGTGAATACTTCTCTTAAGCCAATCACAGTTTTGGGTTTTTTTTGCCTGTTTCGGCTCAATATTAATATGCCTAATAGATGCTTCACACAAATCAAACCAGCAAACACTGGACCACAACTAAAAACCATGCCAACACGCAATGAAAAACAGCCATGTTTAAGGGATTATATCAGAAAAAAATGCTCTAAATGTCTTAAAAAATAAAATTATTTTTAAAATAAATAAATAGCATCTCATTATCATTAAGACATAGAGTCCAAATGGTTTAGTATGTCAACTCCAAAATAGCGTGACTAAATTGATATTCAAACTGGAGTACAAAACTTGAAACGAAATCCCCATTCTAAAAATAGGCAGCACTTAAATAACTTCGACACATCAACATTCTGTTTCTTTTAAGATGATACAAGTTTTACTGCGTGTCAATCTGTATAACGGATCATACTAAAATCAAAATGTAACCGTGTGACCCATTTATTATGTCACAAACTATGTTGCGATTTTAAGCAGGAAATCTATTTTAGTCTTACATAGGCTCGTAGCCCAAGTTAGGAAATCCCTTTTCACTGTTTTATTTTTGCATATTTAAATAAATATCGATATGACAATATGGGGTTAGTGAATATATATAGGCATGATATATTGGAAAATAAATATTTTAGCCAATTTTGAAAAATCCTCATAAATTCGCTTTAAGGGAAAAACAAATTTGAACACTTGGTATGTAAATTTCAGTCAAAATGCATGCATTTATTTGTAATAGTTTAATCACTATGATAACAAGGCATGACATGCACTATTTGTACAAAGTATAGAAAAGGAAGAACAGGTGCATTTGTAATTGGATCTGAAAAGTTCTAAGAAGTGTCACAAAGTAACAAATACAAACAATGGATTTTCTTTATGGCCAATTGATTCCAAGTTGGACCAATTTCATTTGAGCTGCCCTATTCCAGTAGCTATTCAGGTCTTAAAAGTTGATCCCTGTAATTGTTCATTTAAAGTTGAATTAAGTTCAAAATTCTCATGCTGGATAAACACACACATAATTACAGGCACATATATTTAGCTTGTATTTCTGCAAATCACATTTCCAATTTCGACAACATCTGTTACAAACCAAAATTTTGAAGATACAATCAATATATATTTTAATCTACCAGTAATGAACTTTTAAACCAATTGAAATCAAACATAGATAACAAACTGAAAAAATGTACTTTTGATCTATCCCTATAAATAGTGTGGTTGTGAAAGTTAATTTTAGGTATAAAAACATGCATATGGGGAGAGAGAAAAACGTTGTATACAATAGTCACACCTGTTGTATAAAGCTTACATTGCTTGTTGCACGATAATTGTTTCCCCTATCTGTCAATGAATCACCAGTATAAAGCTAAATCAACAACACAAACCTGATATTTTGTAATGTATGTCAAAAATTAGACCATGCTGCAGCAGTTGCTGAACTGCCAAATTTCAATTTTAATATTCAAGGAAAGTATAAGATTCTAGATCGTTCTGACAGCATTTAATATATGTATGTATAAGTGTTGAAAAGGTGCGCAGGTAAATATTTAGCTATGTTTTGTATTGACGAAGAGTTAAAGAAGTCATTAAGTTCTTTTCAGATATAACACAAACAAAACAAAAGTGGTTTGAGAAATGGAGAGGAGAAACACTCCCTTAAATAAGCCAATTACCAGTAATAGTCTATTTGGCTGTGGTCACAAATATGAACAACATGTTTAAACATAATTCTTTGTGAATGTTAAACAATGATCATGACCATGTGGAATAAAACGGAATAGGTTGTACATATTAATTATAAACTTAAGTTCAATAACTAACATTAACACTAATGCCTAGAACCCTCTGACCCTAGGTTTGATTCTCTACCACTAAACCACACCCTCAACAAAAATATGTCTATGTAAGGATTCTTCATGTACATTAAGATAAAAGAGCAACACTGTCGTAAATTGTATATATTTTTTTTAAAATGATGTTAAAAATGAATTCAGTTGTTTTAATTTCAGGTTGGCAAATTGACATGGTCCATACATTAACATGCATTATATTTTGTTTATTATTTACAGAGTTATTGCCCTTTGATATATTTCCCTTGTCTGGTGCAGTACTTTTAAAGTACTTTTAAAGCCATCAGTGATAACAGTTTAATAAAGTTCATGAAAGAACAAAGTTGATGAATACATGGAGTTCGAACAAAGCAGTTTCGATATTGTATTACTAGTGCTCTTGTTTGTTTCTTATCCATAAAATTGTTGTCCCTCAACATAACTCGAAAAAGTATAACATTTATTGATTGCCAGGAAAGCTTGTACACTGCACAATAATTAAAAAGACCGTTTTTAATTTTAACAAAACCATAAAAAAATTAACAATACAAACAACTCAATCCATAACATTCTCTTTTATTAAGAATTTCTTTTGTCTGGAGCATTACTTTAAAACTATTGGATATAATTTAATAAAACTTCATACAATGGTTAACCATTTTATGTCATGGCGGCGTTCGGGGGTATTCATCACTTCAGTGATAGGTCTAGTTTACAGACAGATACTGGGTCTACTCATATTCATTCCTCCACCAATAAAATTGTATACCTTGACTATAATTATACATTCCTTGTATAACCTTCAGTATGTTATATAAACCCTATGCAACAAAAAACATTATGATCATGCATGCATGCCATCTGCATAGTAAAGTATTATAATATACGGTACCATAGTGTTTTTGCCACATTGGTATTGACTTTATATATGTACCAGTATAGATATATACTTTGAGTATATATATATTCTGATAGTGCTCGGGGGGTTTTAAAATAATTTTAAAGAATTCAGTATTATATATTATGTATATGGGAGAGATAATGAATTAATTGATTAATTTGAAATTATCATTTATAAATGTAAAGGAACAAAGAAATTATATAAATGAAATTTAAGACTGAACTGACCAACCCTAGAACCTTCACACCTGTCAAAAAATGAAATAACTTTTTCTTCTTTTTTTTTTTAAATATTACTCACACCTATAGCAGAACTGTGATATTTGCTGTCTGGTAGACATGATAATAGTAGGACACTGATCTACATAATAAATCTCTCAGAAGTATTGTTCAGAGATTGTTTTAGACAACCCACTTGTTACTTTACAGTTTTTATCCAGCAGTATACAGCCTATCTCACTTTCCCTGTTACTGCAGATAAGAATGCCTGATAAGAGGCCCAGTGTCTTTATGAGGAAATTCCAGTCTGATACAGTGTATGTCCCAGCACTAAAAGTACCAGAACCAGCCTGATACAGTGTATGTCTCGGTACTAGAAGGACTGGAACTTATAGCCTAATACAGTGTATGTCTCAGCACTCAGAGTACTTGAACCAGCCTGATTTAGTGTATGTCTCAGCACTAAGAGTATTGGAACCAGCCTGATACAGTGTATGTCCCAGCACAAAGAGTACTGGAACCAGCCTGATACAGTGTATGTCCCAGCACTAAAAGTACTAGAACCAGTCTGATACAGTATATGTCTCAGCACTAAGAGTACTGGAACCAGCCTGATACAGTGTATGTCCCAGCACTTAAAGTACCAGAACCAGTCTGATACAGTGTATGTCTCTGCACTAGAAGGACTGGAACCAGCCTGATACAGTGTATGTCTCAGCACTTAGAGTACTGGAACCAGCCTGATACGGTGTATGTCCCAGCACTTAAAGAACTGGAACAAGTCTAATACAATATATGCCTCAGCACTTAAAAGACTGGAACCAGTCTGATACAGTGTATGTTTCAGCACTAAGAGTACTGGAATCAGCCTGATACAGTGTATGTCACAGCACTAAGAGAACTGGAACCAGCTTGTAACAGTGTATGTCCCAGCACTGATAGTACCAGAACCAGCCAGATACAGTGTATGTTCCAACCCTGAGATGTACTGGTTGTGAATTGTTACAACTTACATCTTACTAATTTTTTATCTATTTATTTTACATTGAATGTAAAGCTATTTTTTTTCCAGCTTATACAAATTATTTATAAGCATGTTGCAGATAAAGTGTCATGCTCATACTCTGATCAGACAGATGCCACCAATGTTGTGACCAGGGGTCAATCCAGGACTGCAGTTTAGGGGGACACACGTAATGGGTGCAACTCTAAATCTGTAGGGGCACACATGTTTTTTAGTGCAAATATATATTGGATTTTAATCAAATATGGAAGTTAAGGGGGGGGGGGGGGGAATTGAGGGTGCACCGTTTTTTAAAGAGTAGATTGGCCATTGATGAAAGAGTTATGTTCCTTTGAATCTGTCCATTACCAAAATCTTGTCCAGTCTATTTGAATCTATCCATTACCAAATCCTTGTCCAGTCTGTTTCTCTTCAAGCCCAGCTTGGTCCAATATTTTTTACATATGACAAAGATTACTATTTACTTGTACAAGGAGGTTGGTTCTTCTGATCTTGATTGTCATCCACCATTGCAGCTGAATATGTCAAATTAACCTGTACTGTGTTGAAAATGTTATAGGACCCATTACTATGGCCTCCTTCCTTAGTATAGTTTGCCAGCTCTCTGCTAAGGTATCAAGTAGATTTGAGCTATAAAGCTGTACCTGGTTGTTGCAAGGTATTCAGCATTATTCTATCATATTGCGCCGGTGTCCACTGGAGACAGTATTCTAAGCACTGCCACACTGGAGTAGCATGCCACAGGCACATGGTATATCTCACTCAGTCACATTATACTAACACCTGGCTAACCAGACCTAGAAGTCTCCTCTTAATGCTAAGTGCCAAGCAAGGAAGGCTTAATTACCATTTTTCAAGTCTTTGTTATGACCCGATCGGGGATTGAACCCACGACTCTCCACAAGTGAGGTGGATGCTCTACCACTAGACCATCTATGCAGTAGCTGTACCTGTCTATCTGTCTTTAACGTAATAGATGACCAGGGCCCTGTGTCACTAAACATTTCAAACTGAAAAATTTTTTCTAAATGATTATTAATTTGAACTCATAATTTATTAAATGATCACGCAATTTTGAAATCAGAACAAATCTTTACTCATTTGTAAAGTATGACATGCAAAATGATCAATGTAAATGAAGTTACAGCATTTCAGAAATTTGAGTTGAGGAAAATCTCAAGTTCAGATGTTCAGTGAAACTGGGGCCAGTATCCTATATATTACAAGACCCATCACTGGGGCCCCCCATCTCATTCTTCAGTTCAGTTTATCTGCATATGAATATTGATATTAATGGCTGTATAGATTCCTAGTAAAAAGATATGATTACAGGACAGTAACGACCATGTGGCATGCAGCAATACTTACTCTCAAGTTTGTGGTGTGCACTGGTGATGCAGCTTATAGGAAATCAATAGACTCGGAAAACAGCAGTTCTGGTATTCATGCAATTGGTACAGTGCAGATTGCTCTGAATTAATGATATTGGTAGCTGCTGTATTCAGCATGACATGTTTTGCTGTTTTCCATTTCTTCCAAAATTGCCAAATTTATCATTTTATACATTTACTATACACTGGTGTATTGAGAGGGACGGAAAGGGTTCAGCTGGATCCTTGTTGAATAGAGATTTCCTTAATATCAAAAAACTGTTTCATTTTCTATAAAAATCATGAAAATTATATATGTGGAGGTAGTGGTGTAGCTGCCTTTATGCTACATTGCCTAGACTTGGGCTTATATGTGCCTTATATGAGTCCTGTATGGGACATATATGAGACATATGAGGTACATATAACTGCCACGAAATCCTAACTATGTGAGTTGTATGTACTATATGTCTTAACTCATCTACACATATATTATGTCCCTTATATGGGAAGGGGGCACATGTTAGTCCAGTATAAGACAGTTATAAGTTCAGACAATATTGTCTATACTGGCCACAACTGTTAACATGATACTGAGAGCACCCATGATTATGCTAATATAACAGCTATTTCAAATTCATGGAAGAGTTACACACAAAGGAAAAGAAAAACATGTTTTATATCTAATATTCTGCTGGATTATAAGAGATATAGGGTGCAAACATTTATATTGCAAGTATAATTATACCCCCGACAAACGAAGTTTGAGGGGGTATATTGGAGTCACCCTGTGGTCGGTCTGTCGGTCGGTCGGTCTGTCTGTCCGTTGCAATTTTCCTTGTCCGGAGCATCATTTGAAAAGTACTGGATGGAATTTCATCAAACGTCATACAATGGTAGAATATAATGAGAGGAAGTGCAGTGTACAAGAAACATAGCTCTATTTTGCTAATTACAGAGTTATTGCCCTTTGATATTTTTTCTTGTCCGGAGCATAACTTGAAAAGTACCTGATGGAATTTCATCAAGCTTCATACAATGGTAGAATATAATGAGAGGAAGTGCAGTGTACAAGAAACATAACTCTATTCTTGCTCATTACAGAAGTATTGCCCTTTGATATATTTCCCTTGTCCGGAGCATTACTTTTAAAGTACTGGATGGAATTTCATCAAACTTCATACAGTGGTAGAATATAATGACAGGAAGTGCAGTGTACAGGAAACATAACTCTATTCTTGCTAATTACAGAGTTATTGCCCTTTGATATAATTCCCATGTCCGGAGCATTTCTTTTAAAGTACTGGATGGAATTTCATCAAACTTCATAAAAAACTCAATCCATAACATTCTCTTTTATTAAGTATTTTTTTTGTCTGGAGCATAACTTTAAAACTATTGGATATAATTTAATAAAACTTCATACAATGGTATTTAACCATTTTCTGTCATGGCGGCGTTTGGGAGTATTCATCACCTTCAGTGATAGCTCTAGTTTTGTTTGATTTGATTACAATATTTAAGATTTAAATGGAAAAACTATGATTGCACTATATAGATTATTATCTCTCTTTTTCTTGATCTATGAGAATATTTTGAAGTTGGAAACTGTCTGTTTTACATTAATACTGATTGTGAATGTTTAACCCTTTACTCGATAGATACGTGTTTTCCCGCAACAATCACAGAAGGCCTTTGAAAACAGTGCAGGAAGAGTTCAGATTGCTCATTACCTGCACTGTTTTCCACTCTGTCAGTTAATATAAATATATTTCACCCAATAATTCAAAAGCCTTCTATATTAGGTGTCCAAAGGCGTCTATATTAGAGGTGTCCAAAGGCGTCTATATGAAGTAAAGGGTTAATTAATAAAGCAAGTTTACTCAAGGAGCAAGGGACTTGATAAATCATCCACAAATAGCAAGCTAACAATTTAAAGATTTGAGTAACAATAATTTTCTTGAAATTTACTGTCTTAAATCAAAGGACATCAATATATACCTTGATGAGAAAATAAAATACATATCTTATGAATTTCAGAAAATCCAGTGTTTGTATTATATTTGTGTTGGTCCAACTATACAGTGGAAAGTGAAAGGTATTGGTATCAAAACTATACTACACTATCTGCTGTATACACCCTGGCAGAAGTTTTGACATATTGAACAGATACATTATTATATCTCCAGAACACAGGAATTGCATCCTAAAAATAAAGGAGAGGAGGGTGGGAGGCTTGCACATCATTTTTGGGTCAGCTACACCATGGCGAGATTTATAAATCCACATTTTGATTAAGATTATACCTTGGGTTTCAGTTGATTATACCCATGCTAAATACATTTCTGGTGGGTCCTCCGCAGCTGAGTGGTCCAAGCCCCTGTCTCACTTACCTCTCACTGTTAAGGCCATAGGTTCGATTCCCACTCAGTCAAAAAAATTCATGTGAGAAAGTTTGCCAGTAACTTACGGAAGGATGGTGGTTCTACTCAGATTCAGTCTGAGATCTTTCTCCACCAACAAAACTGGATATGCCATATATAACCTGAAATGTGTTGAAAATGGCATTAAAACATACATTTCCACATTTTTTATTTTTTATGACCAAGAGTTCTCTGTCTATTCCAATATTGAACAACATCAGGCCTGCCATATTGATGGTGTGCGTATGATCATCTGTCACCATACAATTGATGAATACATAAATTATTCAAACTAACAGTGTTTCTCCTAGAAATAAAAAGGACAGGGTGCCATTTAATAAAGGTATGCTACATGATTATGCCACAAGTTCTAGTATAAATTTGTTACTACTAAGGATTTTAGATTTTATTCCATACACATTAGTTACAATTAACTTAAGACAACTTCTACTGTTCCAGACATAGAAATATACAAGCCTAGGTATCCTTTCTTTTCTTTTTATGAGAGATAATTTTAATTTAAAATTCCAAATATTTCTGATTTTAAACACACACGCAAGCCAGGCCCAATTAGCTCAGTCGGTTACGCGTTTGACTATCAATCCAGGGGTCATGAGTTTGAATCCCCCGCCTGGCAAGTCTCCGTGATGATTGCTATACAACATTGTGTCTCATTATCATTCGTCTCTCACCACTGATTCAAGTGGGAAAGTTATCAGTTACTTGTGGAGACGGGGTGTGCTCGAGTACTGGTTAATCCCAGGAAACAGTGGTTAGGTTAACTAAACATCTGTTAGCCCTCGTTGGCATAAAAATGATGCCAAATATTCAATCAATCAATCAATCAATCAATAAACACACACACAGTATTTTTACAGAAATGTTGTTAATACCAACTGAATCATGACATGGTTCATAATATTTTGAAGAAAAATATGCCATCTTGTTCAATCACATTTAGCAGAGCTTTAAATACCCAGTTTGGACCGGTGAGCTCAGTTGGTAGTGCCCCTGACTATCAATCCAGGGTTCATGAGTTTGGACCGTCCGGGCAGTTGCCATGATGATTGATTGACATACTACATGGCATCTCATCTATGTTCATCTGTTACAGCTGATTCAAGTCGGAAACACAAAGTAATCATTTACATTGGAAATGGGTGTGCTTGAGAAATGGTTAACCTTCCAAGATTCCTAGAAACAGTGGTTATGTTAATTGATAATCTGTTAGCACTCGATAGCAAAAGAATGACATATTAAATCAATCTAAATAGCCAGATATCTTCATCTGTGAATTACAATATTGGAGATCGGCTGATCTGCGTTGTAACACACTGATTATGATTAAAATATTAGACCATACCCTATCAGGGTTTAGATGACCACATATTCCTACTCTATATCCCAAGCCCTTGTATGACCAAGAGTTTTAGTCTGTGGTTGGATTCTTACATGATTGTATCATCATCATTATTTCCAATATATATCAAAGTTATATTAGTTGAATGACTTTTACCTCCTTGTTTGAAAAAAGATAATACAAGCTTTAGCCATCAACAAAATGCACAACCTGCTCATTACAAGGCAATAGAAGACCAATTGTCAGAAAAACACCTCACCTGTTGTCTGCAGTATCACCAGTACCCTGGAACATTTTCATTGTTTCTTATCTCAAATTATTCCCCATTAGAACTCAGTTGTCAGCATAATGTCAGGATGTTTTTGTTCTAACTAGCAAATATCTGGGCCAGGTTGTAATAACTATGTCTATGATAATACATCAGAAGTCCATGCTGTAATAATGGCCCCATTACTATCAGCACCAAAGATACACATTTTTATCGCCACCTCCCATTTCAAGGAATGGTGAAGGGGTTTAAGTGTCTGTCTGTCTGTCTGTCTGTCTGTCTGTCTGTCTGTCTGTCTGTCTGTCTGTCTGTCTGTCTGTCTGTCTGTCTGTCTGTCTGTCTGTCTGTCTGTCTGTCTGTCTGTCTGTCTGTCTGTCTGTCTGTCTGTCTGTCTGTCTGTCTGTCTGTCTGTCTGTCTGTCTGTCTGTCTGTCTGTCTGTCTGTCTGTCTGTCTGTCTGTCTGTCTGTCTGTCTGTCTGTCTGTCTGTCTGTCTGTCTGTCTGTCTGTCTGTCTGTCTGTCTGTCTGTCTGTCTGTCTGTCTGTCTGTCTGTCTGTCTGTCTGTCTGTCTGTCTGTCTGTCTGTCTGTCTGTCTGTCTGTCTGTCTGTCTGTCTGTCTGTCTGTCTGTCTGTCTGTCTGTCTGTCTGTCTGTCTGTCTGTCTGTCTGTCTGTCTGTCTGTCTGTCTGTCTGTCTGTCTGTCTGTCTGTCTGTCTGTCTGTCTGTCTGTCTGTCTGTCTGTCTGTCTGTCTGTCTGTCTGTCTGTCTGTCTGTCTGTCACATCATGTCACGTCACGTCACGTCACATCACGTCTGTCAATATGTAGTGCGTAGTTTGTTATTAAATATGCTTAAAAAAAGACAAGTTATGTTCCCTTTTCAACTTAATTCTTTATAAAATAAAATGGTTTTTGATCAGTAGAGGTAGCATTCATTTTGACAGACACACTAAATAATTGCCTCTGAGAAATGCTAATTGGACTTTTTAATATAAATAAAGTTGCATTTAAGCTCCAATAACACGTCAGTTTCCGTTTCTACTCCACAACGTGGGTTTTAAGTAAACTAACGCATCAGTTATCATTGTGTAGTGGCTGTACATGTTTCTTGCATACCAGATAAGGATATCTGTCATAGTACTGAGGTTCGATATTTCTATCTCACCAGACACCCTAGTTTGAAGTTCTAATAATTTGCATATGATTGTGTAACATCACTACCATGGCTGTGCACCTGTCACCGCTAAGGTTGCAGAAAAATTAGTGCAACATATTACACGTCTCTATGGGGCCTTTTAAAGATTTTTATAAAAAGTCTCCTAAGACGGCGTTATGGACAGCAGATCAGATATCAAAATAATAAAAAAGCTAACCATTCACACCTTATTTAATCGGGCTAGAAAACTATGTCCATTAAAGGAAGCAAATCAGGTAAATATACTAAATGTCTTGAAAAATAAAATTACATTTTTAAATGGATATACAGCATCTCATTGTCATCAATAAATACATCTGAATGGTTTGGTATGTTAAATAGTCCAAAATCTATAGAGCCAGGCTGAGTAAGCTCAGTCGGTTACACACTTGACTATCAATCCAGGGATCAACTGTTCTGATCTCAGCCACAGTCGCTGTGATGATTGATATACAACATTCATCTCATTATCATTCATCTCTCACTGCTGATTCAAGTGGTAAAATTGGAAGTCACTTGCAAAGAGTCTTTTATTTTTTATTTTTTTTTTTTTAGATTTTATCTTTTAAAACACAATATAATACCACATTCATTAAATTTCGTATAAATAGCACAGTTCTTCCTGTTTTGAACAACAAGATGGGAGAGAAGTTCACATGTTTAAAACTCTACTTTCTAGTCTTGAAACACGCCCAATGCATCGTTTGATCTTGGATGATGTTTAAAGTCAATACAAGATAGTTTACACCCATCATTAACTCAGGGACGGTTTTTTTTACTGGGGCCAATCAAGAGAGATTGAAGAATTTACATAGGACAGATAACATTAAGTTTTAATGATGTGTATACAATGTTGGTCTATTGATGCCTTAATCTGTGATGGAATTTAAAATCTTTATTTTGTCATTTTATTTTTCTGAAAACAAGATCTGTTTCTTTCTGAATGGTACTAAATGTTTATTGCAAGGCATTTTTTTGGTAAGAATTGTTATGATCTCTCCAACCACTGTTTTGTTATAAAAAAAAATTTTAACCTCGATTCTGAAACAAGTTCTTACAGCTTATATAAACCACGCTCATTGCCTTCCAGGATAGAACCAGTACTAAGCATATGTGGATAAAGTGTCTTGCTCAAGGACACCACACATAGCTGCGATGGAGGATTGAACCTACGACCCTCTGATCCTGGGTCCGATGCTATACCACTTGATCACGCGCTCCAATCACTGAAACTAAACTCTGTCATGGTCATTATGTTCATTACATTCATTTATGAGCTCGCCGGGACAAAGTCCAAGGAGAGCTATTGTCATGACGTTGGCGGCGTCTGTAGACACCCAGGTTAAACTTTTGCGTTTAAGTTCAAGATATCTATGCAACCACTCATTGGATGTGAATGAAAATTTGCATGTGTGTTCACCATCATCAATGGAACACACACAGACAAGAACCATTAACTCTAGATTGCATTTTGGCAGTTATGGCCCTTTTTGGACTTAGACACCCAGAGGCGAGCTTTGTTGGTCTTCTGACAACTCTTGTATAATTATGTTCTGCTCATTACTGTGGTTTTATTACCAGCACCTGGGTTTGTTGTGGTTGCTGAGTGATGGCAAGATAACATCACTGGCTTTTAGAGGTAGTAAATAATGTACTTGTATAAACTATTCCCTGATGCTATGTAGTTGTACAGATTTTCAAGTACTGTTCATAGTTCAATAATGATGAGTTTCATTAATGATGATTTTTTTATTTGTTTCATTTTGTATCAAGTATGCAATTGTTCACTGTAAATGGAATGTAAGCCTTGAATGATATTTTTTTTATAATTTTCATTTAAAGTTGTCACTCACTCACTCACTCACTCACTCACTCACTCACTCACTCACTCACTCACTCACTCACTCACTCACTCACTCACTCACTCACTCACTCACTCAACATTCACTCATATTCACACATTCATTCATTTAAACATTCAATTATTCATTTGTTCATTCATTCATTCACTCATTTTTTTAATTTGTTTCATTCATACCTTCATTTATTCATTCATTCATTCATTCATTCATTCATTCATTTATACCTTCATATATTTATTCATTCATTCATTCATTCATTTGTGTAAGGTTCAAACAGAAGTTTCAATGTAAGCCTGCAGTTAAACTTAATTGTGTAGTACTGGTATTATTAATGATTACCTTGAGGGATGATGTCAAGATGTTTGTTTATGATAAGATGTTTCTACCAGAACATAAACAACATGTTAAACATGTTGTGTAGGTTAGAGAAGTGTATGAGTTTACATGAGCTGCCTTATTAGCATGGCAGCCTCAGAAGACTCACTGTAATTGTTGCTTCCTCATCATCATCTCATCTCACTTTAGCTCAGTCCAAACCCCTAATGTGAGAGGAATCCCTGACATTGTTGCTTACTCATCATCATCATCATCATCATCTCATCTCACTTTAGCTTGTTCCAAACCCCTAATGTGAGAGGAATCCCTGACATTGTTTCTTTCTCATCATCATCTCATCTCACTTTAGCTCAGTCCAAACCCCTAATGTGAGAGGAATCCCTGACATTGTTGCTTCCTCATCATCATCATCATCATCATCTCATCTCACTTTAGCTTGTTCCAAACCCCTAATGTGAGAGGAATCCCTGACATTGTTTCTTTCTCATCATTATCATCATCTCACAATAGCTCAGTCCAAACCCCTAATGTGAGAGGAATCCCTGACATTGTTTCTTTCTCATCATCATCTCATCTCACTTTAGCTCAGTCCAAACCCCTAATGTGAGAGGAATCCCTGACATTGTTTCTTTCTCATCATCATCTCATCTCACTTTAGCTCAGTCCAAACCCCTAATGTGAGAGGAATCCCTGACATTGTTGCTTCCTCATCATCATCATCATCATCATCATCTCATCTCACTTTAGCTTGTTCCAAACCCCTAATGTGAGAGGAATCCCTGACATTGTTTCTTTTTCATCATTATCATCATCTCACTTTCGCTCAGTCCAAACCCCTAATGTGAGAGGAATCCCTGACATTGTTTCTTTCTCATCATCATCTCATCTCACTTTAGCTCTGTCCAAACCCCTAATGTGAGAGGAATCCCTGACATTGTTTCTTTCTTATCATCATCATCTCATCTCACTTTCGCTCAGTCCAAACCCCTAATGTGAGAGGAATCCCTGACATTGTTGCTTCCTCATCATCATCATCATCTCATCTCATTTTCGCTCAGTCCAAACCCCTAATGTGAGAGGAATCCCTGACATTGTTGCTTCCTCATCATCATCATCATCTCATCTCACTTTAGCTCAGTCCAAACCCCTAATGTGAGAGGAATCCCTGACATTGTTGCTTCCTCATCATCATCATCATCTCATCTCACTTTCGCTCAGTCCAAACCCCTAATGTGAGAGGAATCCTTGACATTGTTGCTTCCTCATCATCATCATCATCTCATCTCACTTTAGCTCTGTCCAAACCCCTAATGTGAGAGGAATCCCTGACATTGTTTCTTTCTCATCATCATCTCATCTCACTTTCGCTCAGTCCAAACCCCTAATGTGAGAGGAATCCCTGACATTGTTGCTTCCTCATCATTATCATCATCCCATCTCACTTTAGCTCAGTCCAAACCCCTAATGTGAGAGGAATCCCTGACATTGTTGCTTCCTCATCATCATCATCATCCCATCTCACTTTAGCTCAGTCCAAACCCCTAATGTGAGAGGAATCCCTGACATTGTTTCTTTCTCATCATCATCATCGCATCTCACTTTAGCTGAATCCAAACCCCAAATGTTAGACAGTCAGCAAGTCACCTGCGGGAGGAATGTGACTCTGCTTATGATGCAGATTTTTTCTGAGGTCCACATCCACCAATAAAACTGATCATTCCCATATATATTCTGTAAATTAAAGTGCTGAAAACTATGTTAACTTATTTTCAATCAATCCATCCCACTTTCAATCACTCCATTTGTTGTTGATAGGTTGCCATTCAAAAGTTTTCTGTTACATTGTTCCCCTTGTTCAAGTTCTTGTCATATTCTAATTTTGATAGTGTTTATTGAAAACTTAGGCAATATCAGTAAAATGTATAAAATTGATCATGGTTACACATTTTGTCACAAAGCCGAGCTGCAGAGATGCTTGTCTGATATAATATAATTATAACTTGTTGAATTTAAGCAGTGAAGCAATAAGTACAAAGTTTACATAAACTATAAAATATAGAACTGTTTCAGATCGTGTTGTTTCAACTACGGCCTCAAATTCGCTGAAATATGCATTTTACTGAATGAAGGAATGATTCGAAGTTGTAGGTTGAGTAATAGATGAGAATGTAAATATTTACACGGCTTAAACTAAACTTTGAATAAGTTATAATGTGGCATTTTCAAGTACAGTCATCTGTGTTTATGTATTAAATATATATATAGCCACTTGTTCTTGAGCATTGGTATATAAATTAACAACAATTGTGGTTTTGATCCTCATTTTCTGTTTTTAACTGTCGGTCATTTTGACAAGACCTAAAATTGAACTCCTGTGTATGTACAATGAGTGTACAATGAAATGAAAGTTCTAAATCTTGGTTTAATTGTTTGCTGTACTATTCCTAAAAACTTACCACTTCATCACAGGTGTTACCCATGTAGGCAACTGGTGGTGCCGCTACCGGGGAGCGTACTCCCAATATATTGGTTAGTACATTTGTGCAGCCATTTTGACCCCTATTTTTGGATGTATGATGTAGAGTTTTGACCCCTATTTCTTTTGCATAATGTGATGTAGAGCTTTGACCCTCCATTCTAGACACATTATAAAGACTTTTGAACCCTTGTACAATCTTTAATGAAAATGTTGAAATGTATAGTAATGTTGTGTCAGTGTCTTCCACTGCAATACAATATTTTGTTCACATGATTGTATTCTATTCTTAATGAAATCCAAAAGCTTATGTCATTGTGTAAATTATTAGATTAAATATAGAGTTTTGAACCCCATATACATGATATTTGTTTGAATATAGAGTTTTGACCACCAAAGTTTAGGCTGCAATGTAGAGTTTGTGCCTATGTTATGAAGTTCACAGGGCACATAATAATGTACCTATTTTCAGGTCAAGTGCCCCCCCCCCCTCCCTCACGCACGCACGCACACACGCACGCACACACACAAAAACACAAGAATCCCAGGTGCTGTTTGGGTTTATCTGTACATTTGAAATGTGCAAGATCATAAAAAAATAGGAATTTGAGTTTAGGTGAAGTGGTGGGGCGGTAGTGTAGTGGATAGGGTGTTGGCTGCTCACACAAGAAGTTGCAGGTTTCATCCCAGACTCAACTTTATAGCCTTTAAAAAAACACACCAAGTTCTATTCGAGAAAAGGACTCAAAAACGAATAACAAAAGCTGTGAGATTATTTCACAAGGCCCAAACTAAAATATTGTTTGTTTGCAGCTTCCACCTGATCCACAACAATCCCATGGGTCAGGAAAAACTTTTGGGTGTCCGAAAAAAATAAAAATTTTGTTCATTAAAAATATTTTCAATCATCATGTCTCCATAAAAAGATAAATAAATTCTCTGATTGATAAAAAAAAATTACCTACCTACCTTAAATAAATAGATGGATATAAAGTGGGTGTGTTACTGGGGTCAGGGGAATGGGTCGGAGAAGCTGCGTAGAGGTAAAGGGATTGAGGTTCCCCCTAACCTTGTTTGGATGGTATTGAGCTCAAGCGACCTGTCTGGAAGATTATATTCATAGTATTTCTCTTTATATCATTGCAGGGAAAGACGACTACCGATAGAAATTTTACGGAAGAGAGAATTAAAATGGTTGGATATGATACAAAATTGGGAAAAATGTATGAGTAAAAGATTTAAAAAGGTAAGTAATGAACACTAATACAACTGTCAAGTCAAAATATAATGTCAGTCAGACAAGCTGATCATAAATGTTCATTGATAGCCATCAGACAATATGATCATACATTTGCATTGACAATGTCATACAATGTGATCATACATTTGCATTGACAATGTCATACAATGTGATCATACATTTGCATTGACAATGTCCTACAATGTGATCATACATTTGCATTGACAAAGTCAGATAATGTGATCATACATTTGCATTGACAATGTCATACAATGTGATCATACATAGTCATTGACAAAGTCAGATAATGTGATCATACATTTGCATTGACAATGTCATACAATGTGATCATACATTTGAATTGACAAAGTCAGATAATGTAATCATACATAGTCATTGACAATGTCACACAATGTGATCATACATTTGCATTGACAATGCCACACAATGTGATCATATATTTGCATTGACAATGTCACACAATGTGATCATACATTTGCATTGACAAATTCAGACAATTCATTCATATATTTGCATTGACAATGTCACACAATATGACCATATTCATGATAATCATGTTCAATTCGTTTGCACATGTTGCATTTATTTAAATGACACATACTATACATATTTCCCAAACCACTCACTTGTAGTATGACATGCTCGATAAACGCGTGGGTAGTTCTGACTTCTTATCAATGAACTTCTTATCTGCTAACACATTCTTATTTTTGGTAAATTTTCACTTAACTTTTTTCTGTAATTTATTTACATGATACAAGTGTGAATTTAGAACACCCAAGTATTTGTGTAGTCTCTTTTCTATTTTGGCAAGGGGAATAACTCCTGTAAATGGTTGAAAGGCATCATATGAGGTGTGTTCAAACAATATAATTTTTATTCACATGCTATAACTTTTTATGAATTGAAAAAATTACAAAAGTCCACATATTTAATTTAATGTGTAACATTTCAACATTGCTGTGTGTCAGGATGATTAGTTTAGTTGGTAGTATGACTTTCAATCCAGGGGTCTTGAGTTTGAATTCCTACCCAGCTAAAGTCTCCGTGATAATTTATATGATATTGTGTCTCATTGTGGTTCATCTCTCACCACCTATTAAAGTGAGAAAGTTATCAGTTACTTGCGGAGATGGGGGTGCTTGAATACTGTTAACACTACAAGATCCGAGGAAAGAATGGTTAATTTTACTGATAGTCACTTAGCCCTCAATGGCATATAAATGATGCCAAATATTCAAACAACACTGCTGTGTGTCCCTTTAACTTCTTCAACACAAAACCAAGTATTTGTACCGAACTGTAGTAATGTTGACGTGTAACCAAGAATTTATACCATACCATACTAATGTTGATGTGTAACCAAGTATTTGTACAGCACTGTAGTAATGTTGATGTGTAACCAAGTATTTGTACCGTACTGTAGTAATGTTAATGTGTAACCAAGAATTTATACTGTACCATAGTAGTGTTGATGTGTAACCAAGTATTTGTACCGCACTGTAGTAATGTTGATGTGTAACCAAGTAATTGTAACGTACCATAGTAATGTTGATGTGTAACCAAGTATTTGTACCATATCATAGTAATGTTGATGTGTAACCAAGTATTTTCGCTGTACCGTAGTAATGTTGATGTGTAACCAAGTATTTGTAGCATTCCGTAGTAATGTTGATGTGTAACCAAGTATTTTCACCATACCATAGTAATGTTGATGTGTAACCAAGTAATTGTACCATATTGTAGCATAGTAATGTTGATGAGTAACCAAGTTTTTGTAGTGTACCATAGTAATGTTGATGTGTAACCAAGTATTTTCACCATACCATAGTAATGTTGATGTGTAACCAAGTATTTTCACCATACTGTAGTAATGTTGATGTGTAACCAAGTATTTTCACCATACTGTAGTAATGTTGATGTGTAATCAAGTATTTTCACCATACCGTAGTAATGTTGATGTGTAACCAAGTATTTTCACCATACTGTAGTAATGTTGATGTGTAACCAAGTATTTGTAGTGTACCATAGTAATGTTGATGTGTAACCAAGTATTTTCACCATACCATAGTTATGTTGATGTGTAACTAAGTATTTTCACCATACTGTAGTAATGTTGATGTGTAACCAAGTATTTTTACCATACTGTAGTAATGTTGATGTGTAACCAAGTATTTGTAGCGTACCTTTAGTAATGTTGATGTGTAACCAAGTATTTGTACCTTACCGTAGTAATGTTGATGTGTAACCAAGTAATTGTACCGTATTGTAGCATAGTAATGTTGATGAGTAACCAAGTTTTTGTATTGAACCATAGTAATGTTGATGTGTTACCAAGTATTTTCACCATACCGTAGTTATGTTGATGTGTAACTAAGTATTTTCACCATACTGTAGTAATGTTGATGTGTAACCAAGTATTTTTACCATACTGTAGTAATGTTGATGTGTAACCAAGTATTAGTACCGTACCTTAGTAATGTTGATGTGTAACCAAATATTTTCACCATACTGTAGTAATGTTGATGTGTAACCAAGTATTAGTACTGTACCTTAGTAATGTTGATGTGTAACCAAGTATTTGTACCATACCGTACAGTAGTAATGTTAATGTGTAACCAAGTAATTGTACATGTGTAAACTTGATAACATTTTTACACCTGGGCTGAATCCCCAACAGATGTGTACCAAAGATTTTATGAATGGTAAAAGTAGTGAGTTCTCTTAACCGTCAACATTTTCAAGACATGACTTAATGGTGGATCTGGAGGCAAAAGTGAAGTGTAGAATGTGATGGGGACTATTTCATTTTTATCTGAAAACATTAAAAAATGTTTTAAGAATGATATAAAAAATAAATATACCTAAAATACATTGTTTACTGTTATTTCATATACACAGGTAAAAGAGCGGTGTAGAAAAGGAATACCACCTTCAATTAGGAGTCGGGCGTGGCAATACTTGTGTGGTAGTAAATTTATGATGGACCATAATCCCGGTAAATTTGAAGTAAGTATAAACTTCTTTATTAAGACTTTATTATAAAGAAAGCCAAACTTTTTCTCATTTTTTACTCAAATGATTTATATTTACATTAATGTAATAAAGTAGTACACAAACATTTAGTTTTACCTTATGTTTTTACGTCATGAGTTCTTCATGGACATTGTTTCATTTCATGGCCAAATGGTCTAAGGCATTCTCAAAATCACTTATCTCTCACCACTGAGTAAGTTTGCTAGTTACTTGCGGAAAGACGAGTGGCTCTGCTCAGACTCATGTCGGAAGTCTTCCTCCACATATAGAAGTGGATGCCATGACTGAATAAGGGATATTTTAGTTATTTCATGTGTCTTTTAGGAACAGTTACTATTGTCCCAAGGTATCAGGGAAGACTTCTAAACTGTTGCCCAAGGCCGATACTGAGGAAATAATAAATTTTATTTTACAATGTTATATAAAAATTTCATTCACATTGTTTTCTAGCCCAAATACAAGCCACATAGTAAATCTTATCTTGGATATTTCACTTACTATGTTTTGTTTTAGGAATATTTAAAACATCCTGGGGACCCAAAGTGGATAGATGATATCAAGAAAGATTTACACAGACAATTTCCCTTACATACAATGTTCATGGCAAGGGGAGGCCATGGGTAAGTTATTTATGATTTGAAATAGAGTATAGATTTTTTATCTGCCTGATTTTGCAAAGTCACCAATAGAAAATGTTTATTTGCTGTGATCTTTTTAATATGTGAGTAGGTAATTTGTTTTTTAGCACTACTGGCCAAAGGCTATAAGTGCTTATGCGATGGCGCGTTGTCTGTCGTCCGTCGTCTGACGTCTGTCGTCTGACGTCTGTCGTCTGTTAGCAGCACTTTCTCTGAAACCACTAGGCCAATTACTGAAACTTCACATGGGTGTTTCTATTGCATAGGAGACTATACAGAAGATTTTTTTTTTTCGATCCGAAATTCAAGATGGCCGCCGTTACTAAAAATAGTCCAAAACTTAAAAATTCTTCTTCTCATGAACGGCCCAACAGATTTTCAAAATCTTTATGTAGTAATGATGACCAACTATAGTTTTGTTAGACTTGTACAAATGATGTCCCTAGGGTTAAATATGACCCCGCCCCAAGGGTTCAATTAGGGGACACATGTCATTATAATATTTGGTTTTTTTTTGTTTTTCAGCTCTACTGGCCAAAGGCCAGAAGTGCTTATGCGATGGCACTTTGTCGTCCGTCGTCCGTCGTCTGTCGTCTGTTAGCAGCACTTTCTCTGAAACCACTAGGCCAATTTAACTGAAACTTCACATGGGTGTTTCTATTGCATAGGAGACTATACAGAAGATTTTTTTTTTCGATCTGAAATTCAAGATGGCCGCCGTTACTAAAAGTAGTCCAAAACTTAAAAAATCTTCTTCTCATGAACAGCCCAACAGATTTTCAAAATGTTTATGTAGTAATGATGACCAACTATAGTTCTGTTAGATTTGTTCAAATGGTGTCCCTAAGTTAAAAAAATGACCCTGCCCTGAGAGTTCAATAAGGGGACACATGTCAATATAATATATATATATTTTTATTTTTTTTTAAATGGAAATAAATTTGCCTATATCTTCACTAAAGCATTGTTAGGTAAAGGAGGTTAAGATTTGTAAAAATGACTGGGTTCCTATGTCTTAAGGGGTCAGGAGGGGCCCCAAAAGGGTACAAATTGGGAATTAGTAAAATTGTTTTCTTAAGAACTGGTATGTCAGATTAGTATATATTTGATATGAATTATCCCTAAGTGTAGGGGTTTGATTGCAGATAATAATTTAGGGGTTAAAATATATAGGGGCCCTGTAAGGGGACTTAGAATTTTACATAGGGATACTATGGGAAAACAGAAAATTCTCTTTTTTTTTCATTTATTCTGAAACCACTAGGCCGATTAAACTGAAACTTCACATGGATGTTTCCATTGCATAGGAGACTATACAAAAGATTTATTTTTTCTATCTAAAATTCAAGATGGCCACCGTTACTAAAAATAATCCAAAACTTAAAAAGTCTTCTTCTCATGAACGGTCCAACAGATTTTCAAAATGTTTATGTAATAATGGTAACCAACTATAGTTTTGTTAGATTTGTTCAAATGGTGTCCCTAGAGTTAAAAATGACCCCGCCCCGATGTTTCTATTGCATAGTAGAATTTCAAAAAGTGCTATGGCCACTATGAGTCAGTAGAGCGTCCTCAGGCCCTCTTGGGCCTCTTGTTTGTTTTTTTGTTGTTGTTTGTGGAGAGTGGGGTGATGGGGAGGGGAGGGGGGTTGATTTGGTACATCTATTGATTTGTCATACTGGTAGACATTTCTAAAAAAAAATGAATAGAAATTATATAAAAAAAAAGAGTTAATTTTAAAGTCAGTATTTATATTCATGACAAAACTCCTTTAGTAAACCTATAAGTAATGTTGGCATTCATTTTCTGATGAACGAAAATTCATGAATCTTCACTTTTTGCTTCAGGCATAATTTTGGATAAAATTAATCTTGTTTGAAATGTGCGATTGATTGTAATAACAAAAACGTCAAAATAAGTAACAATTCTGTTATGTCATTGGATTATGAACAAAAGGCGTAAACCTTGTTCTTACATTTATAAACTTTTAACTTTTGATGCAACTCATACTTAACATACTGCAGCAGTGGTCTAGCGGTAAAGTGTCCGTCTCATACAGAAGGGCATGAGTTTGGTCCCCGGTCAGGTAATACCAAAGACCGGAAAAATGGTACTAGAAGCTTCCTCGCTGGCGCTCAGCGTTTAGAGGATAGTTTTAGGTTTGGTCAGCCCGGTGTTGGTATAATGTGACTTGGGGTATCATACCATTTGTTTGTGGCATGATACTCCAGTGTGGCAATGCTTACAATACTGTCTTAATCAGACAATGTCACAATATAACTGAAAAAATTGTTGAAATCGCTGCTAAACACCTTGCAACTACAACAAAGTATTTACAGTTGGAAGATATATAATCATATATCCATAATTAGTTTATCTGCTCAATACATAATAGTTAATGGGAGTCATGTGTAATCAAAAATGGATTCATGACAAAATAATGAAAATACAAGTAATACTTATAGATTAGTAAGTAGATTATTGCGGCACAAATAATATGCAGCAAATGGTAAAGAAAAGTTAAATTTTACACTGAGGGGAGACATACTGTTTTTAGCTTGTCTTTTTAAAAAAAACAACAAAGAGTTATTGTCATGATCCCTAGCGTTAATTTGGTCAGTTGGTTGCATATTTAGCGTCATTTTTATGCCATCGAGGGCTAACAGACGATCAGTTAACCAAACCACTGTTTCCTGGGATTAACTAGTACTCGAGCACACCCTTTCTCTGTAAGTAACTGATAACTTTCCCACTTGAATCAGTGGTGAGAGACGAATGATAATGAGACACAATGTCGTATATCAATCATCACGGAGACTGTTGCCGGACGGGGGATTCAAACTCAAGACCCCTGGATTAATAGTCAGACGCGTAACCGACTAAGCTAATCGGGCCCGGTTTCAAGTTTAGGTCAGTCTTTTCTCTGTTTCTGAACAAACTAACTGCCTATGTTATAGTGAATAAACTTTATAAACACATTTATACATTTGTATTATGTTATAGAAACAATGTATATGGCTAAATTACCTAAATTTCCATACTTTTGAGGTTAATAATTCTCACAATTGTATGAGGGAGGAGGCAGTTTTTACATGAAAAACAATTTCTGGTTACTTGTATTAGCAGCTCAGTTTTCTTAAATATTGTCAACATTGTGTTTGTTGTTTATTTTCAGTCAAGAAGATTTGTTTGATATATTAAAAGCATACACAATTCACAACCCGACCGATGGGTACTGCCAAGCTCAGGGACCACTAGCGGCAGTGCTGTTGATGCACATGCCAGCAGAGGAAGCCTTCTGGTGTTTTGTTTCAATTTGTGAGAAATATTTACCTGGATACTACAGTCCTGGACTTGTAAGTAAAGAAGTTTTTATAGGTGGAGCGGTAGTGAAAAAGTGTTGGCCACTCATATCAGAGGTTTCAGGTTTGATTCCAAGCCCAACCCAATGCCTCTCAAAAAAAAACAACAATCAGTACTGTTTCCACCTAGGAAGCTCTGAGCCTTCTTCAAAATCAAGCTTAAATAAATTAGCATAAACTAAAACTTAACTAAATTAAACAGTTTAAATCCAGCCATTTTTCATTTAATTGATCTGTGTCCTAGTAGTTGTTTTTCTGTTGTTGCTTTTTAAACTGTTTTAACACACTATCCTTCCGTAAGTAACTGGCAAACTTTCTCATATAAAGTTTTTTGGACCGAGCTCGGAGCAAACCTATGACTGTTACAGTTAGAGGTAAATCGTCGTTAGGGGACAGCGCCTTAGGTCACTCGACCACGGCAGATCCTGTCCAAGAAGTTGATCATAAGGTTAGCATGTTGAGTTTGATCCCAGGTTAGTTCTTACTGAAGACTTCAGAAAAAATATATGGACAGAAGGTTTATGTTTGACTCACAGCATTTTCAGAATAGTTCTCTTACTGTACAGATATTATACAGCACCATGCGTCTGAAGTATAACTGCTATGTCACATAAACGTCTTCATGATTTGACTGGAAACACGATATCTAAAGATAGATTTAACTTTTTGTAGGTTTGTAGATAAAACATGATTCATTTTGAATTGATCATTCAGAAATTGAAATGGGTTGATTAACTGATACTTTGAATACCTAGACCTGTCAGATTTTATCTTCTTTTTTTTCATTATTATGTAAGCAGATTTGTACTACACACATACAGGTTTACTAGTATTTACTTGTAACTGGTAATTATTTATCATTTTAAAGTTATTTATGCTTTTAGATTTCTAAAGAGTGTAATTGATTTCTCTCATTTTTTTAGAAATTCTTTCAACAGAAGTCCATTACATTATTTTATATCTAGTTATTATCTGAATTATAAAATATATGTTATATAAAATATAAAGTCTATAATCATATTGTTAGTCCACCGAGTGGTCTAAGTTGCCATTTCAAGGTCACTTACTTTTCACCATTGAGGTTGTGGGTTTGAGCCCAGCTCAATCTAAGCACTTTATGTGAGAAAGTTTGCAGGTTGCTTGTGGAAGGATGATGGAATCCAAGCACTTTATGTGAAAAAGTTTGCAGGTTGCTTGTGGAAGGACGATGGAATCCAAGCACTTTATGTGAGAAAGTTTGCAGGTTGCTTGTGGAAGGACGATGGAATCCAAGTACTTTATGTGGGAAAGTTTGCAGGTTGCTTGTGGAAGGACGATGTAATCCAAGCACTTTATGTGAGAAAGTTTGCAGGTTGCTTGTGGAAGGATGATGTAATCCAAGCACTTTATGTGAGAAAGTTTGCAGGTTGCTTGTGGAAGGATGATGTAATCCAAGCACTTTATGTGAGAAAGTTTGCAGGTTGCTTGTGGAAGGACGATGTAATCCAAGCACTTTACGTGAGAAAGTTTGCAGGTTGCTTGTGGAAGGACGATGTAATCCAAGCACTTTATGTGAGAAAGTTTGCAGGTTGCTTGTGGAAGGACGATGTAATCCAAGCACTTTATGTGAGAAAGTTTGCAGGTTGCTTGTGGAAGGACGATGTAATCCAAGCACTTTACGTGAGAAAGTTTGCAGGTTGCTTGTGGAAGGACGATGTAATCCAAGTACTTTATGTGAGAAAGTTTGCAAGTTGCTTGTGGAAGGATGATGTAATCCAAGTACTTTATGTGAGAAAGTTTGCAGGTTGCTTGTGGAAGGACGATGGACCATATCAGTGCATTTACTAAAATTGTGTTTTTTGTAAAAAGCTTGGACTAATTGGGACCTAGCCATTGGCCAAATCCCGTAAACTGTAGTTAGCAAGTCGACTGGTGAATTGAATTTCACAAAATGACACATGAACAGAAAAATGACATGAGATGTTGACAGGTTGGGGGAGGGGAATCAAATACTATTGTCTGACATAATGAGTTTTAATTATGTTGTTTTCAGGAGGCGATACAAGTGGACGGTGATGTTTTATTTGGTTTGTTAAAGCGTGCTAATCCTTCCATTTACAAGCATTTAGTAAGTACACTTGTACTATACATTGAACAGTTTTGCATCTTGCCATGTAATTGTAATTTGTTCCCCTGTAGAGCAATTCGTTAAATTTGTAATAATGATGACACATTTCTTATTTGATTTTTGACAAGCTGCACCACAAAACTTCTGTTTTTGGAGATTTCTGGTGATGGAGTTCTTTAAACCCTTTACTTCATATAGACGCCTTTGGACACTTCTAATATAGACGCCTTTGGACACCTAACATAGAAGGCTTTTGAATTATTGAGTGAATTATGTTTATATTAACTGACATAGTGGAAAACAGTGCAGGAAGTGTTCAGATTGCTCGTTACAAGCAATATGAACTCTTCCTGCACTGTTTTCAAATGCCTTCTGTGATTGGTGCGGAAAAACGCATATTTATGGAGTATAGGGTTAAGTAAATATAAATTTTACTTTAGCTACTCTAAACAAGACTGCCTTATTTTGTATGACCTTGACATAATTTTCTACGGATAATTAATCAACCCCAAACCTACACAATACTGCTGAAATCTCCTTAAATAATTAAATTTTTTCAAACCTTCACCATGGGCCTAAATCGAAATATTGTTTGTTGCCACTTCCAGCTGACTCGTCAGTCAGAAAAACTTGGGGGGTACTTTTGTTGTTGTTTTTTTGTTCATTCAAAATATTCTCTGTATAATTATGTCATTAATTTGATTACAAAAAAAGATAATAATCCTACCAACCTACTCGCCCTTTTTAGTGGTCGGAAGTGGCAAACTCGCAATTTTTTAAAGGTGGCCTTGCATCAATAACTAGATTACAGCAAATCCTGTCTTAAGCAGCCACTCAAGGGAAAGAGCAAAACTGACCTGTTAAAGCAGGTAGCTGTTTAATTAAGGTTGATTAAAACTTAAATTATCATAATGATAAATAGAAAACAGGCTTTTTAAGACAAGTGGTTGCTTAATAGAGGTGACAGCCAACACAGGTTTGACTGTATTTCATGTAGGTGAGACATTGGATTCTGCAGAATTGTCTTGTTTTATCACACAGTTACAAACTCTAGGAGAACCCAGTATTTGCAGGATTCACACTGCAACTGTTGAATCAAAACTAACATAACAAATATAAACATTAATGTCAGTGTTCTATACACTATTAAAAAAACATACCAGTAAATATATGAGAGAAAACTAAACCAATGAAGGGTCAATTAATATTTTATAAATGTATTTTGGCAATAAAATTGTCATGTGTTCCTTTAACCCTTGACTTCATATAGAAGCCTTTGGACACCTCTAATAAGGATGCCTTTGGACACCTTATATAGAAGGTTTTTGAATTATTGGGTGAATTATGTTTATATTAACTGACAAAGTGGAAAACAGTGCAGGAAGTGTTCAGATTGCTCGTTACATCGTAACTCTTCCTATACTGTTTTCAAAGGCTTTCTGTGATTGGTGCGAGAAAACGCGTATCTATGGAGTAAAGGGTTAAGAAATGCTACTGTAAGAATATTTGTTTTTACGCTGAATTATTAACTTCCTTGTTTACAGTTTTACATAAATTTACATTTTACAATATACTAGCTAAATGGCAGAATGTTATCTTAAATATCACATAACTTATCAGCAGTGAAATCACAAACATCCTATATCTGCACTTGAAATGCTTTCGTCATCCGTGAAGTGCAGAGTATCATGCCTCACAACTGCAGAATGATAAATACATACACAGTGATTAAAACATGTCAATGACGTGAAAGAATCGAGACATTGTTAGTTCAGTTAGTACCACTACAAATTATTGTTTTATGTACCGGTATCACTTATACCAGCACTTGTCGATGTTGGCTACCTTTTGTCTTATGTTGACATCTGTATTGACACATTTTCCACTACAACTTTTATGTCACATGCAAAATATAAGTTATTAAAAGGAAATCTACCATTTTAGAAATAAAAAAAAAATACTATTTTGCTATAAGATTATATTTGTAAGGAACAAAAATTTGTCTGTATAAAAAGGTCCTGTGTGGCTGAGTGGTCCAAGGCATCGCCTCAAGATCACGCTGAGGTTATAGGTTCCACTCCCATTTGGTCCAAAATCTTTATTGACCTAGATAGCCAGACAGCTTACTTGCGTTACTTTCCTAACAGGTTACGTAAACACTGTGACATATAGAATCATGGTAAATTACTTATATTTGTGTATTAGGTGAGTGACTTACGGCAATCTTTGTGATATTGTCTAGGTTTGCAATACTCTATATTGTCTTGGTTGGCAATACTCTTTATTGTCTTGCTTGACAGTACTCTATATTGTCTAGGTTGACAATACTCTATATTGTCTTGGTTGACAGTACTCTATATTGTCTAGGTTGACAATACTCTATATTGTCTAGGTTGGCAGTACTCTATATTGTCTTGGTTGACAATACTCTTTATTGTCTTGGTTGACAATACTCTATATTGTCTAGGTTGACAATACTCTATATTGTCTAGGTTGGCAGTACTCTATATTGTCTTGGTTGACAATACTCTATATTGTCTTGGTTGACAGTACTCTATATTGTCTAGGTTGACAATACTCTATATTGTCTAGGTTGGCAGTACTCTATATTGTCTTGGTTGGCAATACTCTTTATTGTCTTGGTTGACAATACTCTATATTGTCTAGGTTGACAATACTCTATATTGTCTAGGTTGGCAGTACTCTATATTGTCTTGGTTGACAATACTCTATATTGTCTTGGTTGACAGTACTCTATATTGTCTAGGTTGACAATACTCTATATTGTCTAGGTTGGCAGTACTCTATATTGTCTTGGTTGACAATACTCTTTATTGTCTAGGTTGGCAATACTCTTTATTGTCTAGGTTGACAATACTCTTTATTGTCTTGGTTGACAGTATTCTGTATTGTCTAGGTTGGCAATACTCTATGTTGTCTAGGTTGACAGTACTCTGTATTGTCTAGGTTGGCAATACTCTGTATTGTCTAGGTTGACAGTACTCTGTATTGTCTTGGTTGACAGTACTTTTTATTGTCTTGGTTGACAGTACTCTATATTGTCTAGGTTGGCAATACTCTATTTTGTCTAGGTTGACACTACTCTATATAAGACATTTTTATTTCAGAAAAAGCATAGAGTTGAACCCATCTTATATATGACAGAATGGTTCATGTGTGCATTTAGTAGAACCCTCCCATGGGCATGTGTGCTGCGAGTGTGGGATATGTTCTTCTGTGAAGGTGAGTCAATGGAGTTTCTTTATTCATGTAATAATAAGTGTGTGATCGTTTAAATGGGTATTGTATTGTATAGCATGGCTATCAAAAATTTTTTAGTCACTTCACTGTGATCTTTGCACAGTGTTGTACTGTGCCACAGACATTGGTATAATACCACACCCAATCACATTATACTGACAGCAGGGTCTGCGATTATAAATCTTCATGCTCAACTCGAGAGTATTATGCGCAATACAAAAATGAAAGGACTCGATTTAACAAAATAAATGTAAAAACCTGTAACTTTCTACTTCATATCAGCATAAATACTTACAAACTCGAGGTGGAGTTGGGTGTCTATGCTTTTTTAATTTGTGATTTGATATGAATCACAGATATTGTGTTGAGTACGATTGGGGTTGAGTTTAAAAAAATGTTTTATAACCTCGGGCCTGACTGACCAGTCATAAAATTATCTTTTAAATGCTGATAGCCAAGCAAGGGAGCTTCTAGTACCATTTTTCAAATCTTTAATATGACCTGATTAGAGATAGAACCCATGACCTTTCACATGTGAGCGGGACAATCTACCACAATCTCAAGCAAGGCGATAGGTTAATGGATAGATTATTGACAGCTCACGCCAGAGCTTGTGGGTTCAATCCCCATGCCTCTTAAAAAACAACATTTAGTACTGGTTCTATCTGGGAGATGGACTTGAGAGAGGTTCGTTTATGCTTTGGATAAATGTTTAATAAATGTTACGTGCTCGTGTAACGTGTCTTGTACAAGTCTATGCCATCAGGTCAAAACTCAGGCAGGATGTAAATAAAACTGACTCCACGAATAAATAACTTAAAAGTATGGAACTTAAAATTAAGTACTAACTAGGCAGGTTAAAGTATAAAAACAATGATCTAAGTTTTACTCTTTTATTTTCATGAGTAAAATAACAAATTGTAACATTTAATACAATTTCAAAGTAGAAATGATTAATACAGTATATATATTAATGATAATTAAAGTACCAAAATTACTGCTTAAAAAGGTGTAATATATAATTTCACTTTAAAATGGTTACTTAGTTACTGTCTGAATTAAATAAATAAATAAATAAATAAATAAATAAATAAATAAATAAATAAATAAATAAATAAATAAATAAATAAATAATGAATGCTGCTGTATTTATAAATTAAAAAAAAAAATGGCAATGGCAATGGCACCTAAGAAAGTGAATATCGGAGTCCTCTACTAAAGGTGTGCATTAGAGAGAGCAACAACTATATTGTGCACTTTAATGTTGAAAAGCACACAGTTTGCATTGTGCACAAACGGCGCACGATCGTAACCAAAGTTAGCACACCAAGCGCACCAACTTTATTATGCGCTCAAACTGTGCTTAAACGATCCATTAAATTTCAAGATGAAAACACTAAATTGAATTAAGTATTATCAAACAAGTCAATAAACAAATAACTATTCAATATGATTCTTACATTTAAATAACAATCTTCACTGCTATAAACTTTAACTTTCAATAAAAATACCAGGATGCTGACTTCTAAAGTTTACAAAGCTTGCTAGTCGCTATGACAACAATTCCCATCATGCAATACTGTCAACATCCAAAATGGCGGATAAAAGCATGGTCAAGCAATAACAGAGAAATGTTTACGGATAACACATTTTATCTAGCCATGTAACTAGGTCAACAATGACGCTGTTGAAAGACACAATTTTGGTAAATGATTACTTGACATGAAATGTAAAACAAAACATTTAAAATAGCATAGGTTAGTTCTTTGAATAGATGTCCGATTAATCATAGACTGTCAAAATACGGAGCATTACAGTATTAACTAATCAACCACTATACCAGTACTAGTCAGCAACAGAATTGGGTCCATCTGACTCTCCGACCTGCAAATGATACATGTGTATCATGGGTAAAACTTCACTGACATATTTCCAATGATTAGTTGCATTGTAACAATATGTCACAACTAATACCCAGGTATGTGTCTTCAAAATAATGATCAGGACTTAAGACGGGCAGGATGTCATGTCATGTCACATGTGATACTGAGTGCCGGGGCTTATGATTTGTAACTTTACAACTAAAGTCTGGAGGTTATATTTGGATGAAACTTCACACAATTTATCTCATAACTCATAACAAAATGACACGTCATAAGTCAGAATCTTCAAAATTTTGACTGCAAGTTTAATAAAATGGCAGTTATGAGTTAGGTTCAAAGGTATTGAAAAAAAGTATTTAAAAAAAATATCTAGAATGTATGTATATATGGTAAACCTGTGGGCAATAATTTTTGCCAAATTGGCTTGCTAAGTAATATTGCTTATGTTAATTTTGTTTTCACAGGTGTTAAGGTGATATTCCGTGTAGGGTTGGTGCTGTTCAGGATGTGCCTTGGTAGTCCCGAACAACTGTCTGCCAGCCCCGGGATGTATGAAACGTTGGAGAAATTACGTAGCATACCCACCGATATTGACGAGAGTTATATAGTCAGAGAGGTATTTGATTAATGGTTGGAATGTAATTCAGTGTAATGCAGTAGTTACTGCCCATCTAAAAAACAACTATTACCTATTTTTAGATGGGGTGTTGACAGCAGTTAACTGACTGTGAGTCCAGCAATATAGGTGATGATTGCACTGGGAGTAATTGTCAGTTTGATCTGAGTCAGCATTGCTTGCAATTGGTATTATGAATGTCAACTTCAAGTTATAAGCGGGAAACTAGTGCTATGGATAGAGTGTTAGCCACTTATGATAGAAGTCGGTGGTTCGATCCCCAGCTTGAAGACCTCATGCCTCTCAAACAACAACATTTAGTACTTGTTTTACCAAAGAAACCAACTCAAGATCATTTCATATGAGCTCTGGGCTTTCTTCAAAATCAAGCTGAAATAAATAAATATCAAATTAAGAGAGATAGTTATTGTCTAATTCAAAGGCTCAAAGTGAATTTTTCTAGTGAATGAGTGTTCATTATCTAAATATCTGAAAGAACCTCAATTATTTATAAGTAACTTAACTGTAAGAACTCAAATAATCTGATATTTATCATTCTTTGTAAAATGATACTAAATCTGACCTAAGTTATTGCTTCATTCCAATCTCGCCATTGTTGGGCAAGTTATTTTGCCTTTGTTAAAATATGCATTTCACACTATGTTAATATCTTTATCCACTAAAAGACTCCATCTTTTCTGGATTCTAGCTATACATCTTTTACACTAGTTATGTATCAATATATGTGTATGATGGTCTTACTTTGAACATTTGTGTTATTCATATGTTTTCCAGTGAATTATATTTTATTTTTCACTATAGCGAAAATCCCTGTTTTCAATCATATTTTTAATGAAATATCAATTAAATTTCAGGTGTAAACCCTGATACTTGCCAAACCATATATCAAATAAATTACACGTGTAAACACTGATACTGGCCAAACCATATATCAATTAAATTTCATGTGTAAACACTGATACTGGCCAAGCCATATATCAATTAAATTTCATGTGTAAACACTGATACTGGCCAAGCCATATATCAATTAAATTTCACGCATAAACACTGATACTGTCTATCAATTAAAATAAACACTGATACTGTCATTCCCAAGCCATATATCAGTTAAATTACACGTGTAAACACTGATACTGGCCAAACCATATATCAATTAAATTTCATGTGTAAACACTGATACTGGCCAAACCATATATCAATTAAATTACACGTGTAAACACTGATACTGGCCAAACCATATATCAAATTAATTTCATGTGTAAACACTGATACTGGCCAAGCCATATATCAATTAAATTTAACACGTAAACACTGATTCAGTCTATCAATTAAAATAAACACTTATACTGTCATTCCCAAGCCATATATCAGTTAAATTTCTCGTGTAAACACTGATATTGGCCAAGCAATATATCAATTGAATTACACGTGTAAACACTGATATTGGCCAAGCCATATATCAGTTAAATTACACGTGTAAACACTGATACTGGCCAAACCATATATCAATTAAATTTCACGTGTAAACACTGATACTGTCATTCCTAAGCCATATATCAATTAAATTTCACATGTAAACACTGATACTGTCATTCCCAAGCCATATATCAATTAAGTTTCTCGTGTAAACACTGATATTGGCCAAACCATATATCAATTAAATTTCACGTGTAAACACTGATACTGGCCAAGCCATATATCGTTTAAGTTTCACATGTAAACACTGATACTGGCCAAGCCATATATCAATTAAATTTCACTGTAAACACTGATACTGACCAAGCCATATATCAATTAAGTTTCACATGTAAACACTGATACTGTCATTCCAAAGCCATATATCAATTAAATTTCACTGTAAACACTGATACTGGCCAAGCCATATATCAATTGAGTTTCACATGTTAACACTGATACTGTCATTCCAAAGCCATATATCAATTAAATTTCACTGTAAACACTGATACTGGCTAAGCCATATATCAATTAATTTTTGACGTGAAAACACTGATATTGGCCAAACCATTTATCAATTAAATTTCATGTGTAAACATTGAAACTGGCCAAGCCATATATCATTTAAGTTTCACGTGTAAACACTGATACTGGCCAAGCCATATATCGTTTAAGTTTCACATGTAAACACTGATACTGGCCAAGCCATATATCAATTAAATTTCACTGTAAACACTGATACTGACCAAGCCATATATCATATAAGTTTCACGTGTAAACATTGATACTGGCCAAGCCATATATCAATTAAGTGTTCACCAAGTGAACTAAAAATGATATTTCATTGAAACCAACAATAATATTCTCTGTAAAATTGATAGATTCATAAAGTTGACTTTACTCCCCCTACCCACCCTCAGCCTCCTTACTGTACGTGGATCTGTCAATTAACTTTGTATATTTCAGTCATTGAGATTAAATATCACAGAGAGAGAGATGGAGAAAGAACACCAGAAACAGGTTCAGAGACGAAAAGCTGCAAAGGAGAAAGCAAATAGACCAGAATCTGGGAAAGCAGGAAAATCAAAAAAGAAATAACACAGACTTGTACCAATGTCACATTCCAGTAGAGTGATTAGATGTTGATGTTTCATCATTTGAGTGATCGGTTATCAGTGAGGCAGCGTGTGACCAGTTGGGGCAACGCTGTGATCATACTTGTGCTGTTGACAGCATCGAGTTCTAGTGCCAATTTCAGCTCAAAGACATGCGCCAGATATTGAATGGTTTGCTGAAGTGTAAAAGGGTTGTTTGTAAAGTTTAAAGGGATATAATGAGACATGTCTACTATATTCTCAAGGTGATTGTTTGCATTGTTCCAAGTTTATCATTTTGTTGCCAATTAGGATGCTTTTTAGCTCACTTAAGTTAACAGGTGAGCTTTTGTTATTGCCCTGTGTCAGTAAAATAAAATTACTTCTTTTTTTGCGATCCCAAACAGGAGTTTTACCTATTAACAATCCTGATATACATATAGCTGCATACATGTACAGTTTGACATGTGTATATCTTGATATATACACTGCTGTCCCATTATTATGCGGACCAATACATTGCGAATTCCGTTATAACACATTTTTTTTCTTGGGGTAAGGGAAATTTGTCGAGATATGAAAACTTTTTTTTTTTTTTTTTTTTTTTTTTTGAATGGGGTTTAACGCCATTTTCAACACATTTTAGGTTATATATGGCGCATCCAGTTTTACTGGTGGAGGTAAACCTCGGACTGAGTAGAACCACCGTCCTTCCGCAAGTAACTTTCTCCCAAATTTTTTGAGCGAGCAGGACTCGAACCTATGACCTTAGCTGTGAGAGATAAGTGATCTTGAGACGGCGCCTTAGACCAGGAGGACCCTATATGAAACTTTAACGTACTGTGTGATTGATCAAATAACGAAAATGACAATCAAACAATATATCGTTGCCCTGTTTTGATTTGATCATCGCTCATCTTCTATTCGTCAATTAGCCTTATTTAGAACAAACTGTTATAAACCTTTAGTTTGGTAGATTCTTGCCAGCATTAATTATTAACTGATTGTAATAATCAGAGTAATTCAACAAATGCTAACATGCGCCAAACATGGAAGCTATTTGCTATTTGGAAACTTTGTTATTAGTGAGTTTTTACGTAGACACCATTTTTTGCATCTAGGTTAGGCAGCAATAGATGTCAGTTTTAGTTTTTCTTTTTTTTTCTTATTAATATAATACATATTTAAGTGTATCTGTTGTAAGCAAATATGCTTTATATTGCATTGCAACAAAAACAATACTATTCAGTCACGAGTCGGGCAGTATACTAGGCATGAACAAACAACTGCAACTTTTTCAAGATAATTTATCTCTATATCGTTTTACGTTTATCGCATTTTCATTTTGTGGACCTTTGTTTATCTTGGTACAGCTTGAAGTATTTTATTAGCTCACCTGAGCCAGAGGCTCACAGGTGAGCTTTTGTAATCACCTGGTGTCCGTCATCTGTCGTCCGTTGTTAACTTTTAAATTTTAACAACTTCTCTAAAACCACTGGGCCAATTTTGATATAGTTTCACAGAAATGTTCCTTGGGTGACCCTCTTCCAAGTTTGTTCAAGCCATCTTGATTCGTCAAAAAACATGGCGGCCAGGGGGTGGGGTTAGTTTACTATATAAGCTATAGTAAAAACTTAAAAAATCTTCTTGTCAGAAACTACTGGCTCGATTTTAAAATAATTTCACAGAAATGTTCCTTGGGTGACTCTCTACCAAGTTTGTTCAAGCCATCTTGATTCGTCAAAAAACATGGCAGCCAGGGGGTGGGGTTAGTTTTATGTCAAATTACTTCCCTTGTTTTATAGCATAAATGTCAATATATAGCAATTATTATAAGAAGAGGTAATAAACTCTTTAAATAACCTTTTTTTTGCTATTATTATACAATATTATACCAGATATAAGTTTTAAAAGACAATTCATCATAAAAAGATGAATGATATAATTATAATCAATGATGGAATCATTGAAATATTATTCATATATCATGAACCATTTTAAAATAGGTGTTTTTCTGAATGTAAAAGTCAGAGTTTTTATGGTTCAGACAGGGATGGTTTACTGCTTCATAATAAAGCAATACCATATTTTTAGCTAGTTTCATCACAGCAAGAAGTCTGCTTGAGATTTTCAGTGTCATAGTGTACTTGAAATCTTGGAGGAGGAGCTTAATTGTTTTTGGGGGAGAGTGCACTGCGACAAAGATTCTTTCAAGTGATAGACGTTGGGAAGGCTTGTGTTTGAAACTTATAGGAATATTTATTATGCTGGAACTGTGGATTGTTTCATGCACAATAGTTTAGTCTGATGCTTTAGTTTGAAACCGTTCTCAAACATAACAGGTTAGTTCAGTTGTGCTGGAACTGGATTTTTATCTTAGTTCGAAGACTTACCAGCTATAGTAAAAACTTCAAAAGCCTTCTTGTCAGAATCTACTGACCTGATTTTGATGTAATTTCACTGACATTTACCATGGGTGAACCTCTCTCAAGTTTGAACTCTTGTATGCATCTGTTACATCTTCAAAACAAATCAAAATTCTACATACTTGCCCATCTTGTCTTTCTGGAATTTTGAGTGTACATGTATTATATAATCTACTTATGTTGGGTGACTCAAGGTTAGTCAGGTGAGCGATATAGGGCCATCTTGGCCCTCTTGTTCATATAGATTGATAGATCATGGTGTAATATGATTTATTATTTAAAGCACACAACAGCTTCATATATCTTCTATATTCATGTGGAGTTAACCTGGAATCTTCCTTCCTGTTCACGTTGAATAACCTACAATGTGTTGGTATGCCCTAAAACCCCATTCATTCATTCATTCATTCATATATTCTATAAATTGATTATTTTACAATTTTTATCAAAACATTTGAATGACTGTTCAGTTATGCAGCTATGTTTCTTGCTTATGATATAGTTATGCCAGTATGAACACCTGCTCAGTTACCATTATGTAAACAATACAATTATTAAAGTCATGTTAGTGTAATGTTTTTATTCACAAATGGTAAATAATTGGTTAAAATATTTTGTTAGATTATTACCATAATGTGTACATGTACAAACCATACTGTTTGTTTAATGTAGTCTTTGTAATACGTTTATATGTAGGGACCCAAAAGACTTGCATTACATCTTTTTAGTGACTTTTAAGTTAATTTATAAAGGGGCCATTTACCGTTTGCTGAATCAGGGGCCACATAGCTTCCTAATTGGGGTGTAGTGGGTCCAGTTAGGCTAAAAATTTAGTAGTGCATGCTATTTTTAGGCCATAATTAATTGCTAAATTATCATCCCTGTCCGACCCTAATTTTCATGTCAAAAAACATCAAAAATTTACAAATGAAAATAAAAAATGAAATCATCCCTCCCTTCCCGTTTTTAAGAAAAAAATGGATAATAATGTAGCAATTAATTTATAGTGGCCTTAATTACTTCTAATGTTTAAATATTGTGTAGGATGCTTGTTTGGTTTTGTGGACACAATTGACTTGATGCTGGCTGTCATTCAAACAAGTTGAAAATCCAATCAGTGATCAATATTGTTGCCAGGTCTGATATTTTCCTTAGACAAGCTAACATTCTCAAAGTAAACACAACATTGTATTTACTTGGACAAACAACGCCACATGGTCAGTGGGCAGAGCAGTAGTTGCTTTGGCATCCGGTCAATTTAAAAATGACTTAAATCACAGAATAAGGTTCTTTGAGTATATGTTTTTTATAATTTCTGTTTTTGTTGTCAATATTATTTGACTTTATGTTAAAAAAACACACAGATTTTATTTTAAAAAGGGGAAGCACAGTTGTAGGATAAAATTCATTCTCCCATGAGTTGATATATGTATTAAATTTGCAGAATAATGCACAACTTGTCTAAATATATTATATTGGTGCATGATTTAGTATAGTTTATGCCCATGTGTTTTCTTCGCAGAATAATGCACAACTTGTCTAAATATATTATATTGGTGCATGATTTAGTAAAGTTTATACATGTGTTGACTTTACGGAATAATGCACAACTTGTCCAAATATATTGATTTAGTATAGTTCATGCATGCATACACTTTTGTAGAATTGAATTCAATTCCAAATTTCAGACAAAGGCACTTTCTTTTTCTTCCATTTATGCTGGAAAATGATATGTGATTATTTGACAATAAGTAATTTTGGTGTTAATTGACATGAAAACTTTAGTCACATCTTCAGATGTTGGGCTTGATTTGATTTCAGTATCGGAATTATATGATATTTACGGGGAAGGACAACTAAAGGCTTGATGAGAATAATGCAGATTCCATTTCAAAACAGTCATACTTTTCTTTGACATCCAATAATTAAAATCTTAATGAGAACAATACTGACTTGACTTGAAGACTGTCATACTTTACTTTGATGTCTGGTGAATAAAACCTTGATGAGAACCTAAATGAGAACAACGCTGACTTGACTTGAAAATTGTTGTACTTTACTTTGACGTCTGATGACTAAAACCTTGATGAGAACAATGCTGACTTGACTTGAAAACTGTCATACTTTACATTGACATCTGTTTACTAAAACCTTGATGAGAACAATGCTGACTTGACTTGAAAACTGTCATACTTTACTTTGACGTCTGGTGACTAAAACCTTGATGAGAACAATGCTGACTTGACTTGAAAACTGTCATACTTTACTTTGACATCTGTTTACTAAAACCTTGATGAGAACAATGCTGACTTGACTTGAAAACTGTCATACTTTACTTTGACATCTGTTTACCAAAACCTTGATGAGAACAATGCTGACTTGACTTGAAAACTGTCATACTTTACTTTGACGTCTGGTGACTATAACCTTGATGAGAACAATGATGACTTGATTTGTTTTAGTCACAAGATGTCAAAGTAAAGTATGACAGTTTTCAAGTCAAGCCAGCATTGTTCTCATCAAGGTTTTAGTCATCAGATGTCAAAGTAAAGTACAACAGTTTTGAAGTCAAGTCAGCATGGTTCTCATCAAGGTTTTAGTCATCAGATGTCAAAGTAAAGTACAACAGTTTTAAGGTCAAGTCAGCATGACAGTTTTCAAGTCACTGTCATACTTTACTTTGTCAACTGGTGACTATAACCTAAATGAAAACAATGCTGACTTGACTTCAAAACTGTCATACTTTACTTTGATATCTGGTGACTAAACCCTTGATGAGAACAACGCTGACTTGACTTGAAAACTGTTGTACTATACTTTGAGGTCTGGTGACAAAAACTTTGATGAGAACAACGCTGACTTGACTTGAAAACTGTCATACTTTACTTAAACATAGGGTGAGTGAAACCTTGATGAGAACAACGCTGAACTGACTTGAAAACTGTCATACTTTACTTTGACATCTGGTGACTAAAACAAGTCAAGTCAGCATTGTCCTCATTAAGGTTTTAGTCACCAGATGTTGAAGTAAAGTACAACAGTTTTCAAGTCACTGTCATACTTGACTTTGACATCTGGTGACTAAAACCTTGATGAGAACAATGCTGACTTGACTTCAGAACTGTTGTACTTTACTTTGACATCTGTTTACTAAAACCTTGATGAGAACAACGCTGACTTGACTTCAAAACAGTCATACTATACTTTGACATCTGGTTGCTAAAACCATTTAAAACCAATACTAATGAAAGGGCCATTTTCTATTCATTTCATGTGATATTTATATTGTTTGTGCATTTAGTAATGTTGTATATTTTATTTTATTGTGATTGTCTTCAAAATCAATCATTGTGTTGTATAAAAGTTTTATTTAGTTTTGCATTAATACTTTCTTTGTTTTATCATTTAAACGTTAAAATCGTTGAAAAATGTGTGTTGTTAGTTATTTATGTTGTTAGTTGTAATTATATATTATATGCATGTTTATGGGATCATTTGAATTAAATTTGTGTTTGCAAGGTGCTTATTGCATAAATGGATGTTGACCAAATTACACCAAATCTACGTATACTTTAAAAGGGCGATAATAATTTCACAACAATGGTATTTCAATTTCGGGATTTTTGTTAGATGTAAGTTCACAATGTATGATATATATGGAGATAAACATCGCCATACACACATTTAATAATATATATACACGGAGGGAATTTGTGAACAACCAGACATAAATCTATAGACCAGAACATGTTGAGCATATTTTTGCATGAGTATTTCAAGAACATTGTTATGTTGAACTTGTTTGTTTTTTTTGTAAGTTTGTGTAAATATCTATGTTAGGATCTAACGACTTCTGTTAACCATACTGTTAGTGTGGATTCTACGAATGATCCGATTATTAATGGCATCATTTTATATATACTGCATACCAGTAAGAATGAAACAAACATAAACTTTATCATCATTTGTGGGTTGAAAGTTACTATTAGTTTCATGTAAAATTATGAAGGTCAATCATTGTTCAATTAAATATTTATGAATATAACTAAAGTTTTTACTGTGTAAATATTAAACATGTTATGTTTGAGCCTGCATTTGGTGCAAACTTTGTATACATGTGTATGAGTAGGTTGTTTTTTATCTGAAATTAAATTTACATTGCAGTCACAATATAACATGGTATCCGAAAACCAAAGTTGAAGCTCATTATTGCTAGAGCCGTATTGTAAACATTGTGTTATGGAAATCCCAAATGAGAGACAATATCTGTCGAAATTAATAAACATTTTTCCTGCTTCTTTCACAATGTTGTATTTATTGGACTGCCTTATAATTAGACTGCTGTGTGTTGATACAGTTATTTGAGCCTGTTTTAATGTGACATTATATGAGTGTTGTGCACTTTGTGAGAGACTGCATTTTATGTGAAATTAAATGCATGTTGTATACGTTTGAGTGAGCTTGTATTTTATGTGTAATGTACACATTTATGCAATCCTGTACTTGACATGAATTAATATGTGTATACCTATTGCACACATTTGTATGAGCCAGTTTTTTATTCGAAATAATGTGTGTGAAATAATATTATGTATTGTACACATTTGTATGAGCCAGTATTTTATGGGAAATAATATGTGTTTGAAATAATATGTGTATTGTACACTTTTTTATGAACAGGTATTTTATGTGAAATGATATGTGTATTGTACACATTTGTGCATGCCTGTATGAAATATGAATGTTTATGTGCGAGTCTGTGCTTCATGTGAAAGTAAATGTGTAGTGTACAAGTTCAAATGAGCCTGTATTTTATATGAAATTGTATGTCTATTGTACTTACTTGTGTAAGCTTGTTAGAAAACAGCGTAGTTCTGTACACAATAATTATTGTGTGTCATATTATATAATTGAGTTAGTGTTAATATTATATTGTGAGTGTATGTGTTTTTTTTATATATTTTGTGTTTTCTCTCCAGGAATAGTGCAATATTTAAAAGAGGAAAACAATGAATCGTGTACATACATCGTAGTTATATAATCATCTTTGTATTCCTTCATCTTTTTATTTCGCTTATCATACTTTCTTGTTCTCTTCTGGTAATCAAATTTTCTTTTTCTTCTTTTGCTTAACATATTTTCTTCTTCTTCTTCTTCTTCTTTTTGTTCTTCTTTTTGTTCTTCTTTTTGTTCTTCATCTGCTGCTGCTTATCATATTTCAAATATAACTATGTAACAAGTCAGTGGTCTTTAAATATTAATTAAAAAATTATAATCAATCTTTGTAAGGCTTTGTAAAGTCACTAGTATAATGTCATTCCATCCAAACAGAAACAGTAGGTTGTAATCTTTATAAAAGGTTTAAGGTTGTAGTGCCGTGCAGATTTTTATTATTGCGTTTTAGTGATATATTTAGTATCCAGTCCTATGATGTATGTAAACTATGGTTATTGAAGACCTCAGAGATGTCCTCCATTTATCTGTCTCTTAATGACTGACTTCTCAACCCAGAGGTTGTGGGTCTAAGTCTCATCTCAGTAACAGATTCTGGATGCAATACCTGTAGATATTTCACAAATTTTCAATTTGGGGATGCACATTATGATTTCAGAGATGGGGTGAAATAATTGTTTCAAGGGATTAGTCCAAAACTATTCTATGTACCCATTAGTCTATATTGAGTACGACTAGTTCTGCACTATGTCAGCAGTTCTGTACTTTCACCCCTCCCCCTTACCCCTGGATCCACCAGTGTAGCTCCACCTATGGATGTAATACATATAGTTTGCCAATTTCTTGCGAAAGAGCTGTAATTCTTCTCTTCTTTATAATTTGTATAATGGCTGTATGCATGATCTATAATTTGTGCAGTGCCTGCCATGCATTACCTATAATTTGTGCAATGGCTGCCATGCATTACTTATAATTTGTGCAGTGCCTTCCATGCATTACCTGTAATTTGTACAGTGCCTGCCGTGCATTACCTATAATTTGTACAGTGCCTGCCGTGCATTACCTATAATTTGTGCAATGGCTGCCATGCATGACCCATAATTACTGGTAGTTGGATATATAGTTAGCTGGAAAAAGTAACAACAAAAACCTGCATACATGTAAGAGTTATATTTTATAACACACCTAAATAGTGTCCTTTTTTTTCCTCTAACCAAGCAAAGTAATGACTCACATCACCAACATTGTGTAACATCAAGTGTCTGTCCTTTTGCTTTAATTTGACGTGTATTGTTGATCTGAAAACTGTAATGGCTATTTTGCACGTATTTAGAGAAAACAAATGTTTCCAATGTTTTATATCACTTTAAGGTAAAGCTGATTTCAACACATCTGCTATTTTGTCTAAGAATTTTGTTTTAGCTTAGAAACAGCTATGCTGTATGTATTTGCTTGAAATTTGTGTTATTGATTCTAAAACTTTGAGATTTTTGTGTGTTCACCATATCTTTCTCGCTTTGCGTTATGATTGTAGAAGATTCCATTGAAATTTTACACTTTTTTGCAGTGTATTTGCATTTAATATTATTTTTCTAAGAAAAGAGATATTGCATACAGAATGCAAATGCATTAATATGAATATTGTCCGTAATTCTACAGTCCAGAATTGCACTATCAACATTTATCAAAACACCGACATATCATGCGTGTCTGAGTAAAATTGCCTGTATATCAGTAATGGATGCAAGAATAGCAAAATGTCTCAGTTATTTTCAGTTTGTATTGTAATCCTTTCCGATTATATACGTAATTATATGAATTTGTTTTTGGACAACTTTGTTCTGCTAAAAAAATATTTTGTGCTGTTTGAACAATTCGATTTTTAAAAATATAACTAAAATATAACACTAGTTCTTCTGAATTGTTGATATAATCAATTATTAAAATTAAAAAATAAAAATTCAGTTTATTTTAAGTATTACCTGCTTTAATGAGAGGATTGTCCTTGTTGGAACAATTATAGGCCATGCTGGGATGTTGGCAGCCATATTTGAAAGTTTATCAAATGGGTTAGAATCATCTTCAGTCCTATTTGAATCGTCAGATTGATTATTATCCAGAATTTTGATCATTTTTTTGTTATTGGTAGATTTTTGGAATTAAATGTGTTGGTATAAAAGCCTTGTTCATCTCATAAATTAACAGGACATATTTTGCATTATGCACCTTTGTTAAGTAAAGAAGGAATATGAAATTCCTTGTTTTGCATTTTTGTTTGTCCATGCAGTAATTAATTTACTGCCAAACTGTTGATTTTTATGTCTGTACGCAGTAAATAATTTACTGCGAATCTGTTCATTTTTATGTCAGTATGCAGAAAATAGTTTACTGCAAATCTGTTCATTTTTATGTCAGTATGCAAAAAATAGTTTACTGCGAATCTGTTCATTTTAATGTCAGTATGCAGAAAATAATTTACTGCAAATCTGTTCAGATTGATTCATGCCAATATGATAAAAGCATGTAAATAATCATCATTTGATGGATGATACATTGTTTAAATATATATTTATGAATATTAAATAATAAATTAGAATGAAATATTATGCACAATGTTTGTTATTTTTGTTTTCCCATTATGATTTATTATATTTACTTGCAAAGGCATACAAACGGAGATAAGTCACTTGCAGGGGTGGCGCATTTGGAGTTTTCCATATCTTCCAAACACAACTTGTCCTGAACCAACCAGTATATTTTTGTGATTTTTGTATTAAAAGAAAGGACTTGATGGTAATTTCAGGTGGTAAACGTTTCCTTTTTAAATTGAAAGAAATGAAGAATTTTTAGTAATTTTTTGGGACCATTTTCTCAAGGATAACTTGCTACTTCATCATTCTACATAAAATTTCTATTTGTTATCAAAATGTTTTTGTTAAAACAAGTACACAACCTTTTGTGTAAAAGAAATAAATGTTTTGTAAAAATTCCATCTTTTTTCAACCCATAATAATTTAAATTTAGAAGAAAAATATTGAATAATTGGAAATAGTCAACATTTTTAGCTCGCTGGAACGAATGTCCAAGAGAGCTATTGACATGCCCCCGGCGTCGGTTTCGTAGACACCCTGGTTAAACTTTTGCGTTTCAAGTTTTGGTGTCTGTCTCCAATCTCAATCTTTGCATGGGTGGTGAGTTTTATTTCCATAGGCGAGCTTTGTTGTCTTCTGACAGCTCTTGTTATCATTTTACCTTGGTACTAAAATTTCTAAATTCAGAAAAAGGTTCAAAGAGTTATTAAAGATATACTAAAGGTTCTACCCAAAATGTCAGCCGTGTATGGTGATATTAGCCTGCCGGTCTCTGTAATTAAGCCACAGCTATGTGGCCATCTTTGGATAACTTAACTCTCACCGCTGAGATTGTGGCTAAGTACAGAACTTGATGTAAGAAAGTCTGTTACTTGCTGAAAGGTGTCTATTTTACTCGGATCAATTGTGATATCTTCCTCCACCAATAAACTGGATCTGCCATAATATACAATAATATGTAACCTGTCATGTGATGAAAATGGGGTTTAAAAAAATCTAAATAAACTGGAAGATCGGGCAAGATGCTACTTACAAAGTACAATATATGCATACGGACAAAACACTTACAGCTGACCCGCCTACTTCAGATACTTAAAGCTGACCCATGCCTACTTCAGATACTTACAGCTGACCTATGCCTACTTCAGATACTACAGCTGACCCATGCCTATTTCAGATACTTACAGCTGACCCATGCCTACTTCAGATACTTACAGCTGACCCATGCCTACTTCAGATACTTACAGCTGATCCATGCTTACTTCAGATACTTACAGCTGACCCATGCCTACTTCAGATACTTACAGCTGGCCCATGCCTGCTTCAGATACTTACAGCTGACCCATGCCTACTTCAGATATTTACAGCTGACCCATGCCTACTTCAGATACTTACAGCTGACCCATGCCTACTTCAGATACTACAGCTGACCCATGCTTACTTCAGATACTTACAGCTGACCCATGCCTACTTTAGATACTAACAGCTGACCCATGCCTACTTCAGATACTTACAGCTGACCCATGCCTACTTCAGATACTTACAGCTGACTGATGCCTACTTCAGATACTACAGCTGACCCATGCTTATTTCAGATACTTACAGCTGACCCATGCCTACTTCAGATACTTACAGCTGGCCCATGCCTACTTCAGATACTTACAGCTGACCCATGCCTACTTTAGATACTTGCAGCTGACCCATGTCTACTTCAGATACTTACAGCTGACCCATGCCTACTTCAGATACTTACAGCTGGCCCATGCCTACTTCAGATACTTACAGCCGACCCATGCCTACTTCAGATACTACAGCTGACCCATGCCTACTTCAGATATTTACAGCTGACCCATGCCTACTTCAGATACTTACAGCTAGCCCATGCCTACTTCAGATACTACAGCTGACCCATGCCTACTTCAGATACTTACAGCTGACCCATGCCTTCTTCAGATACTTACAGCTGACCCATGTCTACTTCAGGTACTTACAGCTGACCCATGCCTTCTTCAGATAACAATTGTTATAATCATGAATGAACGAATTGGGCGTTTTGTAACATACCAACAAACAAAGGTTATATGTCAACAGGATGGAAGATTTCCATGTACAAAAATAACAAATAAGCATACAGATAGAACAAAAATATATAATAAGAGGCCCATCTTAGGCCTGGATCTCTCATCTAGTTTCTTCTGTCACTTCCTTCAAAATTTAGTACGGACTAAGTCTATGAAGAACTTATTATAGTTATAGATGAGAAAAATGAGAATTATCTGCTCCATGTAAAGTGAAAGTCACTCTACTGGACTCCAGTGGACCCTTGACCTTTATTTCAAGCAGACTCCCTACATACTGTACTATTATTTGAAAAAAATTATACAGCAGTATCTGAAAATCTTACCAATAGGTAGACATTTACTTGAAATGGAGAGGAGATGGGGAATTTACTGTTTTTCCATAGTATTCTTATGTAAAAATCAATGTCTACTTACTGGACCCCAATAGATCATAGCCCCTTCATTTAAACAAACATGAAACCCCTATTTATAGGGATCATCTCTACCAAATATGGATGAATTTGGCTAGACAGTTCTCGAGAAGATTTTTTTAAAATTCACAATTTAACCTCTTTTTCTGTTTTCCCATAGTATTCCTATGTCAAAGTCAAAGTCCCCTTACTGGGCCCCAATTGATCCTAGTCGCTTTATTTGAAAACATTGACACTCCTAGCCATAGGGATCATATATACCAAATATGAACAATTTTGATTGGCTGGTTCTTGAGAAGATTTGTAGATGTTAATTTCCTTAGATGTTAAACTGACATGTCCCCAAAGCAGGACCAATTTTGACCCTAGAGTCATGGCTTGAACAAACTTTATAGAAACTCATTAGATGATACTACACTCAAAATATCAGAGCTTCAGGCCTTACACTTTCGGAGAAGATTATTTAAATTTAAAAAGAAAATATACTGGGTCATCATTTGAACAAACTTACGAGAGCTTTGTGTAAGAATGCTTCACACAAAATTTGGTGAAAATCTGTCAAGTGGTTTCAAAGAAATTGTTAGAAGCAAAAAATGAATGATGGACGACGGACAAAGGTAGATCACAATAGCAAACTTTGCTCAGATGAGCTAAAAAGCTTGCCATCATACATGAAGTTCCCCTGAACCACACAGATTGGTAAATTAACTACTTTAATGAAGCATATAATCACAGATTTGTTGCATTTAAGTGAGCACCTCTCACAAATACATGTGTGTGGGACAAACTCAACATGATAACCGGACTTGTCTCACTATTGACACTGATTAGGTCGCGTATGACTATATTATTCACAAAGTGACCTGGTCACATGACTACTGACAAAGTGACCTAGTCACATGACTTTTGACAAAGTGACCTGTTAATATGACTATTGACTGGTAACATGACTTTTGACAAAGTGACCTGGTCACACGACTATTGACAAAGTGATCTGGTAGCATGACTTTTGACAAAGAGACCTGGTCACATGACTATTGACAAAGTGATCTAGTAGCATGACTATTGATAAAGTGATCTGGTAGCATGACTTTTGACAAAGTGATCTGGTCACATGAGTATTGACAAAGTGACCTGGTCACATGACTTTTGACAAAGTGATCTGGTAACATGACTTTTGACAAAGTGATCTGGTAACATGACTATTGACAAAGTGATCTGGTCACATGAGTATTGACAAAGTGACCTGGTCACATGACTTTTGACAAAGTGATCTGGTAACATGACTTTTGACAAAGTGATCTGGTAACATGACTATTGACAAAGTAATCTGGTAGCATGACTATTGACCAAAGTGACTTGGTAACATGACTTTTGACAGTGATCTGGTCACATGAGTATTGAAAAAGTTATCTGGTCACATGACTATTGACAGTGACCTGGTCATATGACTTTTGACAAAGTGATCTGGTAACATGACTATTGACAAAGTGATCTGGTAACATGACTTTTGACAAAGTGACCTTGTCACATGACTATTGACAAAGTGATCTGGTAGCATGACTATTTACAAAGTGATCTGGTAGCATGACTTTTGACAAAGTGATCTAGTCACATGAGTATTGACAAAGTGACCTGGTCACATGACTTTTGACTAAGTGATCTGGTAACATGACTTTTGACAAAGTGATCTGGTAACATGACTATTGACAAAGTGATCTGGTAGCATGACTATTGACAAAGTGATCTGGTAGCATGACTTTTGACAAAGTGATCTGGTCACATGACTATTGACAAAGTGACATGGTCACATGACTATTGACAAAGTGATCTGGTAGCATGACTATTAACAAAGTGATCTGGTAACATGACTTTTGACAAAGTGATCTGGTCACATGAGTATTGACAAAGTGATCAGGTCACATGACGTTTGACAAAGTGAGCTGGTCACTTGACTATTGACAAAGTAACCTGGTAACATGACTATTTTGACAAAGCGATCTGACAAAGTGATCTGGTAGCATGACTATTGACAAAGTGACCTGGTCACATGACTATTGACAAAGTGACCTGGTCACATGACTAGTGACATAGTGACCTGGTCACATGACTATTGACAAAGTGACCTGGTAACATGACTATTTTGACAAAGCGATCTGACAAAGTGATCTGGTAGCATGACTATTGACAAAGTGACCTGGTCACATGACTATTGACAAAGTGACCTGGTCACATGACTAGTGACATAGTGACCTGGTCACATGACTATTGACAAAGTGACCTGGTCACATATCTTTTGACATAATTACCGAGTCACATGAATATTGACAAAGTGAGCTTGTCACATGACTATTGACAAATTAACCTGGTAACATGACTATTGCCAAAGTGATCTGGTAACATAACTTTTGACATAATTACCTAGTCACTTGACTATTGACAAAGTGAGCTTGTCACATGACTATTGACAAAGTAACCTGGTAACATGACTATTGACAAAGTGATCTGACAAAGTGATCTGGTCACATGAATATTGCCAAAGTGACCTGGTCACATAATTATTGACAAAGTGACCTGACCTGGTCACATGACTATTGACAAAGTGACCTGGTCACATGACTATTGACATAGTGACCTGGTCACATGGCAATTGACAAAGTGACCTGGTCACATGACTATTGCCAAAGTGATCTGGTAACATGACTATTGACAAAGTGATCTGACAAAGTGATCTGGTCACATGACTATTACTAAAGTGACCTGGTCACATGACTATTGACAAAGTGACCTGGTCACATTAATATTGACAAAGTGACCTGACCTGGTCACATGACTATTGACAAAGTGACCTGGTCACATGACTATTGACATAGTGATCTGGTCACATGAGTATTGACATAGTGAACTGGTCACATGACTATTGACATAGTTATCTGGTCTTCCCCAAAGAACATTTTGGCAATTAGAAGACAAATAATGTGTATGGTATATTTTACCCTCAATCTTGCATTTTGTCACTTTTATGCTGCACATTTGCAATGTTAGCATTGGTCACACAATTGCTGGTCACATGACTTTTGGCTGGAATAGGGATCTAGTCGCATGATTATTGGCATAAGGTCATCTAAGGTATCTAATCACGTGACTTATGGCATAGGATCTGGTCACATGAAGATTTGGGAATCGAAATGAAAGAAAATAACAGTATCAAGAGTTTTATTTTAACATAAGCACAGAAAAGAAAATATACCCCAACATAGCATAGCATAATACAATGCTTTGTGGGCAACATCATAATGAAATAAGATAAAATATAATATTTAGTTTATTAAAATCCTAATGTAAGATGATAAATAAGGCACTGCATGTGACAAAAAGTAAAGATAACAATTGTAATAAGAACAAAATACTGTTGAAAAAAATGCTTAAAAAAAAAGACTAGTTAATAACAATTAATTATAAACATCTACACTGTAAGACAGTTACACTTTAGATTAGGGTTCTCCATGGCCGAGTGGTCTTAGGCGCCGTCTCAAGATCACTTATCTCTCACCGCTAAAGTCATAGGTTCGAGTCCCGCTCTCTCCAAAAACTTTATGTGAGAAAGTTTCCAGTTACTTGTGGAAGGATGGTGGTTCTACTCAGTCTAACTCAGTCTGAGATCTTCTTCCATCAGTTAAACTGGATATGCCATATATAACTTAAAATGTGTTAAAAATGGCTTGAAAAAACCCATAAAACATTTTAGATTAATTGAATATTTAGCTTCATTCTTATGCCATAATGGGCTAACAGAAGATCAGTTAACCTAACCACTGTTTCCTGGGATCCTGGATGGTTAACCAGTACTCAAGCACACCCCATCTCCCAAAGTAACTGATGACTCTCCCACGTGAATCAGCAGTGAGAGACAAATGATAGTGAGACAAAATGTCATATATCAACCATCACGGAGATTGTGGCCAGGTGGGGATTTGAACTCACAACCCCTTGATTGATAGTCAGACTCACTAACGACTGACCTAATCGGGCCCGGCAGTTACATTTTAGAATTTCACTTCCAGGTCAAATACACATGTGCTAGTGAACTTCCTGCCTGAAATTATTTGTCTGTTTTGTATTTAATAATTTAAATAAACTGGAAATTTATTTTATTGTTTACAGCTCCGAGTTCATTGCTTAAATTACCTGGTCTTTGTAGCAAAGCAAATGAATAGAAAACTGTCAGATAATAAAAACAGTTTGAGCGAAAATTATATCATGATATTATGATATCATTTTCTGGTGATTATAAGTTGACATCGCCTCATTTCCTGTACAAAACTGTGTGACACAATTGAATTTTTACAACTTTATATTATAAATAAAAAAAAAGCATTTAAATATTAAACTTAAACACAACATGCAATTGCATGTTCAGAATTCGTTATGTATAGTAGTTAAAAATAAGTCTAAATCTTTTTTTTCTTCAGATTTCCTGTATAAAAAAATAAAGCAAGTCTTTTGGATTACAACAGCTGAGGAATGTATTGAAAAGATGAAATTGAAAAAATTATATGTAATGAAAAGATTTTACTGTTTTTATGCATAACAGGGATTTGAGACTGTCGAAATTACATTTTAGTGTAAGTAACTTGAGTAAGGAGTTGGAAGTATAAATAGCTTTGCAGACTGACAATCAAGATTTTAAGGATATACTCCATAGATACGCGTTTTCCCGCACCAATCACAGAAGGCCTTTGAAAACAGTGCAGGAAGAGTTCAGATTGCTCGTAACGAGCAATCTGAACACTTCCTGCACTGTTTTCCACTCAGTTAGTTAATTTAAACATAATTCACCCATAGCTGATATGTTGTGAATTAATGCTTTCAATATAAGAGGTGTCCAAAGGCGTCTATATGAAGTAAAGGGTTAAGGATATACTTGAGAAAGAAAAGGTAGTACCAATATACAAAGAGAGGCTACTGTGGTTGACGTACTTATATGGTAGGCAGGTACATATACATATACTAGTACATAATGGGAGGCTACTCCGGGAGAAGATTTCTGGGAGGTAATATGTAGATTGTTAACAAGGTAATACTCTGGTTAAAAAACATCTAGTGGCGAATATGCAATGTAAAGTGTTTGTTTATCCTTCAGCTTTCAAAATGTAATTTTGCCAGCAGATGTAAGAATATGGTGGCAGTGGGGGTGGGGGTGGGGACGGGGGAGGTTTGCATGGATGTTCATTCATTATTGAATTTATTAAACAAGCTTGCAAATACGAAAAATATAAATGGTGTGCGACTCCTGCTGAGTATAAGAGTTTTGCATAAAATCATAGATTTCGTCTGTTGTATGATGTTATGTCTCATAATATCATTATTTTACCATGACAAATTGGCATCATTTAGATGTAACCACATGTAGCTCACCAGTTTAAATGTGATAGCCAAGTTGTATTGACAACACCTAGCACTGAATCGCTAGTGATATTACACTAGGTTAATAATATAGAAATATGCCATGTGTTATTACATACCTGCACCAGTAAATCATGTGATATAACATGACACTATACATAATATTCTTGTGAGATATACACAAGGGAGGCTACACTGGTAGAGAGAGTGCTGTGAAGGGCATTTATAATACATAAAGGGAGGCAACTGTGGTAGAAACAAAGCTGCTGTGACTGGGAATAGAGAGACAACTCTAGTACTAGTACTTAAATGAGAGCCCATAAAAAATCATATTGTATATGACAATGCTTTTGGAAGGACTAGTTGGAAAGGAAGCAGTATTTCAAGCACCTGTTTGGCATAGATTTCATACTGGTATTAACCCATCAGGTTGCGTTGAGCACTGTTAAAAAGCAAACACATGTTGCTGCCTGGTTCCCTGAAATTAACGTATACTGTGTGATAATTTGAGATTGAGCCAATGTCCAGGAAGGTATTTTTGATAACCTTAACTAACTGAATTGAATGCACCCCTGCAGACTACCGACCATTAAAAAAATAAATAAATATAAAGTTCAGCATTTCAAATTTCTGACTATCGTAATATGTTATGATACTTCTCGACCGATGAAATTAAAAGATTTCAAATGATACATAATAAATATAAGAATCAGACTAAAGTTTCACTAAACATCTCAACTTGAGATTTTCTTTAACTCAGTTTTTGAAATGCTACAGTTATTCCTTACCAATGAGTAAAGCTTTGTTTGGACTTGAATTCTATCTGTCCATTTAATGTGAATTCTAGTTTATCATTTAAGGAAATAGAGTAAAAAAATTTATTTGAAATAAATCTCAGCTTGAGATGTTTAGTGAATTTGCCCCCCCCCCCCCCCCGTTCACTAGGACTGGTCATTATTACACCAACTCTCATTGTCAGTTATGGACGATATTGCATCTGCTATAATCAGATTTGGCAATGGAAGAACTGAAGAACAAGTAGAGATGCAGTCTGCTGGATTTGCGTCTGCATTGTAGAACGAGAATCCTGGTCCATTGTTGTCTGTTGGTAGTATAGAAATATCCCCATTATTGGAGGATGAGACAATTCTTGCCATTAAGGCGTCTGCATTTTGTCCAGTTATGTTAACTTCATCAAGATCAGTGAGGGAGGCTGCGTCTGCCAACATGGGAACTCTAAATTTCCGTCTCGGTGTCAATGTCTGCAGACTGGGAATCTCATTATCATTGTCCGAGGTTTGTCGCAGCAGTGAAGACGTATGGTCAGATAAATCCAACGGCATCGCCATTTCATCATCGCTACTCTGTGACTGAGATTCCTTCAAATTTTTATGTTTTCGCATGTGACTAGAGAAACTAAGACCAACATTTGTGGTAAAGTCACAAAACCTGCAAGTAAAAATTCTATTAAATGTGTGTCTATTTTTAATATGTTTCGATAAGCTTCGTGCAGACCGTAATCTCTTGTCGCAAAGATTACATTTGTGTGCTTTCTGGACATGTTTCAGCATGTGTGAATTGAAACTGTCACGTAACCAAGTTGTATATGAACAGTGCTCACATTTGAAGCGATCTTTATATTTATGTTTTAGGATGTGCTTGCTAAGGGTATGCTGGGATTTGAATGAACGACCACAGTCCTCGCAGATGTAATCGCGCGTCTGTATATGAATGTCGGTGTGGCGATCCAAATCTTTCTTTGTTGAAAACGCGCTACCACATGTTGTGCAGAGAAAGGGCTTGATTCGAAGATGGCGTGTCACATGCTCAGTTAGATCTTTTATATTTTTACTTTTAAATTGACAATTTTCTTGTGAACAATAATACGGTTTTACGCTGCTTCCTGTGCATGGATGTGTTTCGCATGCATGCTCCAGCATGAATTTCAGTTTACATTTGGGGCATATATATTTTCTTCGTAACTTCTTGCAAACAAACAACTTATGAATCTCGAGTTCATGATCAAATTCCACCTGTTTTCCACAGTCATCACACATAGCCACGCTGGACATAGCATCTTTGTGTTCGGACAAGATATGCAAATTAAGAGGGGCTCTATTTCTAAATTTCTTGTCACAAAATTTGCAGTCATAAACATACACATACTTGGGATTACGTTGTTGAAAGCAACTGCTAGAAACAAAATGCGCGCTTACATTGTTCTCATAATGAAAGTTTTGGTCTTTGACTGGTTTTGCTATTTTTTCGTACTGCTCATTATACAATTCAAAGTTTGGATCTTCAAAATTTGGATCATTCAAGTCAAAGTTCATCTGCGTATCATAAAATTCATCAGTGTCCTCTGTCTCCATGTATTTTACAGAATACATGTCTTGAGACTTTTGTGATGACCCTTGAGCACCTAATTTTAATTCATTTTTTGGTGTGCCTCCATCTAATATGTTTGCTTCTTTCTGATGTCCATTCTGCTTTTTTAATGGCCCATGTTTATTTTTATTTTTTGGTGTACCTGGAGATATGCCTTCATCAGACAATTCTGCTTTTGTTGGATGTCCATTCTGCTTTTGTAATGACTCATGTTCATTTTTTGGTGTACCTGGAGATGTCGCCTCATCAGACTCTTCTGCTTTTTTCTGATGTCCATTCCACCTTTGTGTAGGTGATGTCATCTGCTGATGGTTTTGTGGATTTTTCAGTCTTTTAGTGTTGGCTGAAGCATACACAGCCTTGTTAGATTTTTTCTTTTTGGTGCGTTTCTTACTGCCTTTACCTGAAAAGAAATGAGTACAACGGTTAAATACTAAGTTTATTTCTGTTCCAACCTGAAGAAGTAACATTCTTCATCCATTGTACAAATTCTTCTTATAATATTCATTAGACTAAAATGTTTTCTTGTAAAAATACATTTTTAGTATGGTAATTTGTTATACTGCACAAAATGAACAGAGATTCAAAGAAACTTGCCTCTGGAACTCCTATTAATTCTTAAAATATTCCTTTAAAACTGTTCAAAATTCTGACCATTTGGATCAAACAAGACACCAGTATTGAAGGACAATAGTTATACACATTTGGTACTATAACTTGAATACCAGTAGTCATATTGTTTATCAAGTAAAAGGAAAAGGTAGAACCACATATGACAGTCTCCAGTTTCTGTTGATGATAGTTTTATGGTTACTGTTGTAGTATTGGCATACAGTCTTGTCATGTCCCTCCTCCCCTGCTCCCCGATACGCAACATGATACCACAACCAGTCTTGTTATACCAACACGGACAGACCAAAATTAATGGTGTTATTGTCACACACAGGTAACTATGGACTGAATATGATTTTTTTTGTTGTGGGGTTTATTGCCATCTGCAATACATTATAGGTTATAATTAAACAATATACATCCAATTCAACTTGTAAAGAAACTTACAGTTGTCAGAAATGATGTTAGTAGAACATCCTTCCAAAAGTAACTGGCAAACATTCCCACATCAAGTTTTGGACCAAGCTGAGCTCAAATCAAAGACAATGCAGTGAAAGTGATCTTGGGATGGGGCCTTAGATCATTCAGCTATGGAGATCCCCTACCCCAACCCCTAATAAACTGAGTTTAACAGGAATAAACAGAAAGTTTGCCCATTGCTTGCTTCACCCAGGTTCATTCCGAGGTCTTCCTCCGTCAATAAAAAAACGTAATATGCTAAAAATGGCATTAAACCCATTTAAGATAGAAGACATTTTTATACTAGAAATACCCAGTATGTCCATAGGACTTGGATACCCTTGCTATATGTAAGTAAAGTTTACCATAATTTAATTTGATAAGGAACAATAACTCTTGTAATACTTCACAAGTTATTGATTGAAACCAATTTGATTAACAGGCAGATGTTCCTATGAATGGATATTTAAGTGGCTTCTTTGCGCCAAGCTTATTACTTATGTGGCTAAATTTTAGCCACCCAAAAGAAAAAAAGCCACATATAAGCTGTTTTTTAAGAGCCTAGAACAACCACATAATTATTTTTCAACTGCTTTTCAAGTCCATAAAAATTACTAACACTAAACCCTAGACACTTAACTACTCATTCGTTTGCACGGACCTATACATGGGCAGATGGACAAACCGATGAGCACTAAATGCCCTTTCATCATTTTCTAAATGGCATGGGAATAAAAAAAATTAATATGCAAATGTAAAGCAGTGATAATGGCAGAAAACAGGGTATCGAAAATCATGTCTAAAATTATCGTAGTTTATATCAATTTATTTTAGCTTGATTACAATGAAAGCTCAAAGCTTACATAAACCTTTCTCAGGTTTGATTCCTGGTTAGGAATGAATGAATGAATTAGGTTTTACGACGTACCAACACATTTTAGGTTATTCGACACCAGCAGGAAGGAAGATTCCAAGTTCACTCTACATGTATAAAAACAACAAATTAACATACAGATTTTAAAAAAATACACCAACAAATGAATATGCAGAATGAACCTAGAACCCGCAGAACTGCAGAGTTTCAGCAAATTCAATTGTATTACTCAAATTGTCACTTCTTACGAAATGCATGAGCCACAGTAGTCCTATTCTTGCCATCACTCATGGCTCCCTGGATCCACACAGGGGGTGATAATTTAACCACAATAGTGAACATGACAAAAAAATGATAAAATGAACATGACACCCATTCGGAGGATTCCTAACCCTCTGCAAAGATCGGCAGTGATTCTATTCTTAGCCCGAACCACACGGGCTTCCTGCTTAGGACAAGTACTGACTGTTGCTTTTTGAAAGGCATAGGATCAAGCTGGGATTCAAACCCACAACCTCTGGCGTGAGCTGTGAATCTAAAATTAAGCGACAAAGTATGGGAATAAACAGAAATAAAATGGAATTAACAAAAAGAATCTTCAGAACTCAATTACTTTATTAATTGTTTATTTCTTGTTAATAACACTCTATCTGGAAATCATAGTTTTAAATTTTCATTTCATTTATGTTTCTATGAAACTAGTATATTGTATTAAAATCAAACCAATCATTAAACTACAACTGAACGATACATAGTTTGTATATATGTTAACACAACTGGCAATAGCCCATGTCAAACTACAATGACATTTTGGAAGTTTGTATAATGATAATGTCTATACAGTTGGCTAAAAGACTAAAATACTATGTCAAATTACGTGTACATCAACATTTTGGTATACACAAATGGCAACAATCTATGTAAAACTACATTAGCATTTCTGTAGTTTATATTATGTCTACACAAAGGAAATATATCTTATGTCAAACTACACTAAAAATTTGGAGGTATGTATAATGTCTGTATGTACATGGCAAATTGTGATGTCAAACTACATTGCAATGTTGAGATTGGTCACACATCAAATCAGTCATTACACAAATGCAAAACAAGATGTCTGTTGACCATTCATCAGAGTAGTGCCCCTTTCCAACTTAGAGATAAGATTAAGAGTCCGACATATTTCAATTTCATATTCGGATCATGTTGATTATACAGAAATAAAAACTGGAAATTCAGCATGTATCCCTTTAATGCCCGAATCCCAACAACAAGACCAATGTTTAACTACAAATCACTTTAACAAACATAGCTATGATCATTATCAGATATTTTCATCAAACCTTAAGAGATGAAAAGTATTTTTAATGAAAACTTCTTAGCTTCATTTATAAAATTTTAGTTGCAGGTATATGTATACAATTTTTCTTTAATTATCATACAATTTCTGTTATACATGCCATGATGATGATAATGTAGTTGTAATGATATATTCTGAATGTTATTAGACCCAACCATCATGTATTTTACATCATTTTATGTTCAAGTTTGAATTGATAGATCGGAATCCAATAACAAAGCAGCAATGCAAAAAAATAATTATTTCAATATCTAAACCCTCAAACAACTGGAAACTGTTTAATGATTTATTTTTTATAAACAATAATGTTATCAATTAATTAAAATGATGTACAAACACAGCTATCTTGTAACAAAGTTGGACATTTGACGAGGTAAAATTATATTTGGGTTTAAACTTTTTCAGTTTTTGGACTAAATATTTTTATTACTACATGTATTTATGGATATTTCAAAGGTGAATAGATCTCCTGGCTCCTGTTTCACCAACGTATTTAGGCATATTACTTAAATACTTAAAAACTTACATCAATGAATAGCTTCCAGTAAACATGATTTTAGACTGGCTTCAGAAAAACTGCATTTAGTTTCATTGACATTGATTAAACATATTAAAGTAACCAGTCAAAATTAAGTGAAATTTTACATATTTAATGAAATACTTAATTGTGACACAGGAGACAGTTCATCTAAAAATATGAGGAATCATATTTTAAACTAAGGCCTGACATATATACAACAAAACATTTAATGCTAGGAATGTTAGTTAGTCTCTGTACGATAGATGCACATGATACGTACATTTGTCTTTTTAATTCCTACACAGATTTCAAATTTAACTCTCGCTACCATGGCAGCAGGCACAGGGGCTAATGTCAATATCCTTATATATAGTATAATAAAGACTTTATTACACTAAATATAGATAGGGATATAAAATTTACATTGACACAAACCCTTGTGGCAGCAGGTGTCTGCGGTTGTAAAAGTGGGTACTCGACAGTACGTCTTGCAGACACAAATTCTACATCCAAACCCTGAAAAATCTTTGATTATCCTACAATATTACAGCTGTGGATAACATTATCTGTCTCACAAGAAACACAGAATCAACTTTATTATATGATTGGCTTGACAATATTACAGGCTACAAAAGTAACACAAATGCTTGATTTTTATCAGAATAAACAGCAGTACACACTTAAATGGAAGACATATTATCAGCTTATCACTGGAACAGTAATATAAATTGGTTAACATCTTGCTCCCTCGGCCCATGTTCCTGTCAAAGCTACGCCCACCAGCTGTCTTAATACATGACTCGACATTTCCACTCGACTGTCACTCTCACAGAAAACAGGATCGATTAAGTGAAATTAACATGCAGTTAATCTGAAGTATGAAACAAACTAGGAAGAAAATGGACCAAAGATTTTAGCTAAGCTACTCTATCCAAAGCTAAAGTTAATGGGCAAAGTTAAGTAAATGCATTGAAAGTTTAGGAATCATGTTTTCGCTTGCAAACAAGCTAAGAAGTAAATAGACTAAGATATCTGGTAAATTGTTCTTTCTCCTTTTAATTTAGTTACTTTTCTCTTACTTATTCAGTCACATGACTTCATACCACCAAATCACTGAGATATATAGTCACACAAGTTTCTATAGTGTTGTCCAATCACTGGGACAATATATATATAGAGTCACATGACTTCATATCATCCACTCACTGGTAAATATAGTCATATGAGTATCTATGGTATCATCCAATCACTGGAACATATAGTAACGTGACTTCTTATTACCCAATCACAGGACTTATTCAGTCACACAACTTCATATCATCCAATCACTGAGAAATATAGTAACATGAGTATCTATGGTATCATCCAATCAATGGAACATATAGTAACGTGACTTCTTATTACCAAATCACAGGACTTATTCAGTCACACAACTTCATATCATCCAATCACTGAGAAATATAGTCACATGAGTATCTATGGTATCATCCAATCAATGGAACATATATATAGTCAGATGACTTCCTATTACTCAATCACAGGACTTATTCAGTCACACAACTTCACATCATCCAATCACTGGGAAATATAGTCACATTAATTTCTATCATATTGTCCAGTCACTAGGACATATATATAGCCATATAACTTCTTATTACCCAATCACAGAACAAATTTATTCACATGACTTCCAACAAGAATTTCACATTCTGCCACAAACAAGAATTTCACATTCCACCACAAACAAGAATTTTAAATTCCACCACAAACAAACAAGAATTTCACATTCTGCCACAAACAAGAATTTAACATTCTACCAAAAACAAACAAGAATTTAACATTCTATCACAAACAATGATCAACCACACACCAAAATATCTCATTCAACCACAAAAGAGATTTATTGAATATTTAGCATCATTTTTATGCCATCGAGGGCTAACAGATGATCAGTTAACCTAACAACTGTTTCCCGAGATTAACCAGTACTCGAGCACACCCCATCTCCGCAAGTAACAGATAACTTTCCCACTTGAATCAGTGGTGAGAGACGAATGATAATGAGACACAATGTTGTATATCAATCATCACGGAAATTGTTGCCGGGCGGGGGATTCGAACTCACAACCCCTGGATTGATAGTCAGACGCGTAACCTACTGAGCTAATCGGGCCCGGCACCACAAAAAACAATTTCATATTCAACTGCAAAAAAAAAATTTCACATTCAACCATAAACAAGAATAAACCACAAATCAAAATATCACATTCAATCACAAACCAGAGTTTCACATTCAACCAAAAACCATAATTTTACATTTAACCACATACAAGAATTTCACATTCAACCTCAACCAAGAATTTCACATTCAACAGCAAACAAGAATTTTACATTCAACGACAAACAAGGAATTTCATATTCAACCGCAATCCAGAATTTCACATTCAAACTGATTATGCCTTGGCACAAAACAGATGAAGATTAGTACATTCTTAATATATAAAACAATGTGCTTCATTCAAACCATCAACAATAAAAATCAGCAGTTTATAGCAGTAAATGTCTAAGGAACGGAATAATTACCCATTCAATAATAATCTTACATTGAGTTGGGTTACTACGATAAATTTACAGAAAAAATAAAATTATCAACAAATGAGAAAATGGCCATCATAATTCTACAGATCAAGTACAACATTTATGCAGTGAATAAAACATATCCCTGATTAAACTGCTCACTACCCAACAAACTCTTAATGACATTCCTAAATGATATGAATTATCCTAAATTCTGACATCTGTACAAAGGCAATAATGGAAATATAGAAATAGAGTAGAAAGCAGTGAACAGTTTTTGGTTAGGTCGAATCAGCGACCGAATCCTAGATAAGGGCCACTTTAGAAATTGACTGTGGTTGCTGCCATATTGAAACATCAAGACCACGTATTAAAAATTTGCATTCGCAAAGAGGAAGTCGCCATTGCTTTTCAAAATAGTGCCTTATGGGTTTGAGGTGGTACTAAAATCAGGCCAGGTTCTGGCAGACCGGCCATTTTCCATCTGCAATTAAAAGGCAAATGCGGTGTGTTAAAATGATTGTAGCATTTTAATGCACTAATTTGAAATCATTATATATCGACATTAGTACATGTATATTAAGTAAGAAAATATTTAGGTCTTGAAACCTAACTATTTTGACGATTTTGGCCGGTTTTTTTTTTACAATGGAAATGCATAATAATTCAGATTTGTGCATTTAAACAACATTACTACTATTAAACACACCACATTTGCCTTTTCACTGCACCTTCATCAACTCTAATTGCAACCTCCTTTTATAAGACCTAACCATTGGATGCATTTTAAAAGCAGCCAACTTTTTTTCTATTTCCCAAGAGTAAGAATTGGGCAAACAATTTGTACTGATAAATCTACAATAGTGTTGTCAACAAAGACATAACTTTTTTCAATAATATATATCATATTTGCGAACATGCATCTAAAATGACCCCAAAAATTGAAAAAACTAAAATTTAATTTCAATTATCTCCTTTAATTTTATATCATCTCAATTTTTATATATATATACATATAACTACAGCCAAACAATGCCATTATCAATTTATTTCATAACTTTCTTCAGCATTTCGACTACTTGTATGATCACATGATAGAATCAGCAAAATATACTGGTGCTTGGCAAGATTAAGACTTTTCATCTTCCCATATGCTGAGCTCATTCAGAATTGACCATTTCAGTTGAGTGGACAGTTTATACTACTGAAACTCCCAGATCTGCACTGACATGAAATCACTGCTTGCAATCTGCTGTCATATAGTAAACGAAAAAAAAAACATTCCACAGCAATTATAGTTTATGTAACAGAAAAGGGGTGTAACTCCACCCACACACACAATAGTCATTTTCTCTGCAGCATTACGGTTCTTGTGTATATTACCGGGGAGAGAGCATACTTGAACTTTTATCTACACAATCTTCCCTGGCACTTCAGAAGATGAGGATATTTTGTGAGATAAACTTAGCTGGCGGAGATAACAGAAGTGAACGACATCCCACAAAGGATATGAAACTTAAACTTCTTGCTACTTGTACACTGACGTACATGTCTGGGTTCAGTTTCTTTCAATTACACCATACAACACAAACAGAAACATCTTCCTCAGTTATCAAAAAATGCTTCAAACAAAAAGTAATTCATACAGCTTATACAAATCTTGCTTGAAATCTTCCTTTGCAGAACCATTACTGTGCATAAGCAGATCCAGTGTCTTGTTCAAGGACACATCACATGACCCGGCAGGATCGACTACAATAAACCACACATAAACTTATCTGTAATTACAATCAAGAACTGTTGCTGATAAATAGAAAATGAATAGATACAATAAGTAGATCCTGAATAGATACTGAATAGCTTAACACATGTACCATCAAGAAAATCAATATAGAATTCATTAACAAAATATTAATATACTATTAAAATGTAACAACATTCATTTTCTACCAAAATTTAATAGTGAGTTAAGCCCAGGACAATTAAGTGTAAGCAATATGTGCGGTTGTCTAATGGATAGTGTTGGCCGCTCATGCCAAAAGGTTGCAGGTTTGATCCCCCGGTCAACCCAATGCCTCTCATAACACAACACTCAGTACTGTTTCTACCCAAGAAACGGACTCGACAGCAGTTCATATAAGCTCTGAGCTTTCAATGTAATTGAGGCAAAATACACTTGTACAAACTAAAGGGAGTTCAAATGGTAACATGCATGTTGACAAGAAAGGATTCTTGTCATTACTTTCTAAGTTATTATCCAGAAAAGGATTCAGACAGACACAAGTGTGGAGGCACAGATGTATGAACAAAGCAGCAACTACATGACCGCCTTTTGATTAAATATGAGTAGAACAACCATAGCCCTGCAATAAACTAGCAAATATAAAGGGTTTTGGACCGACGTTGGCTCAAACCCATGATTGGCTACTTTATATATACTTTATATGCACATTGTATTATTTTACACATGACATTTTTTAAATAAAAACCAAGATTGAACAACAGCCAAGATGTGTGAGATCTAACCACAACCAAAGTGACCTGCCCGACCTTTATCTTGAGATCTGTTCAAGTACCAGTGTAACCTTTTCCATTATGTCCCCTTCAGATTTCACTTGTGTCTTAATTATCTTCATATTTTACAATGTAACCTTTGTATAATAGTGTATTTGAAATTTTACTCTAAAGTAGCCTATCTTCATAAAGTTCAATTTGAGATTTAACTCTACTCAAGTAGACCAATGAATAATGTTCCATTTAAGACATTACTGTCTACTCAAGTAATCCCATGCATGATGTTCCATTTAAGATATTACTGTCTACTCAAGTAACCCCATGCATGATGTTCCATTTAAGATATTACTGTCTACTAAAGTAACCCCATGCATGATGTTCCATTTAAGATATTACTGTCTACTCAAGTAATCCCATGCATAATGTTCCATTTAAGATATTACTGTCTACTCAAGTACCCCAATGCATGATGTTCAATTTAAGATATTACTGTCTACTCAAGTAATCCCATGCATGATGTTCCATTTAAGATATTACTGTCTACTCAAATAACCCTGTGCATGCTGTTCCATTTAAGATATTACTGTCTACTCAAGTAACCCCATGCATGCTGTTCCATTTAAGATATTACTGTCTACTCAAGTAACCCCATGCATGATGTTCCATTTAAGATATTACTGTCTACTCAAGTAACCCCATGCATGATGTTCCATTTAAGATATTACTGTCTACTCAAGTACCCCCATGCATGATGTTCCATTTAAGTTATTACTGTCTACTTAAGTAATCCCATGCATGATGTTCCATTTAAGATATTACTGTCTACTCAAGTAATCCAATGCATATTGTTCCATTTAAAATATAACTGTCTACTCAAGTAATCCCATGCATGATGTTCCATTTAAGATATTACTGTCTACTCAAGCAACCCCACACATGATGTTCCATTTAAGATATAACTGTCTACTACAGTACCCCCATGCATGATGTTTCATTTAAGATATTACTGTCTACTCAAGTAATCCCATGCATGCTATTCCATTTAAGATATTAGTCTACTCAAGTAACCCCATGCATGCTGTTCCATTTAATATATTACTGTCTACTCAAGTAACCCCATGCATGATGTTCCATTTAAGATATTACTGTCTACTAAAGTAATCCCATGCATAATGTTCCATTTAAGATATAACTATCTTCTCAAGTAATCCCATGCATGATGTTCCATTTAAGATAATACTGTCTACTCAAGTAACCCCATGCATGATGTTCCATTTAAGATATAACTGTCTACTCAAGTAACCCCGTGCATGATGTTCCATTTAAGATATTACTGTCTACTCAAGTACCCCCATGCATGATGTTCCATTTAAGTTATTACTGTCTACTAAAGTAATCCCATGCATGATGTTCCATTTAAGATATTACTGTCTACTCAAGTAACCCCATGCATGATGTTCCATTTAAAATATAACTACTTCTCAAGTAATCCTATGCATGATATTCCATTTAAGATATTACTGTCTACTCAAGTAACCCCATGCATGCTGTACCATTTAAGATATAACTGTCTACTAAAGAAATCCCATGCATAATGTTCCATTTAAGATATTACTATCTTCTCAAGTAATCCCATGCATGATGTTCCATTTATGATATTACTGTCTACTCAAGTAACCCCATGCATGATGTTCAATTTAAGATATTACTGTCTACTCAAGTAACCCCATGCATGATGTTCCATTTAAGGTATTACTGTCTACTCAAGTACCCCCATTCATGATGTTCCATTTAAGTTATTACTGTCTACTAAAGTACCCCAATGCATGATGTTCCATTTAAGATATTACTGTCTACTAAAGTACCCCCACGCATGATGTTCCATTTAAGTTATTACTGTCTACTAAAGTAGCCCAATGAATAATGTTCCATTTCAGATATTACTGTCTACTAAAGTACCCCCATGCATGATGTTCCATTTAAGATATTACTGTCTACTAAAGTAACCCCATGCATGATGTTCCATTTAAAATATTACTGTCTACTCAAGTAACCCCATGCATGATGTTCCATTTAAGATATTACTGTCTACTAAAGTAACCCCATGAATGATATTCCATTTAAGATATAACTATCTACTAAAGTAGCCCCATGCATGATGTTCTATTTGAAATTGTACTCTCTATTCAAGTTTAATTGATTATTCTACTTTAGTGTAAATTTAAAATTTTACTTTTCACTTAATATTCATGTACAACATTAAACTTGGTACAGGGACTATCAAAAGTCAGAATTATACATGATATGACATTACTGTACATGAACACGAGGTGAGGTTCATCACGAGACTTACTTAAACTTTTGCACTTTGCCCATACAATTATAGGGAAGTGTAGACAATAAAGGATATCATATAACATATATATAGCTTAGTGAATATTTACATGTTCCTTGAGGCTCTAAAATGAAAAAAAACTATACTTTCAAGCCATAATTTGTTTCCAAGAACTTCATCCCCACCGCAAGATGTCGACTGATGACAAAAATTATCAAATTGTTAATTATCAACAGCTTGTATTCTATTTATGGAATGTATATTCACGATTATCTAATACCAATTTATATTTTTATTCTTTTCATCAAACGATTGTACCTATTAATGGTGATTGTATTGTATAATATTGCATGGTGTTTCGCTTTGCTTCAACAATTGTTCACTCCATATATCACAAGTGTTTACTTGAGACAATACGTATTCTAAGTGCTGTTACACTGGAGTATCAGGATGCTGACACATTGTATGACACTCCGCCCAGTCACAATCATATAACCCATCACATCTTACACTATCCTGTATATGCTTCAAGTCTCTCGTATGACCCTGCTGGGGACCGAACCTGTGACTTTCCACAATATCAGGTGGATGCTCTCCAGGAAGACCACCACTTTCTCGTTTCATTATACTGAATTATTTCTTGAAGGTATAAAAAAATGAGTTTGTGTAAAAAACACACCATGAAAGTCGCATTACAATCAAATAATTTGTAGCAAAAAAAACACTTTTTCCACTTGATTTGTTTTATGTTAACAAGCCTTTACTGGAAAATATTTTTTTCAATGACTAAAAAACATAGATATAGTTGCCGGTTACATCATTCTGGCATTCTTTTTAAGAAAAGTGACATGACACACACCTTATCGATCCTATTTTAAATTACCTTTCCATGGCATGCTGATCTCTACTGCGGAGTCTATTTAAAGAATTCATGTGTTTCAATCTTAAACAAAACATGAAAATGTGAAGACTATTAAAAACACTACTGGGTTGGTATACGCCAACCATTCTTAAGAATAATCTTAGACGTGAACTCAAGAATGAATTCAGAAAAACACACTTAGACACTATTGTTTGGGACCAAAATTTGCAAGCATGTAGGGACAACTAATATAATAGTCAACGAAATTCTCATAATTATTTTATCCATCATTGTAAACTAGATATCTAGGGTAGTTGGTGAATACAAGTCCTGGTTTAAATGAAATTCATACAGGAAGAGGTAATTTGAAATTAAAAGGAAAACTTAATGATTAAATGATACATATACAAATATACTTGCTGACACTCTACCTCAATACTGGCCAACTGGTTATAGAGGTAAAGTTGAACAGACGCACATGAAACAAACTTGGAAAACACAAAACAAGATGGCAACCTGAGTTGTAAAATGCTTTTATCTTAACAATGAATAATAACATTTTTTTTAAATCTTTAATCAAGTAATCAACGGATTGCTCAGCAATTAATGGAACATTTTCTGGCTTGATTTACACAAAATATTTAGGAATTTCAAAGACCTTTACTTCATTATAAAATTGAACCATAACTTGTTTTTACAAAGAGAGACGCCAAGGTGACATGTCATAAAACCTGCATGATATAAAATTTAGCTGTACTGGTAATAAGAACACTGCATTTTGCCACTATATATATAATTTTGATTTTGTAAAAATCCAAGTACCATTAAAATAGTAATTTTCCATCAAAAAACTTTCTTGGTTCATGAAAATAGGTGACACACAAAATGACACACAGCAATGTTGAAAGAATTCACTCAACAGATTTTTTTCAAAAACTATTTAGCCACAGGGTGTAAATGTTAACCAGGTATGCAATTTATCTTTTTTAATGAAAACAATTTAAGATTATGACATTGTTTTGGCGTTACTGGTTTGTTTTGGGGGTACTGGTTTGTTTTGGCATAACTGGTTTGTTTTTCAAACTTAAAATTATTTCTAGAAGCTACTCAATTTGTAAATTGCCATCAACTTTATATCACGTCAATATCATAATAAACTACCGGAACTTTCTATTTCTAATACATTATAAACCTGCAAAATGTTGAAAAATAAACACCAACATGCAAACTGCAAATGATTTACACAATGTTTTGATACTAGAAGTACCTAACTTCGAGGCAATGCATCCAATATAACTACACCAAATATTTCTGTTTCGATCCAGCTAATGTGTTGCTATTATTGTATCTATGGGAAAGTTACCAAGTCAACCAATATTAGTTACAAGACACTGACGGATTGATACGAATTTGTGTAATAATCTACTGAAAGAATTTTCATGTAACAACTTATTTTTATAATTACAAATATCAACCATAGATCAGGGACAGGACAAAAAGTCCAAAGATTTTTCAAAATTAATTTTATCTCTATACGACTGACGTTTAACATTGAAAATAAAAACAACCTGCATAGCTGAATGTATTTTGTTTGCATACAGACAGACAGATGTATAGACATTGATTGGTCAGCATGTCATTATTCTAATAATCACTTCAAACAGCAAAACACAGCAAGCACTGCAATATAGGATGTTGTAAGATAGTTTATAGTGTAAATACTTTGTACATAAAACATTTAATTTAACTCCATATCAATCATCTGTGCAGAATTTTCTTTTTCTTTTGGAAAAAAATGATTTTAACTCTTGTAATCAATTTTCTCTCTAACCTGCACTCCAGATCATATAGAAGTTTGTAAGCCTAAGAATGTATTTAATGGGGTTCAAAGTCATTTTCAACTCATTTCAGGTTATATAATTTTGGAATATCCAGTTTGGCTGGAGGAACAACCCATAGTCCTTCCACAAGTAACTGGCAAATTTTCTCACATAAAGTTTTTGGACTTCACTGTAGTGACAGGTAAGTGGCCTTTAGTCAACAGCACCTTAGACCATTCAGCCGCAGAGGACAATACTTAGTAATATTCAAAAGAGTTTAGCTCCAGTACACATGAACATTAACCAGCCTTGGTAGCCATGACAATGGCACATGAACTTTAACTAGTCTTGGTATCCATGACAATGACACATGAACTTTAACCAACCTTGGTATCCATGACAATGACACATGAACTTTAACCAACCTTGATATTCATGACAATGACACATTAACTTTAACCAGCCTTGGTATCAATGACAATGACACATGGACTTTAACCAGCCTTCGTGACAATGACACATGAACTTTCATAAGCAGCAGTAACAACTGTAACTACCATAATTATTAACTCGGTACTCAACAATTATGAAAACTAATTTTCCTCTCTTCCCTTTTAAACCTGTTAGCCTTGTTACCCATGATTGGTTAGTAGTCTTGGTACCCATGGCTGGTTTGTAGTTCATATTAATACAATCTCACAAATGTAATTAATTCTTTACATTAAAAATGCTGTTCAGTTAATATTCTTGTATACAGACTAATAAAGTATCAAGCTATGCCCATACACCAACTCATTGATAGCCATATCTTGTCATGACCATGTTAAATCACCAAACAATACAGGACACTATGTTTCATTGGTAGATAGTGGTCACATGTTCTATTTGCTACTTAAACTTGAAACAGAAATGTATTACTTCATCATTGTTTATTGTTACGACAACTGCAGAAAATCATTTTTTGTAAGCATTACGTTAATTGGTTATTTCTCAAATTTCTCTCGTAAATAGCACATTTTTTACTATATTAGAAGAAATTGCAATATTAGATAGTAATTTATGATCAATACTAAGGCGTTCTCTGATATTTACATATACTATAAAAGAAATATGTTCAAGTACTATCAGTGTTACAGTACACCATAAACCGTTACCATGACAATCACCATCACCTTCTTGTACACAGAGTTCACTCTCATCACTCACCAAACCAAATCTTGCATTTATGTTTTAATTTAGATATAACTTTTTTTTTTAAAATTAAGAAGTTAAAACCATAAAACACTTAAGTTAATCTAATTAAATGAATTTGCTTTTCTTCAGAAATGAATATACAAGAAGCAAAATGCTCTGAATATATAACAAATGTAAGTAAAAAAAGTTATCATACAGAATACCCAAGATTCATTTCTCTATCATTACATGCCAATTCTCATGTAGACATGATTGAAAAGTGAAAAAACATTAAAAACATAAAATTTAACATTAACACTATAGCTATACTAAAATTTTGGTTATACAATGATATACGAATATTTAATATGCATCATGCACACGCAAGCACACGTCCAAACGCCACACGCATACACTAGTCTGATCAAAACAAAATATCAATATTGTACAAAAATAGACAAGTCATCAACAAGGTAGAAAATATATTGTATAACATTCATTGGTCTATGGTTTTACATGCCTATCACAAGAGTTACAATTAAAAAGCATCAGAAAAGAAGAACTTCATTGTTACAAATACATCATTATTACGTGTAGTCACACAAGGTTATACAAGTGGAAAATATTACATTTCAATTTAATGCTTAAATTATTTAATACTTTCCTTCCACTGGCTATAAACATGTTTCCTTGTCATGCTGAACTGAGTGCATCAATATACAGACATAGCAGGGACGGGGGCTGTAACCATCACTACACAAAGTCCAGTGGTGCAGAGATGAGATTTAAAGCCATCAGCGCCTGAAGTCCAGTGGTGCAGGGATGAGATTTAAAGCCATCACTGCCCAAAGTCCAGTGATGAGATTTAAAACCATCACCTCCCAAAATCAAGTGGTGCAGAGATGAGATTTAAAGCCATCACCACCCAAAGTCCAGTTGCGCTGAGATGGGATTTAAAGCCATCACAGCCCAAAGTCCAGTGGTGCAGAGATGAGATTTAAAACCATCACCTCCCAAAGTCCAGTGGTGCACAAATGGGATTTACCACCATCACCGCCCAAAGTCCAGTGGTGCAGAGATGAGATTTAAAGCCATCACTGCCCAAAGTCCAGTGGTGCACAGATGGGATTTAAAGCCATCACTGCCTGAAGTCCAGTAATGAGATTTAAGGCCGTCACAATGCAGTCCATCATTTCCAACAAGGATTAACATATCCAAAGCCAATCTATTTACATCAAAACAGTTTTTTTGAAACTAGGTACATTTAAATCAAAATGATAAGTGTATCAAGTTTAAAAAATAAATCAACTTTACCTTTAAGAATTTAGTAACTTCTTCTCAGACAAAATACCAATTAAAATATAATCTATGTACAATTCATTCTTTACAAAATTAGTTTTATATACACAATGTGTATAATTAACGCAATGCCCATCACTGTAATTCACCCAGTCAGAAAAAGAGATATATAATTTAATACCAGGTATCACTAGAAAAGATATCACATAAATATCATAACAGCAGAAAAAGTGTTCATAAAAATAATGTTCTATTAATATCTAAATAGCCTAAAAATCCCACTTCAACAGAAAAACTTATAAAACATTTTATGAAGGGAAGCCAAAAATTAACAAACATATTGGATGTGCAAATAGCAGATGGCTAAGTGCAAAACATTAAAAAACAAAAATTTCACCAAGGTGACTAGGTAATATTTTTATATTGCATGGATACTAGAGATACGTACAGGTTACCTTTCTACCTAAATAATGCATTATGAAACAAGATTTGACATTTTTTATTGGAGATAGTGCAATTTTAATACACTAAAGTTACCTAAGAATACTCAGAACTGACCAGGCTGCAGTACATTGCACTTTTTTTAAAACATAAACCACTCAACACCCTTCTATAAAATTTATTAAAAAATTTGATTTTTCAATTTTATGTAAGGAAACAGACAATCGAGTATCTAAACATCAACATACTTTGAAAACATAATCACTTCAAACCAGGATATGATGCATGTACATGTATATAAAAATTATGCGGGTTTATGATGTTCTGACTAAGACGGTCAAGACATAAGGGAATCACCAAATGGTTTAAACCCATAAAGATACAAGGAGTACTGTTATATATTTGTACACATTATAAACTCCATGGAAAGAGAAATTGAGAACTTGATAATGAATTTATGCCTTACTTCCGATACTTGAACAGCTTCTGGAAGGGTTTGATGAAAAAAATAAAATGAAATCATTTTGTTTGGTCCTTAAATGGATAGTCATGTTCAAGCCGTATTTCATCACATATATTTTGTTTAACTTTGACCATATTAAGGGCATAAATTCAAATTTTTCATCAATATATCACTTGAATGATGTTTTACACCACACTTGTAACAGTGTGTATATTGACCATGAATACACAATAAGCTTGTATCAAAACGTTTAAACTTATTTATTTTTCTTTGGTTGTTCTTACAATTTAGGCAAATCTCGCTCGAAAACTTCCTGGTTAGAACCATTGATTGATTGATTGAATATTTAGCGTCATTTTTATGCCATCGAGGCTAACAGAAGATCAGTTAACCTAACCACTGTTTCCTGGGATTAACCAGTACTCAAGCACACCCCATCTCCGCATGTAACTGTTAACTTTCTCACTTGAATCAGTGGTGAGAGACGAATGATAATTAGACACAATGTTGTTTATCAATTATCACAGAGACTTGCTGGGCAGGGGATTCGAACTCACGACCTCTGGATTGATAGTCAGATGCGTAACCGACTGAGCTCATCGGGCTCAGCTGGTTAGGCTCAATACTAAACATATGCAGAAAAGTGTCTTGCTCATAGACACCACACATAGCCGTGGTAGTGTATCAATACTTAATTCCTTAGTATTTGTTTTTTATTTTTTTAATTCTGTGAGGGGTCGGGGGTCTTTTACAAAGTAAATGGCAACATTTCTCATGTTTCGGAACCGAGCTTGCTTGAATCCCACAGCGTCAGTGTTGAGAGCAAGTAGCCATTGGACGACAGCGATCTAGACAACTTAACTTTGGAGAACCCCTCAATTTGTATTGCTAACCATGAGTACACCTGAAGGCATTAAACTATACATCTCTTTTATAGGGCTCCTTTTGGATTTAAACGATATATTTGAAAATACTATCACCGCAATGTGTAAAATTATTACAATCATTATGATCCCAAACAACAATTAATGCATAGTAGTTTTTTAAGATTAAAATACAATGTTTTAAGAAAACAGTAAACAATATTAATAAAATATATTTCTTTGAAAACACAGTAACAATTTTCTGTATAACGATCACAGATGGTTTTTTTTACACTGGAATGTTTACGAAATTGATTTGAATAAAGGTCATCAAGGTCATACAATCACGTAACATGATCATTCCAGGTTCATAATTATACAGAACAAATAAGCCAGTAAATATTATCAAAGTACAACAAAAAAAATCTAATTCTATCAAACGAGCCGACTTTCAAGATTTCTGTACTTCTATAAAACAAGTGTTAAGTTTCAACAACATTTGCTAAACTATGTAGAAACTTAAAAAAATAAAATGTAAATGTTTATATTTACATAGGCACTTGGGTTCTGACATCTGTTTCACCAAAATATTTATTCATATTGAAATTTTAAAGAAAAAAAATTAAATATACCGGCTGACATTATTATTTTTACATTCTTCTCCAAAGAGATTCATACTGAAGTATAGACAAAACTATCTAAGAAAAGCATCCAGGTGATTCTGATTGTAGACTGGATCCAGTACAAGTATAAATCATTTTACTGACATTGATTAATACTAAATAAAGTAACCAGTCAAAAGTCAGGTAAGTTTTTTGAGTAAACTTTGAATAAAAATTTTGGTGAAACAGAGGTCTGTTTACATTTCTGCATGGTTTAAATATTCACTACAAGTTAAAGTCAAACTCAACCTAGTTAAGTAGACTCCTCTTTCACCAACATATTTTAAGAATATATGGAAATACTTAAAAATTTAAATAAAAAAAAACATCCAAGTGATAGTGATTTAAGACTGGTTCTAAAAAATAGATATTTGATTTCATTGACATTAAGTAAAGAATATTAAAGTAACCAGTCAAAATTAAGTTAAAATTTTAAGTGTTTAAGTAAAACTTAAGAAAGTGTTGGTGGAACAGATGCCTGTTCAGCAAGTAGACGGAATATTTATGAAACTCAGACAACCAGCTGGGTACTAAGAGTGTAACAAAAAATCCAAACCTGCTGACATCATAATTTAGTAAACTTGTAAATTTCATTTAATCTATCAAATGAGTCAAAAATAGCCCAAACACAAACTTGTACATAAAACAAGTTTAACTTGATTATCTTTCGTTAAAAATTAGAAAATATAGTTGAATGATATGTTACAGCTCATTTACAATATCACTGAAAGTTTGAGTAAGCATAGCGTTTCATTTTACGAAATTCCGCAATTCCCTAGGTTGCACTTGTTTCATAAAAGTGTCATGTAAATCTACCATCGCCACCCCCTGGAAGACAAAGGACAAAAAAAGACATTCATTTATAAGCAATTTAAACAATAAAACCCGCCAGCCATGTTACTATTTGGAAGCATTTTTAAATAAGGACTACACAGCTACATGTGTTATAAGAAAGTGTTAATGTATTTTTGGCATCAATACAAGAATTTTTTTTAATTTATACCAGTCAAAACTGATCCACTAAATATATTTTTTTAAAAAATAATATGATCAAATGATTTACAGTATTGAAGACCTTGTGCGCTTAAAACAGAGTCACTTATATGGAGTAATATGGCGAAGGTTTATAAAAACATTTAATAGCCCAGGTATACATTTTCCTTTGCTCGTAAATTTTTCAAGGATACTATACAAAAAACACAGAATGTCCTATTACCAACCCCCACTCCCCCCCACCTGAGCGATACAAAAATGTCCGTGGTTTTAAAGCCAATTTCCGCAAAGTTTTTTCCCCAAATGTTCATGTGTTTTTTTCCTCAAAACTTCGGATTTTGGTGTCCGAATACTTGGAGGTTCAAACCTTAGAAAATGTATACCCAGAAGGTCCACTACGAGTTCGCCACATTATGGATAACATGTAAAGCAAACTAGCAATTAATTAATATATTTACTACCAACTTGTCACTGAACCCAATTTATAAACATTTTTGTCAATTAAACTAATTTCAATCAAACCCTAATGGTTCAAACATGTGTCAATTTACTTGATCTGCCCAAATAAGAATTTCATTGAGTAATACCGAACAAGCAAATTGTACAAATAATGAAGGAACGAGTTTGTGATTCATCTGGTTCCCATCTATCTAACTTCAGTTTAATGATATATATATACATAAAATATCAAAGATTCCTAATCGTGGAACCAGTGAAGTCTTTTACATAGATGTCAGGTTCATTTACAAATTCTACAATACAAAATACTGGTTCATCATGTACAAAAAGACAATTAATAAAAGCAAAATGGATTAACAAGTTATGATCAAAGTAAAACACTTAGAAAAATAGTCTTTTAAGAAATAATGCCCATATTCTCGAACATGAAAGAACGTTTCAAGGTCCAAATCATGGTAATACAGAAATTTATAAAAATTACTTATTCACTAACAGTCTATGTAGTGAAGAATTTGAAAGTAGTTTTGTGTAATGCCCCGCATTCTCAAACACCTCTTTCTCAATAGATTTGAACAATTATTAATGCCCCATATATATATATATCTGTCCTAAATTGGGAAACAAATGGTAATGCCGCATGCAGACTTTATCCATTGCTGTTTATATAAATGGGGGTAATGCCATTTAACAGAAATGCATTCATAACAACAAGAAATGCCACTGGCAAGTGTCACATGCCCAACAAATGGTCTGTGAAAATAATGATATATTTTATAATAGTTAGCGATGTATCAATGAATATCAGAGTCATGGACCGATATTTCAGACTCAACGAACTATTTCATGTTTTTTGGGGGTGTTTTGATGTTGATCACTTGTGTCAAGCTATTTTAAAATCCCTACATGTAAAACAAAGTTACAGACCAGATATGAAATAACACACAAACTGAAAGTGTGACCTTAACCTTTGAGGTAAGGTCCTGGGTCTTAACGCGACACTTCGTCATGTCTTGTTGATGAATTGATAAAATTCAGTACTCGAGCACACCCATCTCCACAAGTAACTGATAACTTTCCCGCTTGAATCAGCGGTGAGAGACAAACTATAATGAGACACAATGCCATAAATCAATCATCACAGAGACTGTTGCCGAACGGGGAAATCTCAAACAGACTCGGTGAAGTTAGCCAAGTGTTTTTGAAATTTATCCATAGGTGACAAAGTTACAGATCAGACATGAAATCTCAAACAGGCTGAAAGTGTTATCAAAGTTCAATTGTGACCCTGACCTTTGAAGTAGGAGAAAAAATCAAAGTTGGTCACACAATTACAGTCACAAAATGTAATAGTGTGTTTGAGTTTTTTTAAATGTGTTTTTTTTTCTAAAATATTAAAACGAAAAACATCAAAGACAGAAAACATATATGATATATAAGAATAAAAAAACAGGGACATTAAAAATGGTTACATATTAAAAATATGAACCTGTCATTATATAGTTATAATTATGTGGTTAGAATACTGAGCAGGAGAAAACAAATATGAAAGGAAAAAGAAAAACATTATGCAGTCACACTCGTCTGATGGGACTCCAAGGTCACATCACTTCCTGCTTTTTTGGCATCTGTAACAGTTTTCACCATGCCAATTATGCCTGATCCATTGTTTTGGGCAACCTGGGCTTCGTCTATAATGAGCATCCCTGAATTTGAGTTAGAGTCCGAGTTTTCAGGCCCATTTGGAAAGATTGGCCTGCCGTACGCATCCCCGTTCACAGTGGTATCCATCTCAGGACCATTGTCAGAAATGGCCACACTTTCATCATCTACGTTGGAGAGATCTTGATCACCGATTTTGGCAATCGCTGGATCATTAATGATCGGAGTGGCATCATGCACTTTCATATGTTTCTTGAGGTACAGTTCACATTTAAACTTCCTGTCACATAGAGCGCATGCATAGTTGAGGTCACTGTTGCCACGACATACCTGTTTGTGGTTATGGAGGTAGGAGGAGCCATAAAAACGCTTTCCGCACTGCTGGCACCAGAATGGCTTTGTGTTGGTGTGCTTATTCATATGGCCGTAGTAGTGCCCCGTGTGATTAAATCCCTTTCCGCAGATTTTACACCAGATGGTAAATAAGCCTTCATGCTGCTGTTTCTTGTGCATTTCCATCGACGAACGCGAAGAGAATCGTTTGCCGCAATCAGGACAGTTCACAGTCTGGCCCTCGTGTTTAACCAAAATGTGATCTTTCAACTTATATTTGGATAGGTAAGCTTTGTCACAGAGCTGACAGTAGTGCTTCTCCACTCGGCCTTTGCATTTATGTCGATTAAAGGTATACCGCCTCGTGAAACCCGTGTCACACACATCGCAATAGAACCTGTACTTGTTCGGTCCATTAAATGGAAGGGACTGCTCTGGTGGGTCACGAAAAGATGTTGTGTCCTCCATCCTTTTTCTCTTCTTTCTTTGTACAGCTGCTTCATCTTCTGTGGTTTCTTTCTTTTCTTCACCTCCATTTGATATAGAGATGCCAGAATTCAGAGCAGATGTTACTACAACTTTACCGTCTGCAATACTGACTGGAACCAATATTTGGGCCGGAGAACCACCAGTGATCTTTGACGCGGGTGAAACCATTCCTTGCTGAACAAAGACTGGGGATGTCAATGGGGGTGGTCCTCGTACAGCGACTAGCTGCAAGCGGGGTGGTTGTGCAGAACCTGGCGCAGATACAAAAACACCAGACTGGTTTACTGGCATAGACTGGGTCGCCTTAATGCTACCTTTTTGAGCAACTGTGCTATTATTTTGAGGTAATGATAAAATCTGAGGTTGGCCAATTAGGCCATTAGGGACACTCCGCGGATCATGGTATATTAAGTTTTTAGGCGTGGTAAAAGGTGGCTGCGTGACAAATTGTCCATTCGGTAACTGAGTTATAGGTACCATTGTGACAGCATTTGCGTTTCTGTCATACTTTACAACATCCTCTGGCTTCTCTCCTAATTCAATAGTCTGCATATTTTTGGACACGGAAAGATTTTGTGGCTTAAGTTCCGTAGAATTGAACGACAAGTCTTCTGGCTCGTTTTCTTCATCTGAAGATATCGTGTACTGAATGGATTTCGGGTATTTTATAGGAACATGCATCGGGCTTGGTGGAAGACTGCCAGACATACTACTGTCCTGATTATCGTTGGCATAACTGTTGAGTACATAGTTATAACCATGACGATCAGAGATGTCATTTGGTGATATCTCATTATGGCGTTTATCCAGCATATGGCCTAGTATTGGATAACTTGGTCCTGTTGTGATCATTTCTCCAGTGTCCATTTGAGTGAAGGGCTTGGAAATATGTCCCTGGGGACTAACCTGCAGCGACAATGCTGCCTGCTTTGGTGAAACATGATCAGCAAACTTCGTAACTGGCTCAGAGCTGCTTCGCCAATTGGGTTGCGTGAACTGCCTCGAGTTTTTAATAGTAGTTTCAAAATTGGCACTGTCTGAATTGCCATATTTGATCAACTGTGGAATGTCTTTCGTTTTATTTTTCAGTTGATTTTGTGCTAATAACTGTAGTCCCTGTGGATCTTGTGCAGACGTTGGTTTGTGCAGCGTCAGACACAGAGGTCCCGTCTCATGGCCTGCATCTGCAACAAAACAATATCTACATTCAATACACAAGCGGGGAAACAACAAACATGCATGCATACAACTGAATATCATACATCAGTCTTTACATAATTATAACCTACTTACATACTTACATACTGTAAAATCCCCACTCTCCCTCCCCCTCTCAACACCCTAATAAAACCTCCCACCTAATCCTCAAAATTAAAATTTTCCAACATGTTCGGTCTAAATCTAAAAAATCAATAATCCATTAAAAATGCCAATGACTGCAATAATGGCCCTCTCACCAATCCATGTACCACCCATCCTTAAGTCTGCTTCCAGAGTATTTTTAAACAAACTTAAAACTGACCAACATATTTAGTCAAAGCCTGTTTAATCCATGTTGAAAAAAAAGAGAACAAAATGTTTTGAAAAACTTTTTGAGCACACCCTATATCCGCAAGTAATTGATAACCTTCCCACTTGAATCAGTGGTGACAGATGAATGATAATGACACACAATGTCGTATATCAATCATCACAGAGACTGTTGCCGGGCGGGGATTCAAACTCACGACCCCTGGATTGATAGTAAGACTTGTAAACAGGATGAGAAGAGAGTGGTAGCGGTTATATAATAGCACGATTCCTAGCAGAACTCCTATTGCAGAGAATCCATTAAATAGACACACAGCTTAATTGATCAACTAGGTGGCCAAAATAACTTACAACATAAATTTTACAAAAACATAAAATTACTAACGCTACAACATTTCTGCAAAAGTCAAACTTATAGATTTTCTGATAAACTGAACCCGAAAATATTTGCCATATCTGTCTACTTTTATCTGACCCAAATCAAGCAGATTTTAGTATTTAACCCAGATAGCAAGCCCTTTATCTTTAAAATGGTAAAATGGTCGAACATAAGATTTCCATTATCATATTGTTACGTAGTTTACCGAAATACACTTTACACTTTATCTAATAGTTCTAGTAGTGGAGTATTTGATTTCATTGTTATGCAAAATAAAAGAGGTGATATATGATATTCACTGAGTGTATAAAACATAATAAAGAAGACAACTTGCCAACAAAAGGGCAAACAAAATAAAGCATATAACTGCAGACAATTAACATACACAAGGGGAAAATGATATCACTATTGTTGTATTTGATAATTATGAAACTCCCCTCTAATCAAGATTTAGCACATGCTTCCAATGAAGATTTAGCAACCAGGCTTCTCATCCCCTTAACCCATTACTTCATATAGACGCCTTTGGACACCTCTAATATAGACACCTTTGGACACCTCTAATATAGACGCCTTTGGACACCTCTAATATAGACACCTTTGGACACCTCTAATATAGACGCCTTTGGACACCTTATATAGAAGACTTCTGAATTATTGGGTGAATTATGTTTATATTAACTGACAGAGTGGAAAACAGTGCAGGAAGTGTTCAGATTGCTTGTTATGAGCAATCTGAACTCTTCATGCACTGTTTTCAAAGACATTCTGTGATTGGTGCGGGAAAATGCATATCTATGGAGTAAAGGGTTAAACAGTTGTTTGCTGGCCACTTCTACTCCATACCATTGAGGGGTGGGAAGGTTAAATTCTTCTCTTTTTTTTTTTGACGATCAGAAGAGTAAGGACTTCCAATGACTGAGAACATTTTCTAATCATCTTTCTTGGAGGTGGTGGGTATTATAATGCTGCCATACACAAATTATCAAATATCATACCGCACACACAGTGTATGTGTATGATACCCCCATATCTAGTGAGTCTCTGTCAATGTATCCGGCAAAACAGTCCTAGGCATCTCAGTTCCGGGACCCAGGTAAGTAACCTACTAGCACCAATTTACCAATAATCCGGTTTGGGTTCAAATACCATTGAAATGAGACCGTTTAGCTCAGTCAGTAGCATGTCTGACTATCAATCAAGGGGTTGTGAGCACAAATCTCCACCCAGCCACATCTGATGACTGATAAACAACATTGCGTCTCATTATCATTAGTCTCTTACCACTGATTCAAGTGGACAAGTTATCAGTAACTACATACAACTCAATCTAGTTGTCCCTCATTTCCATTGCCATCAGGGTAATTATTACAAAAAATGACCCCACACCCCTGCGGAAAACACACACAAAAAAAGGTTTATTGTTATTCAAGTAAGTTTATTTAATGCTATAAATATCTAGTATATATTATCTTCCACTTCCTTTTTTACTCTCCACAAATATGATTTCCTGCATGTAGTAAGAATTTCCCCCGAATACATAAAAAATAAACGACATTCTTTTAACATTTCATGGTTATAATTGACAGAAAATATTTCCTTTGTGGAGTTTTTTTTTTAATGTAGCGTTATGTAAGTTTCTCAGATTTCACGCAGAGTACTTCCTATTGGTTTGACTAAAGTCTACATTAATGAGTGTGTACTGCACTTCCTGGTTTTGCCCAAATTGTCCAATAAAAAGGTTTGTGCATAATTTTATTTGTTTAATCAAGTATTGTATCTCTTTTATACCTAGAAACAGTTCTAAGAATTTTTTTTTCATGGATAAAGGAAGTCACGAAATATGAAAAGAATAACATTTTTTGTACTTTTCTCAAAACATAATCAGAACATACTTGAATTGTCTTTTTCTATTTGGAAATCTGAATTTAATATTCAAGTCAAATCAGCTGGTCTGTACTGGTTTTGAGTCAATCATATAACAGTGTTTAGAGAACCTAATCTTTGTTCCTGGGGTAACAGATCAGTACCTGAAACACATCAACACTGCAAGTCACACATATTCAGGTGGGATTTCAAAGAGACTATGATAGCCATATGGGGGGATTCATACTCATGAAACCTGAATTGACACGACAGCCAGACGCATTACCAACTGAGCTAGTCGGATCCAAAATCTGACAATTGCCTTCCCAGGGTCAGGTTCATAAATATAGATATGCATACAGAACATTTTTCTTTTTTTGATTTTGATAAAGACGTACATGTATTTGTAAATGAGTATATTATACTAACAATATAAAACAATACTTAGGAACGTGCAATACAATAATAATATGGGCACAACATGCAAACTCTATTAAAACATTCATGAGCAAACAAAATGCTGAAAATCAACATCACCATATCAGCAATAAGGATCTGAGGTGGTATTCACCAACCATTCTTAAGAATATTCTTAGACCTGCAATATAGTCAAATAAACTCTCACAACTATTCTGTCATGGCAAACTAGATATCTAAGGTTGAAGTTTGGATTTTCAAGCTTAAGTATAAGAATAATCCTAATATTTCAGGTGATCAATTAAAAATTGAAATCGTGATTAGTTTATAATAACCTGAAACAGTACCAGGAAACAGTACCAGGAAACAGTACCAGGAGTCAGATCTTCTTATTTTTCCTAAAAAGGGACAGAATCAATTGTCTTTGTCAGTCATGTTGTTGAAAAGTTGGCCTGGGCGAGTTTCATTAGTTGCCTGATTTAATTTTTTATCCAATCAGTGTTATTAGGAACAGCAACAAATGTTACACAATATTTAGTATAATACATCAACAACTATCCCTCGACGATGATCGTGCCAGTGACTTTTGGTAACAATTTTGTGATTAATCGGAACAACACTTCTAGTGCTACTGATCATCAACAATGAAAGTCATGAGCGTCGTGCGTCTAAGGTCACATCGTCACATCAAAATAAGCATCTAGTGATACTGATTATATTTTTACTTACATCCTTAATAAGCATCTAGTGATATTGATCATGACACTGCACTAGCTATCAAGGCACATCTGTTGAAACATATCTCATCATAACATCTAGTGATACCGATTATACCATGTACAACCACAATGAGCATCTAGTGTTACAGATCACATTAACAATAAGCATCTTCTTTGTGCCGTGATATTGATTATACTGACGTACATCCACAATGAGGATCTAGTGTTACAGATCACATCATCATATTAACAATAGGCATCTAGTGTTACTGTTACATCAATAATATGCATATGGTGATATTGATAACACAGAATCAACAATCACAGCAGTGAGCATCTGATGTAACAGATCAAATCAATCAGCACATTAGAAATAAGCATCTAGTGATACTGATTATACTGTTACATCCACAATGAGCATTTGATGTAACAGATCACATCAATCAGCACATTAGAAATAAGCATCTAGTGATACTGATCATTATACTGTTACATCCACAATGAGCATTTGATGTAACAGATCACATCAATCAGCACATTAGTAATAATCATCTAGTGATACTGATCATTATACTGTTACATCCACAATGAGCATTTGGTGTAATTGATCACAGCAATCAGCACATTACCAATGTGTCTAGTGGTACTGATCATTATACTGTTACATCAGGGCTGCGTTCAGCACAGGTTTAATGCCTGGTTCCCTAAAAGTATTGCATACTGCATGCTACCAGTGTCCAGCAAGCATTATCAAACTAAGAGAACACATTAAGGGTCTAATGAATCTGATCAAATGTTTTTACTGTTATAAACTAAATTGATGTTAAATAAGTTTACTCTCCTCAGTTGGTTTGTCTCAGCTTTTTCTTATTTTAATTTCTGTCAATAATGAATTGTTATGCTTTATTCTCTTATTATTCTTAATAATGAATTGTTACTCTTACTTTCTCTTACTAATGAATAGTTTCACTCAATTTTTCTTAATAATAAATTTACAATTACTTTCTCTTAATAATGAATTGTTACTCTTAACTTCTCTTACTACTAAATTGTTTCACCGTGAATTGTTTCACCTAATTTCTCTTAATAATGAATTGTTTCACCTAATTTCTCTTAATAATGAATTGTTACTCTTAATTTCTCTTACTACTAAATTGTTTCACCATGAATTGTTTCACCAAATTTCTCTAAATAACAAATTGTTTCATCTAATTTCTCTTTATAATGAATTGTTTCACCTAATTTCTCTTATTTATGAATTGTTTAGTACATTAATAGTTTAACTGATGATAAACAACACAGACCATTATTTGTTGGCATAAATCAATTAATTTATTAAAAGCGATATTATGTATAACCGTAAGTAATTATCATCATGTCATTCTGGATTAATTAGGTGTTATTGATGCAGTAACTGATGCAAAAACTAAACAACATCACAGCTGAAAGAAACGTAACTTCATGATTACGTTTAAATTTTCAATCAAGACATCAATAATATTGTTAAAATGCAATTTTTTCATAAATATGGAAGAAAATATCCATTCTAATTATTTGGCAGCCATAGAAAAAACATGTTGCGAGTTTCGCGGCGCATCAAATCGTGCTTTATCGAGACTGCAGTGTATACATGTCACCAAACTGAATCGTGCCTAATTATTGTCGGCCTTTTGATTCTAACCAGTTGGTGTAAACTTTAGCAAAGTGGGGAGTCAGCTTGTAGGCAGCCTACACACAACTGGTATTTCGATGACACACGTAGGGACAGTCTAACTTTTAACAGTAGACTTAATTCGATGTCAAAATTAATGCAGTACACATGTCTTTTGGTGTTTAACACTTTTATTTTTGATGACTGAATACAATAGGTTTAAGATAGTTTATAGGTTCCAAAATATTAAATTAACCCCGTTCGAATAAGTTCGTAAAGAATATTAGTCCTTAGTAATAATTTAAAATAACTGACAAAAGATTTACTTTCGTTTGGCTATCATAAAGTATATAATGGCTAGCATTATGCCATTAAAAATACTAAGTCCTATCTTTCTCTTATTTATCTATCTTTATGTATCTCCTTCCTATAAAAATGGATTAGCCAATAAAATTAACTTTGAATATTTAACCAATAAAAATCATTTTAACAATAAACCAATAAACTCTAGTTTTACATATGTTTTGACCTAAAGCTGTTAAGCTGCTAGAAGTTAATAATTAAGATTTTCTTATCAGATGTAATCAACATAATATAATCAAACAAACTATAACAATCAAACAAGTCCTGGAAATGAGCAATTATGTCATTCTCATGTCAACAAATGTCAACTCAAAATCAAATTATCATATCAACATTTGGAGGCTTTTTTTCCAAAACATAATACTTGGATTTTATAACTGATTGACTAAGATTGGAAAATTTGATATTAAATAGAAATGAAAATTTAAATACCTTCTTTTATTAACTAAACTAAAGTAACTGTTGATGTATAGAGATCACATATATATGGAGCAGACATGGCACAAACACACAAATTCAGTGGTGATCTATAGACAGCATCACTGTCATAGATGACTCATCTGTTATTTACAATTTACAAAAAATTATTGTTATTCATTATATTTCAACTGTAAATCATTTAAATTTTACAAAACAGTAATTAATAAATAGAAAACCACACATATAATTATCTTGCTTGGTCAGGTTTTAACGGAGTTTGCATACATTTTCCCCAACAGCAACTTACAAAAAAACTGACTACCACAATAACATCTTCAATATATCTTGAAAATAAAATTAATCACAGTGTTTATTAATTCAGCTTCACCATGCAGCAAGCCCTATTATAGTAACTGTGAAATCATTAATTTTCGTTGGGTAATAATTTTCGTGGATTTCGTGGGGAGCCTAGATACCTACGAACTTAGTTTATGCTATGTAATGCTGTCAACATATAAATTACCTCTGTGTTCATATGCCTATGTGCATAGCATTGTGGTAAATAATCGATCCTTTATTTATATATTTTCTTTCGTAATATTGCATCAATATTTACATCTCTCGTTTTGTAAACATTGTAAGAATTTTTTAATACTCATATCATCTTTAATTCTACATTCATCCACTCATAGACGTGTGTGTGTGTGTGTAGCGAAATTTGTTATAATTTACCCCACTGCGTTTGTATTTCAATCAAATGTCAGGTGCTAAAAATAAACCGTCACCTTGTAGTTAAAGGGATTATATTGGCATATTACCGTCAATTCTCTGTCCTAAATAAACACGCCCAGCATGAAGATACACTTATAACTTAGAGATATACACGTCTAAAGTGTCTAATTGCATAACCTCTTTATTACAAACATCGGGTTTCTGAAGCCACGTTTTTGTTTTTGTTTACATTCACCATTTTCAATGAACCGCTTTCGGGTTTCCGATTAATCATCGGACAACATCGTGAAGACTCGTTCCCGATCTTGTTTTCGAGGCTTTGTTTGGGAAGTTTACGGAGTTCAATGTAAACATTGCGCAATACTTTATTGCAGGACGTATTTAAGTTTTGGCCAATATTCAATTACTGATAATTTGATAACTTTCAAGTAAATAAAGGTTTTACGTCAATACATAAACATTATTTTGTGCATGCTGCATACATTAAAAGTCTGGATTAACAGCCTGTTTGTGTTACTTGCCAATATAATCCATTTTAATGAAACAGTTTGGAACAATGTGACATATAGACCTACGGTAAACATTGTAAAAACAAGAGCTGTCAGAAGACAACAAAGCTCGCCTCTGGGTGTCTAAGTCCAAAAAGGGCCATAAGTGTGGCAAAAATGCAACCCAGAGTTATGGTTCTTGTCTCTGTGTGTTCCATTGATAATGGTGAACATGCATGTGAAGGTTCATTCATATCCAATGAGTGGTTGCATAGATATCTTACGTGATAAAAAACTTTAACCTGAAAAATTAAGTCGAAAATGGGCCATTACTGTGCCAAAATGCAATCCACAGTTATGATTCTTGTCTCTGTGTGTTCCATTGATGATGGTCAACATACATGTGAAGTTTCATTCACATCCAATGAGTGGTTGCATAGATATCTTAAACTTAAACGCAACTAAATGCAAAGTTTAACCTGGGTGTTTAAGTCCAAAAAGGGCCATAACTGTGCCAAAATGCAATCCAGAGTTATGATTCTTGTCTCTGTGTGTTCCATTAATGATGGTTAACATCCAATGAGTGGTTGCATAGATATGTGAAACTTGTACACAACTAAACGCAAAGTTTAAACCTGGGTGTCAAAGTCCAAAAAGGGCCATAACTGTTTCAAAATGCAATCCAGAGTTATGGTTCTTGTCTCTGTGTGTTCCACTGATGATGGTTAACACACATGCAAAGTTTCATTGACACTTATTTTAAAAAAAATCACTATATGATATATGCAAACCCCACCCACCATGTCATCTGCACCATGTATTTTCTCCGTTAATTCATTAATAGGGAACTATTTCAAGTTTATATGTGTATTATTTATAACATACTTTATCATATTGTGTACATTTTAATGACTGACATTATGTTTCCACTTTACTGAATAATTTTCATTATATTAAAAACGCTCGATCGAACCGGAAGTGTCACTTCCGGAAACTGCGTGAAATAATCACCGTGGAAACCAATGTAACGGTTCATTCAACTTTTTATTTTTGATATGCAGCCACTATGTACAATTACCAAAACCAGCTTGTATATATAGTTATTTTTAAAACAAATGAAACAAACAAGTAACACTGCACGTTTTATCAAAAATTATAATGACGCAAACAATAGTTGGTCCGACCGTCCCAGCTTTGGCAAGCGGTATATCAAAGAAATTACGGACGCAAACACAATCTTTTGATGAACCGACAGAACGCTATGGGTCGCTGATCACATATTGAAGGCGTGCTACATAGCGATAGACTCTTCCGATAAACTTCCCCTTATATCATTAATGGTTTAGTCAAAATTGACATCATTTCGCACAGCAGGTGACAAAACAATCTGATTATTGGGTCAAATAATATTACCGCAATGCGTAGTTCACAGGTCAGTATGGCATGGTAAGAGCAATTTATGAGATTTTATACGACCGATATAAAATATCTGGACCGATTTTTTATTAAACTTTGAAAATATCTGGACCAATTTTTTATTTAACTTTGAAACGAAAATCGGTTTAGAACTTCAGAAATCGGTCCAAAAACCGAAAAACCGGCAATTTTAGAAGGCCTGGTGTTTACAGACGACGATGACGATGACGACACCGCCACCGACGATGCCGGGGTCATAACAATAGCTCTCATTCGACTTCGTCCCGGCGATTTAAAAAGTGTAAAACATTGTAAAGGTACAGAATGCATGCGTACAAAGAAAACTAAAACATAAGTTTCTAGTTAAGTAATATCTTTTATTCAGTGGTATTTTTTTATTTAATTCTATTGTTTCTCTTTATGATCATTTTTAATGAATACAAGAATTCCACGGAATGATATGTCTCGCCGTGTCCGTTTTGAACGTTAATACACACATGGGAGAAAAAAAATTAAAACATTATATTCATGCAAGAGTTATCTAACTTGGTTAATGTAGTAGGTTTAATGACTATGGAATATTGTAGGAAGTCTTGTGTGAAGTTTTGATCAAATACATTAAGTGACTTTTAAGATATGAACTTGATGGTAGTTGCACACTAAACTTTAACCAGTATTTGTAAGTAAAACATAGTTAAAAAAAAACAAAAAAACTTTAACCAGTATTTCTGAGTAAAATATTTTTATAAAAAAAAAAAAAAAAAAAAAATTTCAAAAGAAAAGAAAATTTAAAAAAAAATTATAATTTTTTTATAAATAAATTAAAAAACAAATTGGCTGCTTTTAAAAAGCATCCAATGGTTAGGACTTATAAACGATGTGGCAATTAAAGTGAATGAATGTGTAAGTTTGGTTCCTTGTACAGGGTACTATGTACACGGGTGATACCAAATCCCGACAAGGTTCCGGCTGACACAGCGAATTCCCGGCTGCAGGTGTGCCCGATTGTAACGTTGATGTTTAAATGTACTGATCTCAATCATTATGTAATGCCATTTGCATATTTAAAAAAAATTACCTTAAATATTGTCTAACATACTTACTGCTATGTTCTATACAGTTTACTACTGTGATAGTAAATATATTTTAAAATAATTCATATCCATATTTCAAATTAATTTGTAGATATATTATTTATAAAAACAACAGTTAAATATTACTGTTTTTCCAAAACTTGAACATTCGGTGATATATCCGATTCTGACATCATGCTGAAAATATGTCACACTGGTAAACTATCTTTAAATTTCTGTTGTATCGAATAAAATAAACAACTGTAGCTGTTTAATTTTGTTATCATTTTCATTGTTATGGGTTCAGCATATTACAATAATTGAGTAAATACATCATTATTTGAAAATTATTTACATTAACTCGGTAGGAATCTGTCAGAAACGGCGATAAATTGTTAAAAAAGATAAGTTTCAAGACCTCATTTATGCAAGGTATTTTAAAAAATTCCTTGATTTAAGGCATTATCATTTTTTTCCTGATTTAATATGCAAAGAACAATTCATAGTGATCTCAATTAGTGCATTAAAACGTCACAATCAATTATTACACACACCGCATTTGAATTTTCCTTTTAGCCGGAATGTGGTCGTAACATGACTAGGTTTTAATCTAAATAGCCGTTTGTACATTCCCATGATGCACTGTTTAGAAAAACAATGGCAACCTCCATGAGGCGAATGCCGTGATTTTAACACGTGAGCGTGTCGTTTCAATATGGCAGCGCCCAGAGTCAATTTCTTAACTCGCCCTTATATAGGGTTCGGTCGCTCATGCGACGTAACCAAAAAGAAAAGTACTCAGCATCTGCATTATATAATGCAGGGTTTTAGTTGCAACTTTGATCCAAGTATGAGTGTCCTAGCACTAGTACTCATTGAGAAATAGTGTAAAAATGAAAACTTAACATCGGAGGTTAAATGCAAAATTCAGCATCAAACAATGTCAATGGACCATGAAATGTAGGTCACACTCAGCATCTGCAGTATATAATGTGATGCCTGGTGTTAGCTGTAACTATGATCCAAGTATGAGTGTCCTAGCACTTGTACTTGTTGAGAAATAGTGAAAAATCGAAAACTTAACGTTGGAGGTAAATGCAAAATTCGGCATCAAACAATGTCAATGGACCATGAAATGTAGGTCACACTCAGCATCTGCAGTATATAATGTGATGCAGGGTGTTAGTTGTAACTATGATCCAAGTATGAGTGTCCTAGCACTTGTACTTGTTGAGAAATAGTGTAAAAACGAAAACTTAACGTTGGAGCTAACTATAAATGTTTGACGCCGCCACCGGCAAAGCAACACCTTAATCTCGTCTCTCCTTCGTCACGGCAAGGCAAAAACAAGAGGCCCAAGAGGGCCTAAGGACGCTCTACTGACTCATAGTGGTCATAGCACTTTTTGAAATTCTACTATGCAATAGAAACATCCGCCATCTTGAATTTTAGATAGAAAAAATAAATCTTTTGTATAGTCTCCTATGCAATAGAAACATCCATGTGAAGTTTCAATTTAATTGGCCAAGTGGTTTCAGAATAAATGAAAAAAAAAAAGAAAATTTTCTGTTTTCCCACAGTACCCCTATGTAAAATTCTAATTCCCCTTACAGGACCCCTATATATTTTAGCCCCTAAATTCTTATCTGCAATCAAACCCCTACACTTAGGGATAATTTATATAAAAAATGTACAAATCTGACATACCGGTTCTTAAGAAAACAATTTTACTAATTCCCAATTTGTACCCTTTTGGGGCCCCTCCTGACCCCTTAAGACATAGGAGCCCAGTCATTTTTACAAATCTTAACCTCCTTCACCTTACAATGCTTTAGTGAAAATATAGGCAAAATCTTTTCCATTTAAAAAAAAAAAAAAAAAATATTATATTGACATGTGTCCCCTAATTGAACTCTCGGGGCAGGGTCATTTTTAACCCTAGGGACACCATTTGAACAAATCTAACAGAACTTTAGTTGGTCATCATTACTACATAAACATTTTGAAAATCTGTTGGGCCGTTCATGAGAAGAAGATTTTTTAAGTTTTGGACTATTTTTAGTAATGGCGGCCATCTTGAATTTCAGATCGAAAAAAAAAACTTCTGTATAGTCTCCTATGCAATAGAAACACCCATGTGAAGTTTCAGTTTAATTGGCCTAGTGGTTTCAGAGAAAGTGCTGCTAACAGACGACAGACGACAGACGTCAGACGACAGACGACGGTCGACAGACAATGCGTCATCGCATAAGCACTTCTGGCCTTTGGCCAGCAGAGCTAACAATCAAATCTCTTAAAAGACATATCACATTTATTTATTATACATTATCACAGTCACGTGATGTGGCACATACTATTGCTATTTACAGCAGGCCTGCCTTCTGGAAACCCTTTCTGGATTAGATCTCGTACTTCTCCTTTCCTCTCCTCTTGTTTGCATAACAATTAGTTCAATATCGAACTTGTATATTTGGGTACTAATTGGCATGTTTCAACTCTTATTGGCACAGTGGGGTGTGATAAACCCTGACGTGTGACGTGTGTATTACAGCGCAGGTTTACTTCTGTGCAGCAGAGGTTAATTACTGGAACGCACTATGCATGTCGAACTGTGTGAACTTATTTTATTTTTTGGAAATTGGCTTTCAACGAAATTAAGTCCCCACCAATATGTCTTTGAAGTGGAAACCACGTAATTTTATAACCCATGAAAATAAATGTTTTCACAGTATATTATTAACAAATAACCAAAATAAAACAACAAATTAATAACATTACTGGAGCCTGTCTAAGTGAAAATAGCCCATGTGGTCCAGGCTAAGAATAGAATCACTGTCGATCTCTGCAGAGGGGTATGAATCCTCCGAATGGGTGTTGCGCTCATTTTTTTGTCATATTCACTTTTGTGGTAAAATTACCAACCCCTGTGTGGTTTCAGGGAGTCATATGAGTGATGGCAATAATAGGATCACTTTGGCTCATGTATGTTGTAGGAAGCGACAATTTGAGTAATATGTGGAATTTGCTGAAACTCTACAGTACTGGTATCAAAGTACTTCGTTTATTCTGCATATTCATTTGCTGATGTATTATTTTTAATCTTTAAGTTAATTTTTTGCTTTTGTACATCCAGAGTGAACCTGGAATCTTCCTTCCTGTTGGTGTCAAATAACCTATAATGTGTTGGTACGCTGTAAAACCCTATTCATTCCATCTAAGTGAAGACTTGTCTAAGTGATCTGTCTTAGTTGCAAGAATCAATGTTTTACAATCAATGTAAAGTAAATAAGTACAAATAACCATAAAAAGCTTCAGTATAAAGCAACTGGTAATAAAATGGCTCGTGACTGGAGAAAGGTCCTGCCTTGGGCTATGCACACTATAGCAGCAACACTGCATTGCCTGCATGATCTATATATACATTAATATCTGCTCTATATAGGACAACATTGCAGTTATTTATAAATTCTCTAGAAATGATTTATACGGTGTGTCAATTTTAAAAAGAAATTGTCTGCATGTGAACATGTCTAGTTTAACCTATATTGCATAGATAACGATTTACTTGAATCTAAGTACACACTGAGTACACATCTCATTACAGACTTTCATAGGTTATTGACCTATATATTACAACTATATTACGATTATAACAACCCAGCAAGTCGATGCACATAGTTTAAATATGCCAATTTGCAGAAATTAACATAACCTAGTGAACAAACAATGGTTTAAGCTTGGAAAAATGACAGTATAATTATGATATTGTATTTACGGCAGGTATCATCGGGAATTAAGGCAACAGATTGAGATGGTGATATAGAGTTCAGTATGTTAGAATGATGATAATTATAATGATGATGATGATGATGATGATGATGATGATAATAATAATGGAGGCAATGAAGATGATGATGACAGAAATGATGATAACAGAAATGATAATGATGATGATGATAATGGAGGTGATGAAGAGGATGATGATCAATGTGGTGGTGATGATGATGATGATGGAGGTGATGATAATAATAATGGAGGTAATGAAGATGATGATGATCACTGTCATGGTGGTGATGATGATGATGATGAAGGTGATGATCATAAAAATGATAAAATGATGATAATAATAATGAAGGTAATAAGATGATGATGATCACTGGTGATCACTGGTAATTATGATGATGATAATGATGATGATGATGATGATGGAGGTGATGAAGATAATGATGATGAAAATAGAGAAGATAATGACAATGACTTTATAATGATAGTGAAGGTGATGAGATGATGGCAACTGCGATGATGGTGATGGTAATGAAGATCTTGGCATTAGTGATGAAAAGAATGATAAAGATGACCAGAGATAGGATCTGATAATGATGATGATGGTGATGATGATGATGATTGAGTGGTGGTAGATAAAAATGATGATGATGACAATGTTAATGATGTTGATTATGGTGTTAGAAATGGTGATGACTGGTGACAACTGCTGGGTTGAGGGTGCTAGATTAATACTGTTAAGAATAAAAATGGTAATGATGATGATGATAAATCAAGTGTGTGTTACTGATGAAACAGTCGCTGATGATGATAGTAATGAAAAGATAGTTAATTTCAATGATTACTTATTCCATAGGTCAGATACAATGCCAGTGATAAAATATTATTATATATGTATTTAAAAATATATATATATATCAACCACAGCAAAGACAAGCATATTCTCAAGATTTACATCGTCCAAATCGCGATAATATTGATAATGTATTCCCCAAAATACCCATTCCCAAATAAAGGCACACCAAACCTCCACCAATTTGAGTCAATTTTTTTTTTTTATCAGAAAAAAGAAACCTAATGGCAACATGTATATGTTTATGAAACAACTATCAAACACAAAATTGTCTGTAACACACTTTCAAAAAGAAGGAAAAAAAAAAGAAAAACCAGAGGAAAAAGGTATTGTACAAAAAACAAAAACATTTAGTTGATCCCGGCAGGTTAGCTACTGTGCTAAGCAGTGGACATAAAAAATCCATAAACAATGACATTCTCACATATATCCCACAGTGACCCAGTTTTAATCTTAAAGTCGCAAATATACAAAGACACAAATACTGCCTAATTTAGCTGTGGGTTAAACATTTCCACAAATCTCCTCAAGCAAATAATTCTCCATTCAAACCATTCAAAGCAAAATAGCTAGAGTCTAGAATTTTGATCGCTATCGCATATGACTCGACCTTTCTCAACAAAGGATTTCAAATGGTTATTTCTTCGAGCTTATACATGCCAAGTAAAAATTTATACAAACCTGGTAAAAATACTTCAGGTAAAATATTTCTTAACAATCTCTCCACCTTTAATTGAACCTGCGGGACCTCTCCTATTTCACACGATCTCAGTCACAAAGCTGATCAGGTTTCGATAGTTTTTTACAACAGAAAAAAAGAATTCTCTGTAATGTGTCACACTGAACACACAATACAATATGCAAAGTTCAATTTTTAAATACAGATGGGGTATATAATTCTCATTTAAAATTCTTTAAATTAAACTTCTCTTATGTTTTATGTTAGTCTTAAACATTTTTTATGAGATATGCAATATATACAATATATCCCTAAAGAAATTTCCTTTTCAGCCCTTGTAGGACTTTTGTGATCTCTATGGGAGGAAAGAAGAATCTATCTATTTGTCACCCTACTGCATAATGTCATTGAATAAAATGTATTTAAACCAAAACCAATTGCAATTTCAGCAAATTACCTTATGTGACACCTACAAGATAAGTTAAAACATCATTTAAACTACACTTAGAGGGAATGCACGCTTTTTCTCTTCTTCTTTCATTTTCACTGGGTCACGTTTTATGTGGGTGTTTATAAATTTGCGCACAGTCACCTGTTGTTATGCTCAGTAACCAAGTACACAAACTAACTGTAGAAAACCAAGAATGTATTCATTTCTTTGTAAGGGTATATATTTTATGAGATAATGCAAATATAAATGATCTTTGAAAAAAAAAAAAAGGTCATCTTATAATATTTCATTTCCAGCTGATATGGGTGTGCCAAAATAATTCTTTTTTAATGAAACCAATAAATAACCTTTGTATACAAAGTAAATGCTTAGCAATTGCAAACATCATAACTATGCTTCTAAAACAGTTATAAGAGTACAAAATTAACATAATATATTAAAACGCCTTCAAAAATATTGTTTTTGTTTGTATTTCTTAGGATTGAATTTGGGGGAACTCCCTGGAATATGCTCTAAAGAAGATTGTGAAAGGTGTTTTTTTGGCAGTAATGCACAATATGATTTTCCTTTGTTAAGGCAACCACCATTCATGTAACCTAATATTCTGGGGGTATGATGGAGTTTATAATAAACAACTGGGACCTGTTTCATTAACCCTTGCAAGTTTTAAGATTCACGTACAAATTGTGACACCCAGGAACGTTTCATTTGACATGTAGTATTTTTGTAAATTTTAAAAATACTACTATTTACAAGGCCAGTGAAAGTTCGTAAAATGATGTAAGTGAAACACTTAATGAATTTCCCCGTTTTTGTTTGTTTTTTCAACTTCAAATTTTACGCAAAGAAGTTTGTAAACTTAGGAACGTTAGTGAAATGATCCCCTGGTCTAATCTGCATTTATTACCAATAAATGGTGAATAAGCTTGAAATATCAGCCAGACTGCTTGGCAGAAGTTAGAATCTACTTTGGCCATTCTGAACTAAATTTGGAACACACCATAGAAAGAAATTCATAAAAGTGATAACTGTTAAACATTTTTTTAAAACAGATTTGATTTGGTTACCAATTTTATTGGTGGAGGAAATACATGGGCTCACTAACACAAATCTGGGTAGAACCACTGTTCTTCCACAAGTAACTGACAAATTTTCTTCCATTTCGGACAAAACTGGCTCAAACCCACAACCTATTTAAATGCTTGAATGTTATTCATGTACTGAAGTACTTTGTTTTGAACCAATCAGATATGTGTGACGATTATGTAGGTAGGTGATTATGATGTAGGTGTGTGACGATCATGTAGGTAGGTGATTATGATGTAGGTGTGTGACAATCATGTAGGTAGGTGATTATCATGTAGGTGTGTGGCAATCATGTAGGTAGGTAGGTGATTTTCATGTTGGTGTGTGGCAATCATGTAGGTAGGTGATTATCATGTAGGTGTGTGACAATCATGTAGGTAGGCAATTATCATGTAGGTGTGTGACAATCATGTTGGTAAGTGATTATCATGTAGGTGTGTGACAATCATGTAGATAGGCAATTATCATGTAGGTGTGTGACAATCATGTTGGTAAGTGATTATCATGTAGGTGTGTGGCAATCATGTAGGTAGGTAGGTGATTATCATGTAAGTGTGTGCCAATAATGTAGGTAGGTGATTATCATGTAGGTGTGTGGCAATCATGTATGTAGGTGATTATCATGTAGGTGTGTGACAATCATGTAGGTAGTCAATTATTATGTAGGTGTGTAGCAATCATGTAGGTAGGTAGGTGATTATTATGTAGGTGTGTGGCAATCATGTAGGTAGGTAGGTGATTATTATGTAGGTGTGTGGCAATCATGTAGGTAGGTGACGATCATGTAGGTGTGTAACAATCATGTAGGTGTGTTACAATCATGTAGGTAGGTGATTATCATGTAGGTGTGTGACTTATTATGTAGGTGTGTGACAATCATGTAGGTAGGTGATTATCATGTAGGTGTGTGGCAATTGTGTAGGTAGGTGATTATCATGTTGGTGTGTGACAATCATGTAGGTGTGTGACAATGACGTAGGTGTGTGACAATCATGTAGGTAGGTGATTATCATGTAGGTGTGTGACTTATCATGTAGGTGTGTGACAATCATGTAGGTAGGTGATTATCATGTAGGTGTGTAACAATCATGTAGGTAGGTGATTATCAAGTATGTGTGTGTGACAATCATGCAGATAGGTGATTATCATGTAGGTGTGTGACAATCATTCAGGTAGGTGATTATAATGTAGGTGTGTGGCAATCATGCAGGTAGGTTATTATCATGTAGGTGTATAACAATCATGTTGGTAGGCGATTATCATGTAGGCGTGTGGCAACCATGCAGGTAGGTTATTATCATGTAGGTGTATAACAATCATGTGGGTAGGTGATGATCATGTAGGTGTGTGACAATCATGTAGGTAGGTGATTATCATGTTGGTGTGTGACAATCATGTAGGTAGGTAGGTGATTATCATGTAGGTGTGTGACAATCATGTAGGTAAGTGATTATCATGTAGGTGTGTGACAACCGTGTAGGTAGGCGATTATCATGTAGGTGTGTTGCAATCATGTAGGTGATTATCATGTTGGTGTGTGGCAATTGTGTAAGTAAGTGATTATCATGTAGGTGTGTGACAATCATATAGGTGTGTGACAATCATGTTGGTAGGCGATTATCATGTAGGTGTGTGGCAATCATGTAGGTAGGTAGGTCATTAACATGTTGGTGTGTGGCAATCATGTAGGTAGGTGATTATCATGTAGGTGTGTGTCAATCGTGTAGGTAGGTGATTATCATTTAGGTGTGTGACAATCAAGTAGATAGGTGATTATTAAGTCGGTGTGTGACAATCAAGTAGGTAGGTGATTATCATGCTGGTGTGTGGCAATTGTGTAAGTAAGTGATTATCATGTAGGTGTGTGACAATCATGTAGGTGTGTGACAATCATGTTGGTAGGCGATTATCATGTAGGTGTGTGGCAATCATGTAGGTAGGTAGGTGATTTACATGTTGGTGTGTGGCAATCATGTAGGTAGGTGATTATCATGTAGGTGTGTGTCAATCGTGTAGGTAGGTGATTATCATTTAGGTGTGTGACAATCAAGTAGGTAGGTGATTATTAAGTCGGTGTGTGACAATCAAGTAGATAGGTGATTATTAAGTCGGTGTGTGACAATCACGTAGATGGGTGATATTAAAATGTATGCCCAGAAGTAATTACTTTATGTTCATCTCGAGGGTCTTTTTTTTTGGGGGGGGGGGGGGGGGGGGGGGAGGGGACATTATTATATATGTTTTAAACAGTTTCTTCAAGGGGAATATTTTCTTACATAAGGGGAGATTCTGAGATTAAAATGCAAATCTTATTTATTCTCAGCATTCCTGTTACATACACATGAGATATAAACAGGATTTTAATGTTCCATGTAATATAATCTTATGATGAAATGGGTTGTTTAGTCTGTGCTATTTACATTGTAATCTTCCTAATAAATCTAGTCTCATAAAGCCATATGTGTCTGATTGGTAATAAATGACACCTTGTAAGTGTTTTATACACCCCTGCGTCCTAGACGCACAAATCTTGCGGCAGACGCACAATTCTGAAATATGTGCGTCCGCTGGATGCAGAAAAATCACAGCCGATACATCCCGATTATCTCAAAAACAGACATTTAATTCCAGACGCATTGTGTTTCTTTCACACTGCTTTGTAAACACTAGTGCGTGCCCATCATCGGATGAATTTCAAGAGCATCTGGTTACTACTGCACCTCTTTCTAAACAATGGAGCGCGCACATCAAGCATAATCAATGTCATCAGACGATCTCTGTTACCATTGCGAGCGATAAATATGCAAACTGCTCACCGACCTTGAATACTTCTTATGTATTCAGACGATTTTATAGTACTATGTCTGCTGCTAAAAAGTTCAAGCAAGGTACGTTTTCGTCATTAGTTCAGTCGAAAGCGGCAAGTCAAAAAAATGTTGCAATATCGGAAGAAACAGGTGAAAAAAAGAATGAGTCTAGTGCAATGGAGAGTGGTAAACATCCAAAATCACCCAAGTTTCAGTCAGTTTGGTCCCGACATTATAGTTGGTTTTCATACGATAGAGTCGGCGACTTAATGTTTTGTACGGTATGTAGCGATGCCAAGAGGATCAACGGCTTTAACTAGACATGCAAACTTGAATGAACATAAGCAACTGCCCTCCAAAATGATCTCAAAGCATCTTGTTATAAAATTGAGACAAAACAAGATGTTGCAGTAAAGGTGCTACTGAAATGCATCCATTGGATGACACTGGAAGACATCCCCTTAAACAAATTCAAATCTCTTGTGGAATTGTTGCATGATCTAGAGGTCAAAGATCTACCATTTTTTTAATTGTGTTTCACAGTGGACCCCCTAGTATTTTTGGGCCACTCTGTGACCCTAAAATTATAGGACTCACACTTTCAAATTGGGACTCACAAATGCTAGACTCAGTGAGTCTAAGGACTCACAAACATAAATATGAAACACTGCCTTATTACCTTTTCCTTATTTTTTAGTCTATACTTATCTGGTGTTTTTTTGCAAGTATTCAATAAATGCATGATATTCTATAACATACAATTGTTAACTTTGAGTTGGGCAAAATATTGTTCTCTTGATTATTATTTATCAGTGACAATGTTTCCTCATTTTTTTTCTATAATGATTCCATAATGGCAAAAGCTGTTTTCATAGTTGAAGAGTGGAAAGTAATGAAAATAATCCAAAAGCAAAGAAATACAACAAAACCTATAAAACTGATATTGAAACTTGGCTGCAATGTTTAATTTCACTCTTAATTGTCTTTATTTGGCCAAATGTGTTGGTGAGAAGATAATTTCCGCAAAGTAGACCCTGTAATCTTATACAGACATTCATTGTATAGCACTTAAAAACTTACAAATAGTGGCAACGATCAGATAACCATCTATATAACATATACCTGGTAAATAACCTGTGTTTTACAGTCAATTTGACCTACTTTTAACTATATTGATATCACAGCTGAATATTACCTGTGCATACCAAAAATATGTACCTAGCTACGTTGGTAACAACAGAAAACACAGTGAAAAAACCTGCTGGGTAAAATGACCTTCACTTCGTGATTTTTTTTCTTATTGCCATAAATAAATGTATGAAATTATATTTTCTTGGCATAATGTCAGCAATCGTGATCTCAGCCAAAACTTTATCTCAACTTTGGTATTGGCGCGTTTTCAATACATCACTCATATTAAAAATAGGATTTTAACATTTTTAATACTATACATTCATCATAACCCTAAAATGTTCACCTGGAACAAAGAAGACATGCAAAAGCTTGTTATCAGGGTTAAATACATACATTTTATTTAACCCTTTACTTCATAGATACCAATCACAGAAGGCCTTTGAAAACAGTGCAGGAAGAGTTCAGATTGCTCGTGACGAGCAATCTGAACACTTCCTGCACTGTTTTCCACTCTGTTAGTTAATATAAACATAATTCACCCAATAATTCAAAAGCCTTCTATATAAAAGGTGTCCAAAGCCTTTTATATTAGAGGTGTCCAAAGGCGTCTACATGAAGTAAAGGGTTAATTGGGTTTAACACCATTTTCAACACATTTCAGGTTATATATGGCATACCCAATTTTGTTAGTAGAGGAAGACCTCATGAAGAATCTGAGTAAAACCACCATCCTTTCGCAAGTAACTGGCAAACTTTCTCACATAAAGTTTTCTTTTGAACCTACTGCCTTAGCAGTGAAAAGTAAGAGACAGTGCCTTAGACCACTCCGCGGAGGACCGCTGGACAGCTCATAAAGGAAACATGTTACTATACTACTTGATGTTTCATTCACAAACCTTGTTGCTGTGTGGTTACGGTTAAGAATAGAATCACTGTCGGTCTCTGCAGAGGGGTAGAAATCCTCTGAATAGGTGTCATGTTCATTTTATCAGTTTTTGTCATGTTCACCATTATGGTTAAATTACCAACCCCTGTGTGGTTCGAGGGAGCCATATGAGTGATGACAAGAATAGGATCAACGTGGCTCATGCATGTCGTAAGAAGTGACAATTTGAGTAATATGATAGAATTTGCTAAAACAGTTCTGCAGGTATCAAGGTTCATTCTGCATAATCATTTGGGCCAAAATAAAAAAAAGTGTTTGTTTCCCCTTTCGCAACCGACCCACAGAAAAAGCACCGACTGAAAAAAATTTTATTGGGAAAAATTTCTGATTTTTTTTTATAATTTTTTTTCCGCTACGGGCTTGTCTTAAAAATCTGACAAGCGAGTTTTCACAATACACAGATCTGCAAATATCTCTATTCTATACAACACATATGAAACTGTTGCTTATTCGTAATAAATCAGTAGAAACAATTGACCGCCGGGGCATTTATCGCATGCCCGATATTGCCACTTCGGAAAACCTCTCATGCATATTCAATTATGTATTTTTATCCCTCTAATGTAATTGGGGGTAGCTTTGAACATTAATTGATCTATTTTAAATAACCGCTACGATTGGTCGGATATCTACGACCTCGATACACACAGCGTTAAGTTAAGGTATTTTTATAAATATTTCGTAGATTTAAAATAATTGGATCTGTTTGTATGTAAAATTTCTTCTGTGACCAGGGGCCGGCAAAAGCACTCATCCTGATGACTGGTTTTTGTCTGCAGATTAGTGATTTTTACTAGTTACTTGTCCGTTTGACAAGTAAACTTTTTGACATAGATCAAAAAATAAACAATTTGAAAAATGTAAAAAAAGTTATGATTAAAAGTCATTATGGTATTTATTCTTTCTATATTTCATTGCTGTAAATATAATTTGTAAATTTGACATTTAACGTTCATCAACGATAACTTTATCATGCAATTTCGTGTCAAGTCTCAAAGGACACTTTTCATTACAAACCATTGGCATTATTTTAATAACATGTTTTACATGTTACGGAGGCTTGAATGCATTAACTTTTTATGTTTACCCCAAACTGTTTGTATTCGGAACAAAAACGATATATAAACATCATCAAATTTAATGTTTATTGCATGATCATAACGGTTAAAGCTAGTAATGTACTTACTATAAATGAAGTAATAAAACTATTTAAGGTAAGTTAAGGTTATCACAACGTGCTTCCAAAATAGACACTATTTTACTATAACTTTTTTGGACGAGTGAGTTTTCTGGACGAGCCCTTTTTACCAGTCCACTTGCCAGACGGATGAGTGGTTTTAAAAGTTTTTCCCGACCCCTGCTGTGAAAAGGTGAACCTCAATATTTTTACCCTTTACTCCATAGATACGCGTTTTCCTGCACCAATCACAGGTATTTGAAAACAGTGCAGGAAGAGTTCAGATTGCTCTAGCTAGCAATCTGAACACTTCCTGCACTGTTTTCCACTCTGTAAGTTAATATAAACATAATTCACCCATTGCTTATATGTGGTGAATTAATGCTTTCAATATTAGAGGTGTCCAAAGGCATCTATATGGAGTAAAGAGTTAATTGAGTATACGGTAAAGAAAAATGTTGTAGGGGTATTATAGTAATACACTTATTACTTTTTGGTTGTGTGGTTTCAGTTAATTTTCTTTGGCAGTCATATCATGATTTAAATATAGTATTGAAAACAACAATTAAGATAAATTGTCTTTATAATATTTGAAATATAGTTGACTAGTTGCACTTTTCTAGATCATAGACTGCCAAGTTCTCTTTGATGAATTGAATAGCTTTGTAGGCTTGGCATTGCCATTGTTGTATGTTATGACATTTAGCATTCATTAGAAAATAAGAGAAAGATATTTAAAATAATATTTTGAATTAACACCTGCTCCCACAGGGATGGGAGAGAAACTATTTCACTCAGGGAATGATGAGCAACTATTATACCCAGGGATGGGGAAGCAACTATTACACTCAGGGATGGGGGAGAAACTACTACACCCATGGATGGGGGAGCAACTATTATACCCAGGGATGATGAGCAATTATTATGGTGGTAACGGTAATTAGGAGAAATATGGTATATATTTTTTAAAGGCTCCATTAATGACAGGTTCTTTACCTTGCCCAACAAGTAAATCCAATACATGTACAAATCAAAGGTAACTGAATATATAGAACATGCACTTTAAAACATTGATGAAGTGCATATAAACAGCCCCTACCAGGATGCATTTGAAATGTCATCTCACAATTCTCACAAAAATAGCATTGTATATAAGATTACCATCAATTTGAAAAAGATACCAACGTACATGTAAATATGGTCTATTCAGTGACGTACATGTGGTCGCATATGTGGTTAATCCTTAATTGTTTAATTGAACAATACATTTTCTTGTCAAATGATTAATTTGTTTTATATTATATATAGCGTACCTGATTGGCTAAATGAACTATCCCTTTCCAGTTACAAGATTGATTGTTCTGTATGTTATATACATGGAAGGTACAACATCACACGGAACACATCAGGTTGCTGGTATTTTTTAAATTGTGATATAAATTTGGAGATATATTGAACACAGGTTATGAAATGTTTTTTGACAACAGTATTTTAACAGTTTGATTTTTCATAAAGTGTTTTTCTTGACCTGGAAAAGGGCAGGGAGCAAGAAAAAAGGGTGGAGTAAAGTGTGCAAGTTTTGGAAAGAAAAAAGGCAAGCAGTAAATTAAGCCATGCAATGTAATATTTGATCTAGAGCATGACTGTACTAAAGGGAAAGGGTAAGATCCAAGAGGTTCAAGAGGGCCTAAGGATGCTCTATTTGCTTAGCGTGACCATGGTACTTTTTTTTTTATAAAATTTACCATATAAACCATCTTAGGGAGAAATCTTTACCCCTTATGGAAAATAATACTGACTTACTCTTATTGAACACAGATACATTTGCTATTAAAAGGCTTTAAATCAGAAATTTTCAGTTCCATATAATTATGTTCCTATTTAAAAACTACATATCCCAGTCCATTAATTTATCCGAATTTGAATATCCTACTCACAGGGATTTGCTATCATCAGACAATGCTAAAGATCTCAAATTGGATTTACTTTGTACAAATGGATGTGAAAATAAAATATTTCTGTTTTCTGTATAAAAAATTGAAATCAGCTTACTGGGACTCCAATGGACTCTAGGCTATTTATTTTAACCTTTTACTCCATAGATACACGTTTTCCCGCACCAGTCACAGAAGGTCATTGAAAACAGTGCAGAAAGAGTTCAGATTGCTCGTAACGAGCAATCTGAACACTTCCTGCACTGTTTTCCACTCTGTCAGTTAATAGAAACATAGTTCAGCCATTGCTGATATGTGGTGAATTAATGCTTTCAATATTAGAGGTGTCCAAAGGCATCTATATGTAGTAAAGGGTTAACAAACTTGATCATTCATTCCAAATATGAACACATCTGCCGGTCAGTTGTTGAGATAGGTAGTACGCCCCAAGGGTAGGACAAATTTTGACCCTGGGGATACATCTTACATAAAATATTTTTGAAATATTGAAGGAAAAAAAGATTAGCAATTAGGATGGGGCAATAATTAAATCAATGGTCAGGGTATGAATAAACTATAGAGAGCTTCCTGTAAGAATGCTTCACATCAAAGATGATGAAAATCTGTCTTATTTTTAGTTAAAAAAAACATTTAAAGAAATGTGGACGAATGAATGGACAGATGCCGGACAAAAAGCAAATAGAATAGCTCACTTGAAGTGAGTTAAAAAAAGCACACCACTCTTCTTTCCATTCACATCCTGCACAAGGAAGAGTTTCTTATACAAGCATTCAAGGAACTTAACTTTTTGAAAGAGGAAGAAATAGCCAAACTTCCACACAGGTTTGTGTTTTGGTATAGAGGAGTAATACTGTGAAATACAATTACTTCCTTCATAAGGTGGAAGCTTCCTCCAAATATTTTTTTGTTATTTTATTTAATGGGGTTTAATGCCATTTTCAACATATCTTAGGTTATATAATATTATGGCATATCCAGTTTTGTTGGTGGAGGAAGACCTCAGAATGAATCTGAGTAGAACTGCCATCCTTCCGCAAACTTTCTTACATTAAGTTTTTTGGAGTGAGCGTACCTGAACTCTGAACTTAGCGGTGACAGGTCAGTAATCTTGGAACTCCATCAGTTAAAGAATACAACGAAATGTGCAGACCAAACTTATGTATGTGAATGTTTGCAGTAAGGTGATAGCTTCAGTTTCTATCTACAGTGTGTTGCACATTATTACAAGCTCATTTACATAAAATTGTGTTTTCAAGTTCATCACATACAATCTTAATACCCCAGCATTTCTTGTCCTAGGTTACCTTCCTTTATAAATGGCTCCATCCTATTCACCAAACAAGACCATCCCCTTTCATGACCAATCCCCACACAGCCTTCCTCCTATAGTCACCAAAAACAATCTCCCTCCTATATACATCTCATACAGCCTTCCTCCTATAGTCACAAAAAACAATCTCCCTCCTATATACATCCCATACAGCCTTCCTCCCATAGTCACCAAAAACAATCTCCCTCCTATATACATCCCATACAGCCTTCCTCCTATAGTCACCAAAAACAATCTCCCTCCTATATACATCCCATACAGTCTTTCTCCTATAGTCACCAAAAACAATCTCCCTCCTATATACATCCCATACAGCCTACCTCCTATAGTCACCAAAAACAATCTCCCTCCTATATACATCCCATACAGTCTTTCTCCTATAGTCACCAAAAACAATCTCCCTCCTATATACATTCCAAACAGCCTTCCTCCTATAGTCACCAAAACAATCTCCCTTCTATATACATCCCATACAGTCTTTCTCCTATAGTCACCAAAAACAATCTCCCTCCTATATACATCCCATAGAGCCTTCCTCCTATAGTCACCAAAAACAATCTCCATCCTATATACATCCCATACAGTCTTTCTCCTATAGTCACCAAAAACAATCTCCCTCCTATATACATCCCATACAGCCTTCCTCCTATAGTCACCAAAAACAATCTCTCTCCTATATACATCCCATACAGCCTTCCTCCTATAGTCACCAAAAACAATCTCCCTTCTATATACAGCCCATACAGCCTTCCTTCTTTAGTCACCAAAAACAATCTCTCTCCAATATACATCCCATACAGCCTTCCTCGTATAGTCACCAAAAACAATTGCTCTCCTATATACATCCCATACAGCCTTTCTCCTATAGTCACCAAAAACAATCTCCCTTCTATATACATCCCATACAGCCTTCCTTCTATAGTAACCCACACAATCTCCCTTCTATATACATCCCATACAGCCTTCCTTCTATAGTAACCAAAAACAATCTTCCTTCTATATACATCCCATACAGCCTTCTTCCTATAGTCACCAAAAACAATATCCCTTCTATATACATCCCATACAGCCTTCCTTCTATAGTAACCAAAAACAATCTTCCTTCTATATACATCCCATACAGCCTTCTTCCTATAGTCACCAAAAACAATATCCCTTCTATATACATCCCATACAGCCTTCCTTCTATAGTAACCAAAAACAATCTTCCTTCTATATACATCCCATACAGCCTTCCTCCTATAGTCACCAAAACAATCTCCCTTCTATATACATCCCATACAGTCTTTCTCCTATAGTCACCAAAAACAATTTCTCTCCTATATACATCCCATACAGCCTTCCTCTTATAGTCACCAAAAACAATCTCCCTTCTATATACATCCCATACAGCCTTCCTTCTATAGTAACCAAAAACAATCTTCCTTCTATATACATCCCATACAGCCTTCCTTCTATAGTAACCAAAAACAATCTTCCTTCTATATACATCCCATACAGCCTTCCTCCTATAGTCACCAAAAACAATATCCCTTCTATATACATCCCATACAGCCTTCTTTCTATAGTAACCAAAAACAATCTTCTTTCTTTATACATCCCATACAGCCTTCCTCCTACAGTCACCAAAAATAATCTCCCTCCTATATACATCCCATACAGCCTTTCTCCTTCAGTCACCAAAAACAATCTCCCTTCTAAATACATCCCCTACAGCCTTCCTCATACAGTCACCAAAAACAATCTCTCTCCTATATACATCCCATACAGTCTTCCTCCTACAGTCACCAAAAACAATCTCTCTCCTATATACATCCCATACAGCCTTCCTCATACAGTCACCAAAAACAATCTCTCTCCTATATACATCCCATATAGTCTTCCTCCTATAGTCACCAAAAACAATCTCTCTCCTATATACATCCCATACAGCATCCCCCTATAAGGATCAGCAAAAACTTTCTTTTATATCATATGGCTCTCCCCAGACTGTGTCCTTTCCATCCATAACATATCATTCCTCCTATATATCTCAACCCATACAACCTTTCCCTATATTCATTCTAAACAGCCTTTCTCCTATATGGCTTATCTCACACAGCTTTCTCCATATATTTATCCAAGTATTCATACTATATTGACCCCACACAATCTTCCTCCTATACTTAGCCCATAATTCTTTCATCATGCATTCCTCCCAATCAATCTTCCTTTATTTATATCATGATGTCTGCTTCCTATAATAATCCCCTAAGCATTCCTCCTATGTGGCTCATCTCACACAGCTTTCCCCATATATTTATCCTATACTGACCCCACACAACCTTCCTTCTATACTGACCCCACACAACCTTCCTTCTATACTGACCCCACACAACCTTCCTTCTATACTTAGCCCATACATCTTTTATCATGCATTCCTCCCAATCAATCTTCCTCCTTTATTCATAACACAATGTCTTCCTCCAATATTATCAGACTTCTCCACAGGCCATTTAAACACATATAACAGGGGCACCCCAGTGCTTGACTTTCAGAAATGGTATTCCCCTAGTGCTTGAATTATTTAACCAAATTTTGCAAAAGCTTACTTTCCTCTAAATCATTATATTTCTTTGCATGTATTTTATCATTTTAATGCCTAAAATGAAACATACTAAATTCGGTGACTTTAACTGAGTAATACAAGTTTTACTAATGAAATATATTTTAATGAGTGCCGTACACAGCACTTGAAAATGTATTTACGCGCTCATACCCCAGCACTTGCATTTCTTCCTGTGGAGAACCCTGATTATGCCATACAGCCTTCCTCCTAGATGGCTCACCCCATACAACCTTCATCCTGTATTCATTCCAGTCTTCATCCTATATTAATTCCATACAGTCTTCCCCCTAAATGGCTCATTCCATACAGCCTTCACTCTATATGGCTCATCCCATACAGCCTTCCCCCCTATATGGCTTATTCCATACAGTCTTCCCCCTAAATGGCTCATTCCATACAGCCTTCCCCCTATATGGCTCATTCGATATAGTCTTCCCCTTATATGGCTCATCCCATACAGCCTTCCCCCTTTATTCACATCCTATATTGATCTCAAACAGCCTTCTTTCTACATGGCATGAAGTGCACATGCACATTTTTAATAACCTCACACAATCACAAAGTTAATGACTTGTAAATAATCAGGTAAAAGTATTTCCATTCACGAACTTGGTAAAGTGTTATGACCCTTAGGGATTTTTGTTGTTCAATATTTCTTGGTTGATTCTAATTAGTTCAGTAATGCAGGGCTTGCAATATCTGATAATAGCTACTCGTCCTACCTTTCCAACATTTTTTAATTGAATGCTTAAAATCAAAGAAATATTAAGGTCAGTTTCTTAAACCTTACTCGTCCTGACCAAATGTTCACTTGTCATGGCGAGCAGACAAGTGGAATTTTCCAGCCCTGTGATGAATACAATTACTGACATTTAAAACAATAATGACTATTTAAAACCGCAAGCTTAAATACAAAAAACTTAACTGAAGTTTCGGTCACCAAAATATGAAAGTTTGGGTTCCTTGATGATCCTACATATTTTGTTTGCATACCTAACATGAGAATTTGTGAAGTTGAATCACTAAAGTATATGTAACTAGTTGTTGGATGGCGTTTATCATCGATTTCAACATATCGCGACTGCTTCTGCTTGAGACAGAATTTTAAGCGCTGCCACACTGGAGTATCATGCCACAGACACATGACAGGACACCACACTCAGTCACATTATACCGACACCAGGTGGACCAAACCTAGAACTATCCTCTAAATAATGAACATCAAGTGAAGAAGCTACTAGTACCATTTTTCAAGTATTTGGTATGACCAGACTAGGGATTGAACCCACAACCTTACGCATGCGAGGCGGACACTCTAATAAGAAGTTAGTAGATACAGAGATGATAACCTTAGCTAATCTGAAGACCTTAAACCTGACAACAATAAAGTCATGACAATAGCTGTTGACATGAAGCTGTCTCTTTCATTCTAATGTCAACGACTATGTAACCAAAGCAACCTGCAGCAGACATCTTTAGGACAGTTATGGTCGAAAGAGTTTCTGAGAAAAAATGTCAGTGTTAGTATGCAAAAATTTTAGCCTCATTTGTTGAATAGAGAAGATTAACATGTATGTCTTTTGTCTCTCCCAGAAATAAAACTTCTCTTTTTTCACTCTCTGAAAAGGTGCAATGACAAGGCCTAAAATATAATATTGTTTGTTTGTCTTTTAACTACCTACCTGATGCCCCTATTCTAATAATTTAATTTCACTTCCCAAAAAAAAATATTTTTTTTGTTTCCAAATGTTGGACTATACCCAATGAATCTGTTATGTCTTAAAATTCAAATCCCATGGCAAGAATTATTTTTTTTTGTTTATTTCCCTGGCAACACTATTATTTTCCTACAGCGTTCCTTACAAATTAGTTTCTCATACAGATTCATATACTTAGGCTCCACAGAATGTGACGAAAACTCACAAAAATATTTGTCATTCATAAATATGTTGTTCATTTCTCTATACAATGGTGGGAAGGTAAAGAACAAACAATATTTTAATTTAGTACGAACCCACATTACTTTGACCTGTATTATTTATCTATGTAATATTTTTACAAACCTCTAACAGATTTTATCTTCTCCTCTTCATTATCTACTTCCTGTTTTACTACGGACAAATCAAATGCAGTGCTGGTTTCATTTGTGTCCGTTGTCACTTCTGTGTCATCCCCACTGCTTACAGACTTCTCCCGCCATGAATTCAGCGAAGCATCCCCTTCTGTTGATGGGTCTTCGGCCTCAATTTGAGAATCAACCCACACTGTGTGCTTCAAGCTACGCTTTGGTTGTGACTTTCTACTTTTACGAGTAGTAGCTTTACTCTGAGTTTTCTTTGGTGTTTCAATGGCAGCTGATTTTTCTAGATTTCTAAAACATTAAAAACATTTTGCACACACAGCTTTCTATGTAAATATAAATAAACAGCCTGTGTGGTTTTTGGTAAGAACAACATCTTTACAGAGAGGACGGGTCATTTTTATCATGTATATTAGGCTAGAATAAATTAATTTCTAGATTATCATCCCTGCCTGCACGCCCCTTAATTTTCATGCCGCCTCGACCCTTTTTATTTTCATAAAAAAAGTTAAAAAATCAAAACTTTTAAAAATAAAATCCTCCTGCACTCCCTCTTTTTAAGACAATTTGGACAATACTTAGGCATTAATTCATAATGGCCTTATGGTGGTTAAAATATCTCTGTATGGTTCCAGAGTGACATATTGGGTGATGGCAAGAACTGGACCACTTTAACCTATGCATGTCATAAAAGGCGACAAATTGTACAAAAACAGACAGCATATAGTTAACAAAATGTAAATGTTGGATAATTCTGCTGCCTTCTGATGATTATAACTGATAACAAAGAAAGTCATATTTATAAAATAAAAAAGTAGTCATTGAAAATACCCTGATAAATCATTTACCTCTTCATGGGCATATTCAAAATTTTCTGTACAAGGTTGTAACAACAGGATGGGGTAAATTTTTTAACATTACAAATTAGTGGGGGCACAAATTTTCTATAAATCATCACTATATGGGCAAGTTCTGGAATAATGATGCTTGGTCATAGAGTTAAATAAAATGTCTAATATGTACACAACATCACTCCATCTGAGAAGAGTAGAGTATATTGATGCATTAACAAAAGGCCATATATCCAATTTTATTGAAATTCTGATTTAGCGCCACGGCCCTGGAATGTAAAAAAAATATGGACAGCTACTCAGACTAGAAGAGAAGAGGCCGTCTAAAAATTATGGTAACCACCAGAAAATAAATAAATGATGTACTTACTGTAGATGTAAGGCCATTAAATGCTTCATAAAACCATTGCTACTCTCAAATTGTGTCACTGCCTGCAGGGCTGCAAACTGGCGAGCAAGGTCTGCTCGCAACTTTATCACTCGAATTTGGTCATCATGACTGATAAATAAGTCAAACAAATGCTCAACAAATGTATCAGCATCAGCATACTTCGTGTTGGCTAGGAGATGGTTGAACTCACTGGAGACGTTATCGTGTAAATATACGAGTCCAGGACCGGGCTCATCTTGAAGCGTGCCCATTGTTAGGCATAGTAGTGTTAAGGTCAATAGGGGATGCTGAAAAGACAATCAAAACATTTTATGAGATGTTTTGATATATTAACTAGTATTGCTTGCTTTCTGGCAGTAACATAATATAGAACTCTAGGCTGTCAAATTAGAAGTGTATGAAAACCACTGTAAACTATCAGCAACATTTTATCAATACAATCCCAGTACATGAAAAAAAAATATATCCACCAACCTATCCACATATAACATACTGTGTTAGAGCAGAACACTTATTTTTAAGGATAGCCCAAATTAAGACAGTAGAATATAAGTTTCTCCACACAAAAACTGTTTTGGTTTTAAATAGATATAAACAGCTTAGTTTCGCAAAAAAACAATTTATATGTTAAAAAACACCCAGATAACAATTGGAAAATATCAATTCCACATTTATGAATAAAATTTAGATAATGACTAATTAATATCTCAATGAAACAAAAACAAAGTTTTAAAAGTGTTTAAAATGTTATTTATATATCATAGTCTGGGATCAAGAGACACGTTTTTGACAATTAAACTAATTAGTGGTGGAAACAGACTTCATATTGACATTATAAATATATTCCAGATTTGATATAATGATAAATGCCACAATGCAGGTCAAAATGAAGATGGCCAATATGTCCTTTATCCCAGCCTGGTCAATAACTTTTATTAAAACATTAAATACAATTTATTTTATCAGTATATAAATATATATACGAGTAACTATAACATTAATAAATATATTTTGTTAACAAAAAATAAACAAAATCCTCTCACTTAAATTTGATTATATTAATTTTGTATTTTAGACTATTTCTATACGATCAGATAAGTTACCTGTTGATCACTTAAAGCCCGAGGTAAATATCAACAATAAATAACAACAAATCTTCTTAGAAAGTTACTCTCTCACTGACAAGTTTTATAACTTTGTCAATTGAAGTTCTCTATGTGTCTAGCAACTTGAACACAACACGCATTACTTGTTGTCGCGATTAACCATGCGGAAAGTAATAAATAGGTCATCTTAGAACAATCGCAGGTACATCATGGCGACCCATGACACACTTTTTTTTTGTCAGAACACGTTGCTGAGAAAACGAACGACACGGAAATTTCTAGGTTATCTTTCATTTTAACTGCATGGGTTGGTAAAAAAGAGATAATTGTGTATGCTCACATGTTATTTTTAAGAAATATCAATTAAAATTCCACAAACTTACACTTTAAAAACAAACATTGCTTGGAAATATTTCTTCCCCTCGTCCCCTAAAATTGGTTTATATAAAAAAATAAGATTGTCACAAATATATTTAACGAAAATTTCTTGTTTACCTAATTTGAAATTAAACGAAATAATAATTTGTAATATAACCAGTACTACAATGTTTCGTTTCGTAGGTCGTCCCCGGACCATGATACACATCTAGCATGATTGAATCAAAGTCTTTATTATTTATTTTTGTCAAAATTTCTTTCAACTTGATATCAATAACGGAATGATAGAAAATACGATTATATCGATTTCTTTATCTCAGTAAACTGATATGTGAACATCAATAATCATCTTTTTTTATTTCATTGAATATATTTCTTGATATCTATATTTTCATACACTAACCCAGAGAAAAAATAAATTAAATGTAATTAAGTCACTGCAGTAACCTAAATCAGAGACATATAAATAGTGTAATTACGTCACTGCCTTAATGAAATAAAAAATATAATAAAAACAGTAAGTTAATCTAAATGAAAACTGAGAAAAGTGCGCATAATCGATGTGAAGAATTTATATGACACACACTCTTGTTATTTTTTTTTTGAAATATGTGATTTACCAGTGACATATTGAAAACAAAGTACCGGAGGTGGGATTGCCATTAGGTACTCTGCTAGGTATGCGCAGTGACTATGTCACTGATACGCGTTTGTAACCTGCATACAGTCTACGTACCTTGAACCGGAAGTAGAGTGAACCAGTCCGTGGAGTTCGATGCGTTTGACTTCAAACATCAAATTAATGCAGGGTACCACTTAAAGTAGATTGTGTTGCGGAATAGTTATGCGCATGGTCTGATAATTAAATGATGTATAAATTCAAACCTCCAAATTGTGTTTCATTATTTACACATATTTATAACACTGATTACTCTACCTAGCTGGGTATAAAAGGGGGGTACTGGAGTTTATCTTTAAATGAAAATAAGAAAATTGTTGAATCAGTATATAATTTTATTAAAACAACAAAAATATTTAACGATTAAAAATGATTAAGTTCTCCATATTGGTTTTATTATGTTTGCAAAATAACAGAACTTGTCAATGCAGGTTGATTGCTGTTTCTGTTGAACTTACTCGCTATATTTCTTTCTTCTTCGTCTCTTTCTCTCTTATAAAACTCAACTAAAAAATTGTTTTTTCTATTTTCCATAATATTTGTCAATGATTTTGGTTTTGTAATGTATTTTATGCCATTGTTAAACAAACGATTATGTAATCCATAAGGGAAGTGCCGAATCTAATGTTGTCAGAACTTGTGGCCCGGCCCCATTTCATGAACAATTATGAAATAAAATATGTTTTAATTATTTACTGTCTATTGAGTGGTTCCCCCTGAATGATTTAAAAAAATGCCACCATGCCAATTAGCTGCACCTGTAAAACAAATTAAAACATTCTAAAACATCTAAGATTACATACAGCTTTCATTTTATGTATAAGAAAGCAGTAGCCTCTGAAATCTGAATGCTTTATGTGCCAGATAACTAATTCTTCGCATGCATTTTTATAAACATTAAGTAGAGAGATTCCTTCCATATACGTCCATGCTTTTTAACCAATAAAGATATTTCATGAGATTTCTTTAAGACAATACATATATTTTTAATGCTTTTATTTAATAAATCGCCAAACAAGTTAACTGCAATGTAATAGCCCCGTCATCATGGGAACTATATCTAATTAATGGCTATCATGCGATTATGACACACTATAACTGCAACTAAGGGTCATTGATTCGGTACCCAGTCACGGACGTAAATTGTATTCTTGCGTAGGATCTGCACATAAGCATATATGCTTAAACTATATATCATTCTGGTTGTGCATATGAACACATCGAGTAAAAGTTGTATAGGCCTATAATAAAACAGTTTTTGATGTGATGTAAAGTAACAAGGACTTATAAAGAGATAATAAATTTATATAAGTCCTTGAAAATATTGATAAAAAAATAAAAAGGTTTAAAGTCAGTGTGTTTCATTGCAGATTGATTGAAAATCTTTATATCTTTATACGATTGTATTTCATCTGTAGTCTATTTTAGATATATGGGAACAAAACATTTTATTTATCATGCATTTTGAAAGCAAGAACTTTTATAGATTGTATGTATCTTAGATGTTTAAAATTGTTTCGATCACGAAAAATGATCTTGAAATAAATATATTGATGTTTGAAGTAAAGTTTGTTGTTGATGTTATTTTAGCTGCAGTCAAGGAATTCTGTATACCTATACAAGTCCTTGCTGCAGTATACAAAAATACTTCAACAATTTTTAACACAAATTGCTTTGAATGATATTGCTTTTGTGAGAATTTCATTCTGCAAATGTAAGAATTTTGATTTGTGTTCCTGGGATAAATGGAAGATAATGTAATATTGCGAGATTTTGCGTGAATACGCGAGCGTTCACACATTATCAATCAGTTGCCTTTCCTTCTCTATGTAACTCTTTGATGACAGTCATGATTTGAGTCCTAAAGCAGAACGGGTGTTTTGTTCAAAGATACCAAAGAATTTGAGAGATTCCTTGAAGATACGGAGAAAGGTTATGGCAGCTTTCACATGATATTGGTGATACAAACGTATTTAGTAAAACACAACAAGCAAATAATATATAGAGTGCAGCAAAAAAAAAATAATCTTCATTTCTGTCACATAAATTTATTATGTTGAATAATTAGGGTCTAGCGCCGTTGTGCCATATAGCGCCGTCGATTTTGGTGATTGGGTTAATTTTCTTTAATGAATATCCTTTTTGTCCATTTCGTTATTTAAATTTAACAGTCTTTCAAAGGTTACTTCCCTTGAAAAACATCCTCCGTTTACACAGGGCGATTTGGAAAAGTATAACAAATATATTTGCATCTCTGTCTGTTCGTCTCTAATTCTCTCTCACCGTATTTCTTTCTGTCTGTGTCGTTGCAGTTTATTTGCCCATCGGGGTGTGCCTGTCAGCCTCTCCGTTCACCCATCACAATTTGTCCACCTTTATTTACCGTCTATCTCAATCTCTCTGTATCCATCCGTATCATGTGTCAGGTGTCTTTCTCTACTGCCTGCTTCTTGTCCGTCCATCCGTCCGACTGTCTGTCAATCTATTGACCTCTCTGTTTTGTCTTCTCTATCTATCAAATTCTGTGTCTTTCCATCTTTTTTTGTCTGTCCTAATAACCAGTAGCGAAATTAAAATTAAAGAAAACAACTGTAAATGATAGATTGCTTAGATCATATTGTGGATATTTGTCCATGATATACCAACTGGGACCTATTAATACCACATTTAAGATGTATTTGGTCAGTATTTGGGGAAATATGAAGATTTGGGTAAATCGTGCCACCCGTCTTTAAGGATTATTAAACTTTAACATTCAAGCACAACCAAATTTTTTTTTTCGAAATCAATACCATGTGCACCAAAACCGAAGTCTTCAAACCCTCCAAGTCTTACTACCAGGTTTTCATTTATTCTAAAAAAATAAACTGTTGCATCCCAGGTGGGTGTTACCAGAATATAGGGAGTGCAGTCAAAAGGACCCCAAACTAAATCGGCCCCATATACCTAAGTCAAAACGGCCGCATTATAATTTATTTAAGATATGTGTTTCTTTTTTAATTAGTTCAAATAAAAAATATTTGATAAATCGTCGTTTTATGTACATATACATGATCTCTGTTTGAACCATATTTTGTTTTGTGTGATATGTTTGTGTGTAAAACAGTTTATTAGTTTTTTCTGTACTTGTTTGATTTGGTCAATGCTGTATATATATTCCACAACCATTTCGCACATATGATATAGTGTATTATATGTCAATTAATAATTGATACACACCCATTTACACACAAATTATGGATTCACTCCTACTAATTGTCATTATCTACAACTGGTTACAACTAGACTTTAACCAAGTGACAAAACGCACTAATTAAAGTAACCAATAATGTTAATACTTGTTTTAATTACCGACCATATTCACACCTCAATTGATTGAAGTTAATCATCAAATATACTTTATTCTTCTTTTTTTTTTTATTTGAACCAATTAAGGAACATATATCTAAAAAATTATAATGGGGCTGTTTTGACTAAGGTATATGGGGCCATTTTGGTCTGGGGCCATTTTGATTTGGGGCTGTTTTGACTGGGACTGATTTGGTGTGCGGCCGTTTTGACTGTAAATCAAATATAGCACACTTCTGATTTATGCAGTTAATATGAGGATTTCGAATCAACTGTGCAATGAAAAATGTCAGCAGTGAGTAAAATTGTCTTTTTTTCTAAGAAAGAATTGATAAATTGCAGTGACGTCTCTCTGTTTTCTTTCTTTTCTTGGCTGAATCTGGAGGATTGAATGGCTTGGGAGGCATAGCAGTTTATTTATTTTTAACTCCCCTCATGCTTGCCAATTATGAACAGTTATGATGATTATCCATCTTTATTTGTTGGTCTGTAAGTCTGTCGTCAGTTTGTCTCTGCCTGTAAGTCTCTTTGTCTGTCTAACTATTTCTGTCTGTCTCTCTATCAGTTCATCTCTGTCTCTCTTTCCATTTTCATATGTACTCAGTAACTCCATATTGCCAAAAGGATATCTATTTAAACATGCAGAAATAATTTATTGAAAAGGGATTTTCTAACTTGGACTACACTCCTAGTTTAGACTTAAATAGATTTCCTGCTTAAAATTTCAACATATTTTGTGACGTATTAAATGAGTTGCATGATTTCATTTTGATCTGTTATACATGTTTACACATTATAAAAATTGTTTCATCTTAGAAAGAGCCTGAATGCGAACATCTTCAAAGAGTATTTTAGTGCTGTTGATTTTGAGAATGGGGATTTCATTTCAAGCTTACCACTCCGATTGAAAAATTTATTGTGTCACGTTTCAGTGGATTCGATATACTGAACCATTCAGAGTTTGTTATAAATGATAAGGATGTTTTTTATCCATTTTAAAATAATTTTAAGACATTCGTATTGTTCTTTTCCAGATTTACTCTCTTTAACTATATGTCTATAGATCAGTAACTCTGTTTCAACTGAACATTAATTTAAGTTTAAATGCTCATTAAACTTCCGAAACATTCGTTTTTAGTTAAGTCAGTTTTACTCATCCTGATGATAGAATACATGATTATTTGATCATTTTGAGACTTTGCAAATGAAAAATGAATTAAAGCACATTATTAGTACATAATTAAGAACGGGTTTTGTTTACAAATTAATGTTCGAATCTTTTCGATAAACACCTTTGGCAGAAAACGGGAAGTTACGAAGCTTGTTCGGAAATGCATCGGTCGGTGATATATAATCAATTCACTTCCGAGAGCAACATAGTACATGTATGGGGAACTGTAGGAGATGCAGTTAAAAATTAAATAACCACTCGCCATTCTATATTTTTTAAGAACATCCCCTTTATTCCCCTCAGTGTATTAATGAACTGAAACCCACAAGCTAATTTATTGCACCTAAGCCACGAATGGTTCATATAAAATTAAAAATTTAATTACTTTTTTAATAACTGTACTAAACAAACCACCTTTGGTAGTCTCTCAATATTGACTGCGATAAAATAATTTGTGACATAATAGCGCGTGCGATAGTATAACGCGTATATGCAAGGGAGGATCCTGAGCAAGAGTTACAAGACCAAACTTGTATTCCGTACTCGTTGTTTTTCAGTGCATATAAATAATATAATGCATACTTTGTTTGATACAGTTTTATTGCGAAATCAATATATTGTTTCAAAAAAACAACAACCCAATAACGATATGTAATATTAGTGAAGCCATAACTTTTTTAATCTTGTTAATGAACCCCTTCTTGTTAATGAACCCTTTATCTAAGGGTCTTAATTTGCACACTACCATTGCAGTATTCATTTGTGTACTTCAGAACACTAGCGGAGGTACAGTCGGAAAGCAACTAAGTCAATACATAATTACAAAAATGTAAACAAAAGTTAAAAGCTCAGTCAGCTCATCTAAGAAATACACACTTTGATCGAAGTTATTCATTTTTCGCTTTTTTAAAAACAGTCATTAAGGGATGTACAGGAATAACTTGAGCAATACTATAAACACATTCCTTTACAATCATTTTTGTTATTATTAAAAAGTGTGCATTTCGGAAGTTTAATGAGGCTTTAAGATATTTTGATGAAATTTTGTGCAGAGGATCTTAATCTAAAATCCTGTGTGGTTCCGTCATAGAATAGTGTCACAGTTTAACTCTGTTATGATGGATGTAGGGTTTAATTGATTGTATTTCTCCTTCTTTTCAGATGGTACTTGTGATGTGCTTACAGAAAGAGCATTTCATTTTTTTGTAAGGGAGACAACTTGACAGGGTCTTATTCTGAATCAAAGGGAAATAACTGTGTATGAAGACTTTGAGTAGATGTATTTGATGTTTTGGCAGTCATATTCTTAGTCAACTGGTATTTTCTAGAGTACCGGTACACATATATTCTATAATTAATTTTCAAAATTGTGATGAAAATTCTTATCCCGAGTTAAATTTCTCACAAGAAATTTAATATTTCAGGCCACTAAACAAGTTACTTCACTGTTGTAAAAATGGAAAATTTATACAAAGTATTACAGTGCAATGAAAATGCATCATTTGACAAACTAAAGAAGTCTTACCAACAGTTGGCTCTGAAGTATCATCCTGACAAACAACACGATGATGGTGATTGTTCTGCGGATTTATTTGTGAAAGTGAACAGGGCATGGAAAATTCTTGGTGATCATAATTTGAGAAAACAGTATGATGTAAGATGGAAGGAGCGTTGCCTCACACAGACATATCCTGTACAAGACACCATTAGTTTTGAAGAGTTTGAAGAGATGGAATATCCTAGTGAACACGAAACAAACACAACGTCTGTGGACTTACACGATGGAGTTAATAGCAAAAGTATAAAAACTGTGACAGATAGAGATGAAGGTAGTTGTTCATCAAAGGGTGATAACTCTGCATGTGATGTTTTTGTTTCTAAGGGAGACAACTTGACTTTGAAAAATTCTGACTCAAAAGGAGACAACTGCACATATGAAGAATTTTTATACATTTATCCATGTAGATGTGGTGGAAATCATATTCTGACGGGAGTTGATGTGCAGTTGAAGTTTGATATTGTCTGCTGTGACTCTTGTTCCTTGTCCATACAAGTTGTCTACAATGATGATAATGATGATGATGATACATGATATTAACTAGCCATTAGCTAGTACATTTACATTTATAAAATTTTCATTTTGCAGTTTGTAATATAAATAGTTGAACTATTAAACAATAATGAGACAATATAATTGGGAAAAATTTCAAATTATCAATATCCATGTCCTGCAATTATAAAAAAAACATGTGTTACATTTGTGTACATGTATTTATGCTAAAGTTTTACACTTGTATTTTGATATTTAAAAAATGTTGGAGATAAAATCATAATTAAACGTTATCAAATATTCCATTGACAATATTATTTTCTTCATTTTTAGTTCACCTGAGCAAAGCTCAAAGTGAGCTATTCTGATCACCATGTGTCCGTTTTCCGTCCATAGAACTTTTGTTGTTTGCATTCTTTCACCCGCATTTTCCATTGAATAGTTATACAACCATAGTATCTTGGACAAGTTCTTGAACTGGCCAAATTTGATTTTAAATTAATGTCAGAATTATGGCTCTTGAAACACCAATAATTGCACTGCTGTCAAACGTGAGCTAGAGGTCACCTCTTTGCAGTCACTTGTCTTAAACAGCCACATTGTCTATTTACCATTTTTAGCTCATCTTCATGAAAAAAATGAAGATCTATTGTCATGACCCTGGCATCGTCGTCGTTGTTGTTGTCCTGGCTCTAAAACCATAGGTTAAAGTTTTTTGTTTAGCTTGGGTTTGGTTAAAGTTTTATGTTAAGCTCAGCTTTTTCTCTGTTTCTGAACAAACTACTCATGTTTTGGTGACTAAACTTCATGAACACATTTATATAATGTTGTATAAGCAATGTATGTAGCTAACTTACCTAAATTCCTGTACTTTGGGCTTTATAACCTTAGGTTAAAGTTTTTTGTTAAGCTCGGGTTTGAATTTTTTTTTTTTAATCAATTTTACTTTCAGTAATACTATTAATTCTGTACGCTGATCACCATCACTGACCTTGACCTATTTAATGGACTTTCCTGTTCGAGCCCAACCAAGACCCACACCCTGCTTTCCATTTTTTTTAAAAATTTGTTTTGTATTAAATAAAATACTCTGCCCCATTTCAACTTTGTTACTGACTCCAAGGGTTTAGGATTAGTAATTTTTATGGACAGTTGAAAAGCTGTTGAAAAAACATTAAGTGGCTGTTCTAGACACTTAAAAAACAGCTCTTAGGTGGCTTTTTTTCTCTTACGTGGCTAAAATTTAGCCACACAAGTAATACGATTGACGCAAAGAAGCAACTTAAATACCCATTTGTGAGAACGTCCGTCCGTCCAGTATTTCGTTTCCGGACTGTAACTTTGTCATGCATAGATGGATTTTGTTGATACTTGCTACAAATGATCAACATAGTATACGAGGTGTTGCGAGTAAGACCTACACCTGTACCTCAAAGGTCAAAGTCACAATTTGAGTTTGTTTGACAACACTTTGAGTTTGTGTGAGATTTCGTTTTCGGCCTGTAACTTTCTCATGCATAGATAGATTTTGTTGATACTTGCTACAAATGATCAACATAACATGATGACGTGTCGCGAGTAAGACCCACACCCATACCTGAAAGGTCAAGGTCACAAATTGAGTTTGTTTGACAACACTTTGAGTTTGTTTGAGATTTCGTTTCTGTCCTGTAACTTTGTCATGCATTAATGGATTTTGTTGATACTTGCTACAAATGATCAACATAACATATCATATATTTTTATTTTCACAGACCGTTTGGGGGGCATGTGACACTTAACAGTGACATTTCTTGTTTTTCTTTTTCCTTTTTTCTTTTAAATTCTGTTTTGTTTTAAATTTAATACTATTCTGCCCCTTTGTTACCAACCCCAAGACACCCTCACCCCTCCCCCCAATTGTTTTCTTAAAATTTTGTTCGGTATTGAATTAAATACACTGTCCCTTTTCAACTTTGTTACCAACCTCAATACTTCCTCACCCTCAAACTTTTTTTTATTGTATTAAAACCCTGTTTATTAAACTTTGCCACATACACCCCCACATCAACAGCCAGATATAAAAAAGAATTGTATTAAATTAAATACATTTTAGCTTAAGTACTGGCTAGCTAGCCTTAGCCAGACATAGACATAGTGTATATTCTGCCCTAATAGTCCTACTTGCACATGTATATACATGTAGCTACTATTTTGCTCATATGAAAGATGCTTTCATTCATACAGATATATCTGTTTTTCTGATGGAACATTATAATATACTGTTCTGTGATCGACAAGGCTACAATAGTAGAGTTAAAGCTGTTCTTCAACATGTCTATTTTTTTTGGTGATTTTTTTAAATCTGCTTTATTTTTTCAGTAATAGTGTTGATTTTTTAAACTAATCACCTTCATGTTTAAAAAGTTTACTTCACTGACTTTGACCTACGTAATAGATTTGGGAAAAAGATGAGCGTCTGCACCCACTTGCAGCGCTCTTGTTTTAACTTAGGTTTGTTCAACCTGTAGTAGGCAGCCTCCTTTGAATAACCATAATATCTCTTTTTATGAATTGGCCAAATAGCGAAATAAAAGTCAGAGTTATGGCCGCTAAACATCAAAACTTGCACTAGTTGAACTTGGGTGCATTATAGGACCCACCTTTTTCATTTGATCTTCACCAAACTGACATAGTAGTTATATACATATATCTATATTATCTCAGGCATGTTTTTGAACTGGTAAAATTGGCTAAATAATGTCAGAGTTACAGCCCTTGAATCATCAAATATTGCATTTTTATTTGACATAACATGTGCTCTAGTTTTCATTTGATCTGCACCACACTTACACAGTCATCTATAATATCTTAACTGATCAAATTTATGTGTCTGAGGTATGGCCCTTGAATTATCAAAAAATTCTTTTGCATTGTCTCCTCTGCCGCATGTGAGCGATTTATGGTGAATGTGGCCCTCTTGTTAGGTCTCCTGAGTAAAGCTGAAGGTGAGCTATTCTGATCAAGCTATGTCCATCCAGCTGTTTGGTTAATGTTTCCTCTGCCACATGTGAGTGATTTATGGCCAATGTGGCCCTCTTGTTAGGTCTCCTGAGTAAAGCTGAAGGTGAGCCATTCTGATCAAGCTATGTCCATCCAGCTGTTTGGTTAATGTTTCCTCTGCCACATGTGAGTAATTTATGGCCAATGTGGCCCTCTTGTTAGGTCTCCTGAGTAAAGCTGAAGGTGAGCTATTCTGATCAAGCTATGTCCATCCAGCTGTTTGGTTAATGTCTCCTCTGCCACATGTGAGTCATTTATGGCCAATGTGGCCCTCTTGTTAGGTCTCCTGAGTAAAGCTGAAGGTGAGCTATTCTGATCAAGCTATGTCCATCCAGCTATTTGGTTAATGTTTCCTCTGCCACATGTGAGTGATTTATGGCCAATGTGGCCCTCTTGTTAGGTCTCCTGAGTAAAGCTGAAGGTGAGCCATCTGATCAAGCTATGTCCATCCAGCTGTTTGGCTTATGTTTCTTCTGCCACATGTGAGTGATTTATGGCCAATGTGGCCCTCTTGTTAGGTCTCCTGAGTAAAGCTGAAGGTGAGCTATTCTGATCAAGCTATGTCCATCCAGCTGTTTGGTTAATGTTTCCTCTGCCACATGTGAGTGATTTATGGCCAATGTGGCCCTCTTGTTAGGTCTCCTGAGTAAAGCTGAAGGTGAGCTATTCTGATCAAGCTATGTCCATCCAGCTGTTTGGTTAATGTTTCCTCTGCCACATGTGAGTGATTTATGGCCAATGTGGCCCTCTTGTTAGGTCTCCTGAGTAAAGCTGAAGGTGAGCTATTATGATCAAGCTATGTCCATCCAGCTGTTTGGTTAATGTCTCCTCTGCCACATGTGAGTAATTTATGGCCAATGTGGCCCTCTTGTTAGGTCTCCTGAGTAAAGCTGAAGGTGAGCTATTCTGATCAAGCTATGTCCATCCAGCTATTTGGTTAATGTTTCCTCTGCCACATGTGAGTGATTTATGGCCAATGTGGCCCTCTTGTTAGGTCTCCTGAGTAAAGCTGAAGGTGAGCCATCTGATCAAGCTATGTCCATCCAGCTGTTTGGCTTATGTTTCTTCTGCCACATGTGAGTGATTTATGGCCAATGTGGCCCTCTTGTTAGGTCTCCTGAGTAAAGCTGAAGGTGAGCTATTCTGATCAAGCTATGTCCATCCAGCTGTTTGGTTAATGTTTCCTCTGCCACATGTGAGTGATTTATGGCCAATGTGGCCCTCTTGTTAGGTCTCCTGAGTAAAGCTGAAGGTGAGCTATTCTGATCAAGCTATGTCCATCCAGCTGTTTGGTTAATGTTTCCTCTGCCACATGTGAGTGATTTATGGCCAATGTGGCCCTCTTGTTAGGTCTCCTGAGTAAAGCTGAAGGTGAGCTATTCTGATCAAGCTATGTCCATCCAGCTATTTGGTTAATGTCTCCTCTGCCACATGTGAGTGATTTATGGCCAATGTGGCCCTCTTGTTAGGTCTCCTGAGTAAAGCTGAAGGTGAGCTATTCTGATCAAGCTATGTCCATCCAGCTGTTTGGTTAATGTCTCCTCTGCCACATGTGAGTGATTTATGGCCAATGTGGCCCTCTTGTTAGGTCTCCTGAGTAAAGCTCAAGGTGAGCCATTCTGATCAAGCTATGTCCATCCAGCTGTTTGGTTAATGTCTCCTCTGCCACATGTGAGTGATTTATGGCCAATGTGGCCCTCTTGTTAGGTCTCCTGAGTAAAGCTCAAGGTGAGCCATTCTGATCAAGCTATGTCCATCCAGCTGTTTGGTTAATGTCTCCTCTGCCACATGTGAGTGATTTATGGCCAATGTTGCTCTCTTGTTAGGTCTCCTGAGTAAAGCTGAAGGTGAGCCATTCTGATCAAGCTATGTCCATCCAGCTGTTTGGTTAATGTCTCCTCTGCCACATGTGAGTGATTTATGGCCAATGTTGCCCTCTTGTTAGGTCTCCTGAGTAAAGCCGAAGGTGAGCCATTCTGATCAAGCTATGTCCATCCAGCTGTTTGGCTTATGTTTCTTCTGCCACATGTGAGTGATTTATGGCCAATGTGGCCCTCTTGTTAGGTCTCCTGAGTAAAGCTGAAGGTGAGCCATCTGATCAAGCTATGTCCATCCAGCTGTTTGGCTTATGTTTCCTCTGCCACATGTGAGTGATTTATGGCCAATGTGGCCCTCTTGTTAGGTCTCCTGAGTAAAGCTCAAGGTGAGCCATTCTGATCGAGCTATGTCCATCCAGCTGTTTGGCTTATGTTTCTTCTGCCACATGTGAGTGATTTATGGCCAATGTTGCCCTCTTGTTAGGTCTCCTGAGTAAAGCTCTAGGTGAGCTATTCTGATCAAGCTATGTCCATCCAGCTGTTTGGTTAATGTCTCCTCTGCCACATGTGAGTGATTTATGGCCAATGTTGCCCTCTTGTTAGGTCTCCTGAGTAAAGCCGAAGGTGAGCCATTCTGATCAAGCTATGTCCATCCAGCTGTTTGGCTTATGTTTCTTCTGCCACATGTGAGTGATTTATGGCCAATGTGGCCCTCTTGTTAGGTCTCCTGAGTAAAGCCGAAGGTGAGCCATTCTGATCAAGCTATGTCCATCCAGCTGTTTGGCTTATGTTCCTTCTGCCACATGTGAGTGATTTATGGCCAATGTGGCCCTCTTGTTAGGTCTCCTGAGTAAAGCCGAAGGTGAGCTATTATGATCAAGCTATGTCCATCCAGCTATTTGGTTAATGTTTCCTCTGCCACATGTGAGTGATTTATGGCCAATGTGGCCCTCTTGTTAGGTCTCCTGAGTAAAGCCGAAGGTGAGCCATTCTGATCAAGCTATGTCCATCCAGCTGTTTGGCTTATGTTTCTTCTGCCACATGTGAGTGATTTATGGCCAATGTGGCCCTCTTGTTAGGTCTCCTGAGTAAAGCCGAAGGTGAGCTATTATGATCAAGCTATGTCCATCCAGCTGTTTGGTTAATGTTTCCTCTGCCACATGTGAGTGATTTAGGGCCAATGTGGCCCTCTTGTTAGGTCTCCTGAGTAAAGCTGAAGGTGAGCTATTATGATCAAGCTATGTCCATCCAGCTGTTTGGTTAATGTTTCCTCTGCCACATGTGAGTGATTTAGGGCCAATGTGGCCCTCTTGTTAGGTCTCCTGAGTAAAGCTGAAGGTGAGCTTTTCTGATCAAGCTATGTCCATCCAGCTGTTTGGTTAATGTTTCCTCTGCCACATGTGAGTGATTTAGAGCCAATGTGGCCCTCTTGTTAGGTCTCCTGAGTAAAGCTGAAGGTGAGCCATTCTGATCAAGCTATGTCCATCCAGCTATTTGGTTAATGTTTCCTCTGCCACATGTGAGTGATTTATGGCCAATGTGGCCCTCTTGTTAGGTCTCCTGAGTAAAGCTGAAGGTGAGCCATTCTGATCAAGCTATGTCCATCCAGCTATTTGGTTAATGTTTCCTCTGCCACATGTGAGTGATTTATGGCCAATGTGGCCCTCTTGTTAGGTCTCCTGAGTAAAGCTCAAGGTGAGCTATTCTGATCAAGCTATGTCCATCCAGCTGTTTGGTTAATGTCTCCTCTGCCACATGTGAGTGATTTATGGCCAATGTGGCCCTCTTGTTAGGTCTCCTGAGTAAAGCTGAAGGTGAGCTATTCTGATCAAGCTATGTCCATCCAGCTGTTTGGTTAATGTCTCCTCTGCCACATGTGAGTGATTTATGGCCAATGTGGCCCTCTTGTTAGGTCTCCTGAGTAAAGCTCTAGGTGAGCTATTGTGATCAAGCTATGTCCATCCAGCTGTTTGGTTAATGTCTCCTCTGCCACATGCAAGTGATTTATGGCCAATGTGGCCCTCTTGTTAGGTCTCCTGTGTAAAACTGAAGGTGAGCCATTCTGATCAAGCTATGTCCATCCAGCTGTTTGGTTAGTGTCTCCTCTGCCACATGTGAGTAATTTATGGCCAATGTGGCCCTCTTGTTAGGTCTCCTGAGTAAAGCTGAAGGTGAGCCATTCTGATCAAGCTATGTCCATCCAGCTGTTTGGTTAGTGTCTCCTCTGCCACATGTGAGTAATTTATGGCCAATGTGGCCCTCTTGTTAGGTCTCCTGAGTAAAGCTGAAGGTGAGCCATTCTGATCAAGCTATGTCCATCCAGCTGTTTGGCTTATGTTTCTTCTGCCACATGTGAGTGATTTATGGCCAATGTGGCCCTCTTGTTAGGTCTCCTGAGTAAAGCCGAAGGTGAGCTATTATGATCAAGCTATGTCCATCCAGCTGTTTGGTTAATGTTTCCTCTGCCACATGTGAGTGATTTAGGGCCAATGTGGCCCTCTTGTTAGGTCTCCTGAGTAAAGCTGAAGGTGAGCTATTATGATCAAGCTATGTCCATCCAGCTGTTTGGTTAATGTTTCCTCTGCCACATGTGAGTGATTTAGGGCCAATGTGGCCCTTTTGTTAGTTCTCCTGAGTAAAGCTGAAGGTGAGCTTTTCTGATCAAGCTATGTCCATCCAGCTGTTTGGTTAATGTTTCCTCTGCCACATGTGAGTGATTTAGAGCCAATGTGGCCCTCTTGTTAGGTCTCCTGAGTAAAGCTGAAGGTGAGCCATTCTGATCAAGCTATGTCCATCCAGCTATTTGGTTAATGTTTCCTCTGCCACATGTGAGTGATTTATGGCCAATGTGGCCCTCTTGTTAGGTCTCCTGAGTAAAGCTGAAGGTGAGCCATTCTGATCAAGCTATGTCCATCCAGCTATTTGGTTAATGTATCCTCTGCCACATGTGAGTGATTTAGGGCCAATGTGGCCCTCTTGTTAGGTCTCCTGAGTAAAGCTGAAGGTGAGCTTTTCTGATCAAGCTTTGTCCATCCAGCTGTTTGGTTAATGTTTCCTCTGCCACATGTGAGTGATTTATGGCCAATGTGGCCCTCTTGTTAGGTCTCCTGAGTAAAGCTGAAGGTGAGCCATTCTGATCAAGCTATGTCCATCCAGCTGTTTGGCTTATGTTTCCTCTGCCACATGTGAGTGATTTAGGGCCAATGTGGCCCTCTTGTTAGGTCTCCTGAGTAAAGCCGAAGGTGAGCCATTCTGATCAAGCTATGTCCATCCAGCTGTTTGGCTTATGTTTCCTCTGCCACATGTGAGTGATTTAGGGCCAATGTGGCCCTCTTGTTAGGTCTCCTGAGTAAAGCTGAAGGTGAGCTATTCTGATCAAGCTATGTCCATCCAGCTATTTGGTTAATGTTTCTTCTGCCACATGTGAGTGATTTATGGCCAATGTGGCCCTCTTGTTAGGTCTCCTGAGTAAAGCCGAAGGTGAGCTATTATGATCAAGCTATGTCCATCCAGCTGTTTGGTTAATGTTTCCTCTGCCACATGTGAGTGATTTAGGGCCAATGTGGCCCTCTTGTTAGGTCTCCTGAGTAAAGCTGAAGGTGAGCTATTATGATCAAGCTATGTCCATCCAGCTGTTTGGTTAATGTTTCCTCTGCCACATGTGAGTGATTTAGGGCCAATGTGGCCCTCTTGTTAGGTCTCCTGAGTAAAGCTGAAGGTGAGCTTTTCTGATCAAGCTATGTCCATCCAGCTGTTTGGTTAATGTTTCCTCTGCCACATGTGAGTGATTAAGAGCCAATGTGGCCCTCTTGTTAGGTCTCCTGAGTAAAGCTGAAGGTGAGCCATTCTGATCAAGCTATGTCCATCCAGCTATTTGGTTAATGTTTCCTCTGCCACATGTGAGTGATTTATGGCCAATGTGGCCCTCTTGTTAGGTCTCCTGAGTAAAGCTGAAGGTGAGCCATTCTGATCAAGCTATGTCCATCCAGCTATTTGGTTAATGTTTCCTCTGCCACATGTGAGTGATTTATGGCCAATGTGGCCCTCTTGTTAGGTCTCCTGAGTAAAGCTCAAGGTGAGCTATTCTGATCAAGCTATGTCCATCCAGCTGTTTGGTTAATGTCTCCTCTGCCACATGTGAGTGATTTATGGCCAATGTGGCCCTCTTGTTAGGTCTCCTGAGTAAAGCTGAAGGTGAGCTATTCTGATCAAGCTATGTCCATCCAGCTGTTTGGTTAATGTCTCCTCTGCCACATGTGAGTGATTTATGGCCAATGTGGCCCTCTTGTTAGGTCTCCTGAGTAAAGCTCTAGGTGAGCTATTGTGATCAAGCTATGTCCATCCAGCTGTTTGGTTAATGTCTCCTCTGCCACATGCAAGTGATTTATGGCCAATGTGGCCCTCTTGTTAGGTCTCCTGTGTAAAACTGAAGGTGAGCCATTCTGATCAAGCTATGTCCATCCAGCTGTTTGGTTAGTGTCTCCTCTGCCACATGCGAGTAATTTATGGCCAATGTGGCCCTCTTGTTAGGTCTCCTGAGTAAAGCTGAAGGTGAGCCATTCTGATCAAGCTATGTCCATCCAGCTGTTTGGTTAGTGTCTCCTCTGCCACATGTGAGTAATTTATGGCCAATGTGGCCCTCTTGTTAGGTCTCCTGAGTAAAGCTGAAGGTGAGCCATTCTGATCAAGCTATGTCCATCCAGCTGTTTGGTTAGTGTCTCCTCTGCCACATGTGAGTGATTTATGGTGAATGTGACCCTCTTGTTAGGTCTCCTGTGTAAAGCTGAAGGTGAGCTATTCTGATCAAGCTATGTCCATCCAGCTGTTTGGTTAATGTTTCCTCTGCCACATGTGAGTGATTTATGGCCAATGTGGCCCTCTTGTTAGGTCTCCTGAGTAAAGCTGAAGGTGAGCTATTCTGATCAAGCTATGTCCATCCAGCTGTTTGGTTAATGTCTCCTCTGCCACATGTGAGTGATTTATGGCCAATGTGGCCCTCTTGTTAGGTCTCCTGAGTAAAGCTGAAGGTGAGCTATTCTGATCAAGCTATGTCCATCCAGCTGTTTGGCTAATGTTTCCTCTGCCACATGTGAGTGATTTATGGCCAATGTGGCCCTCTTGTTAGGTCTCCTGAGTAAAGCTGAAGGTGAGCTATTCTGATCAAGCTATGTCCATCCAGCTGTTTGGTTAATGTCTCCTCTGCCACATGTGAGTGATTTAGGGCCAATGTGGCCCTCTTGTTAGGTCTCCTGAGTAAAGCTGAAGGTGAGCTATTCTGATCAAGCTATGTCCATCCAGCTGCTTGGCTAATGTTTCCTCTGCCAAATGTTTAGGGTAAGAAGTGCATATGAACAATAGAAAAACAGTTGAAAAACTTTTTTTGTGGCTGTGGATGCTATTTTGGAAGTTAAATTGGCTATTGTTTCTGTTTTATTTGGCTAAAAGGAACAATGGATTGGCCACACAAGTAATGATTTGCAAGAATGCTTGTCCCACTGACTTAGTTGTTATATTGTAAAATAAGGATGAGATCGTGATAAGTTATTGAACAGGCTATATAAAAAATACATTATTTTCAGTGGATTTTCACTGATATATATAACTCTGCTCGACATTGCATGTAACTGCGCAATAAAATCCTTATTGCTAAAGTAAAAATGAAGGTGTGAATGAGATTCAGAATGTATTAATAATTTTGGTGATCATGCAATGTCTAAATCAAGGATTTATGTTTTGTATGACAGATTCACTGAGGGATTTACAACAGTTAATGCTAGTGATTTACTGTGTAGAGGATGGAAAGCATTGTCGGCTATGAAATTTGCCCTGCTTTCACAAACTTAGCATTGCCTTAGCAACCATATTTTCGTTTATTTATTGCAATGTGTCAATAGTTTGGCAGAGTCATTTCTATATTTGCATCTACTCCTAGTAATAACAATAAAGTATTCTTTATAATAAAAAAATTGTATTTATTTTCCTGTTCATTCTGGTCCCATCCTCGTACTATGTAAGTTTCGTCAAGATCAAATAAGAAATGCTGGTGCTTGAGTGCACACAATATCAAATGAAACATATTTCAGATAATTTAACTCGGCCATTAAGTTCACTTTTGATAATTCTAGAACTTTTCTGATATCTTGTGCATATATAATGACTGGAAGTTTTGTTAAGATCCAATGAAAAATGTGGTTTCTAGAATCAATTAGAAACATTATCGACAGGACGTGTTGTACTGCAGATCTCAGAAGTGAAAATATTCAGGCAACAAATCATCAGGGTTTGACGAAGTCATTTGTTTTTGTCTTGCTTGAATCAATTGTTGAATTGATTGGCAACAGGTGTCTGTGATTGACTAGGACTGTATCATCCACAAGCACAATCTGTCAGTTGTCTCTGGTTATACACCAGCTGACGAGCAGTGTCATTTTATGGCTTTACCTGTACAATGTATGTCCTACCTGTGGAATACTTATATAGATATATGATCATTTGTGAAATTAACTGATGGACTTTTTAAGGTTTTATAGAAATCTGTTAACACGATTCAAAATAAAATATAAACAAACAAATCTTGAAAAAGCAATTTTGATGAATCAATTGTCATTGTGTTAAAAATTTATTTAAACAAAATTAAAAATGACAAGTTTGAATTTATTGATAAGGATTTTAAGGGAAATACCCATTTTTTTACACATTATTAAACAATCTTTGTTCTAATAATGTCACAATATACTGAATATACCTTAGCTCGTCATTTTTAATTTTTCATTTTTAGATAAAACTTTGTAAAAATGACCTTAATATTTTAATGTTACCTAGCTGCAAAATTTTATTTGTCTCAAGATGTCATGACTTTTGGGACATAATCTTTAGTCTTTAAATGACATTAATACTCGAGTTTCAAAGTTCAGTTTCGGTTGTTATTTCACAACATCTCTTATCTTTCCTCCTTTATCTCGGTCATTATGTACTTTCTTTCATCGGTATGTACATAGTTATAATATCTATTCTGGTATTCTGTTGATGAAAGACAGACATGAGGGCATTTCTCATATTTTCCCTTATTTTCATTCCTTGTTGCTGTTTTGCTTTTAACAGGCATAGAGTCCTTCAAACTGGTGAGTCTCATTTCTTTTTTCTTTTTCTTGTTTAGTATCTAAGAGTAACAGTATATAAAAAAAGGCATGAAATGTGGCTTAACACCATTTTCAACTCTTCAAAGGTTTATGCTTATGGCTTCATATTTAACTAGTTGGTGAAACCTTGTCAAACCTGTCTTAAGCAGCCACTCAATAGAAGAAGCAAATAATACTCCTTAAGACAGGTGGCTGCTTATACAGGTTAGTTAAAACTAAAATTATAAAAAGGTAAAAAGAAAATTTTTAAGACAAGTCGTTGCCTAATAGAGGTGAACACTAACACAAAACATTTTATATGGATGATACTAGACCCACCATCCTTTTGCACAATGTCATACTTTGAGATGAACTTTGAAGCCTTTGAAGGAAGCAGGGCTCAAACCTACAGCTCAAGTAGTAACTGGCAAGTGATTAAACCAAGTAGAGAACCCTATAGTTGTAGTAAACCAGGGGAATAAAAAAATATTGTGCCAACTGATATAAATACTGTGACCAGTGACCTTTATTGCCCCTGCCAGGGATGTAGTAATGGTCATTCTGTTTACCAGGGATGTAGTGATGGTCCATCTGTTTGCCATGGATGTAGTAAGGGTCCGTCTGTTTGCAAGGGATGTAGTAATGGTCCATTTGTTTGCAAGGGATGTAGTAATGGTCCGTCTGTTTGCCATGGATGTAGTTATGGTCAGTCTGTTTGCGACGGATGTAGCAATGGTCCATCTGTTTGCCAGGGATGTAGTTATGGTCTGTCTGTTGCCATGGATGTAATAATGGTCCATCTGTTTGCCAGGAATGTAGTAATGGTCTGTCTGTTTGCCATGTATGTAGTAATGTTCCATCTGTTTGCAATGGATGTAGTAATGGTCCGTCTGTTTGCCAGGGATGTAGTAATGGTCTGTCTGTTTGCCAGGGATGTAGTAATGGTTTGTCTGTTTGCAAGGGATGTAGTAATGGTCCGTCTGTTTGCTGGGGATGTAGTAATGGTCCGTCTGTTTGCTGGGGATGTAGTAATGGTCCATCTGTTTGCCAGGGATGTAGTTATGGTCTGTCTGTTTGCCAGGGATGTAGTAATGGTCCGTCTGTTTGCTAGGGATGTAGTAATGGTCCGTCTGTTTGCCAGGGATGTAGTAATGGTCCGTCTGTTTGCCATGGATGTAGTAATGGTCTGTCTGTTTGCCAGGAATGTAGTAATGGTCTGCCTGTTTGCCAGGGATGTAGTAATGGTCCATCTGTTTGCTAGGGATGTAGTAATGGTCCATCTGTTTGCCAGGGATGTAGTAATGGTCAGTCTGTTCCCTAGTCTGTCTTATCATTAAAGCGTTCATTGCCACTCATTCACTCTTTCACCTGTTTGGACTTAATTCAATTTAAACTTTGGGAAATCATAAACCGTGGAGTGAGCACATGCATCATCTTATGTATTATTTATCCAGGAGTTATGTCCCTTTCCTCCTTTTTCCATATTTACTATGTTGCTATAGTATACATAGCTGGCAGTGGATATGAATTTGCTTGTTATCTTATCATCTGCCATATATTTGGAATTACTGAATGTTCCATTTATACAATTAGATTAGAATTTAAAGCTTCATAGTTCAATGTTAAATGGTTTGAAGTCTCTGTAGATATCAATTAATAATAAAAGTGGTCTATTCAGGGGTCAGCTAGTTTCACTCACATTTGTAAGTCTTAAGAATTTCGTACAAACAGATTGTGACATCTGGGAACATTTCATTTCCACACCATTTTTGCAAATTTTAGATAGAATACTTTTTATTAGGCTTACAAGAGGTTGTAAAATAAGTAAGCATCACACTAAATGAACTTCCTGACTTTTCTTTCATAACTTTGAATTTTACACAAAGAAGTTTGTAAACTTACAAAGTTAGTGAAACACGCCTCATATTTGTTCTTCAGTCTTCTACACAAATAATACTGGGTCTGATGGCCATAACTAATGTGGTGAGTACTTGTGACCAAACTCATTTTGCCATCCCTGAATAAACATACCTACATCTACAGGCAATGAATTTTGCATTACTGGGGCATTTATTTGGGCCCCGAGAAATCAAAATTTAGATATTATATGAAGTGTGTGTAAAATGCCATAAAACATTACTTTGAATTATAACTTAAATATTTTGTATTAAGAACCAACTTGCAGAGTGGTCAGTCATTTTTTTCATATAGATGGGTTGGGGTAGGTGTTTATTAGGTTCGTGGAGTGTGTGGCCCAATGGTAGAACACCGAACCCATGATCGGATGTTCATGGGTTCGATCCTCAACCATGGCTATGTGTGGTGTCCTTGAGCAAGGCACACTTTTCTGCATATGCTTAGTACTAGCTCTAACCAGGAAGTCTTCGAGCGTGATTTGCCTAAGTTGTAAGAACTTGTTTCACAATCAAAGTAAAATAAATAAGTTTAAACTAATTTATTCGGGAGTATGCAGTATTACATGATTAAAAAATTTAGTGAAAAACATACTTATCAAAGGTCACTGTCATGGTCACTGTGATGAAAAATGTTAAAACCTTTAGCAGGGTGGCAAATTACAGATGTGGACTGGCTACATTATGTTTATATTCTTTGAAATTATTCCATGGTTAATTCTACAAAACTACAGGAGATAAGTTAAAAAGATTGTCATCATTAAAAGTGGAAGTGTTTTGTGGTTAAGTGTTTTATAACACTGTCTCAAGACCACTTACCATTCATCACTGAGGTTGAGGGTTTAAACCCAGTTTGGTCCAAAACTTTAAGTGAAAAAATTTGCCAGCCTTTTGTGGAAGGACATTACTTTTGTCAACCATATCATCATTATTAAATTCATTATTTGTGTTTCAGGGGAGGTAGCATATAGGGTTGTAAAGAACTCTGATGACTTCCTCAGCTATGAGGTAACTGATGGAACATTTTTTATGGAGGCTTCAACGTCTCTCTCTACTGGTGACCTGGTTTCCTGCAATGTTCATCACAATGGGAAGAAATCTTCAAAGGTGGTAAAGTGTGCAGATGTGGTGTATGAAACAGTAGGTATGGACTTTGTTCTTTTGTAAGACTGTTTGACTGGAAATTGTTGCGGTTTTTTTTTCAGACAGAATATTGCATCATAACAGTTACTATGTGAAATAGTTGGTATGAACAGCTGTATTACGTGATGGTGACATGGATACAGTTATTTTTGTGTGAAAGTAGGTATGGAAACTGTTATTTTGTGTGATAGTTGATATGGAAACATTATTTTATGTGGCAATTGGTATGGAAACTGTTATTTTGTGTGACAGTTGGTATGGACAATGTCATTTTGTGTGACATATTGGTATGGAAACTGTCATTTTGTGTGACAGTTGGTATGGAAACTGTCATTTCATGTGACAGTTGGTATGGAAACTGTCATTTTGTGTGACAGTTTGTATTGGAAACTGGTATTTTGTGTGACAGTTGATATGGAAACTGTTATTTTGTGTGACATATTGGTATGGAAACTGTTATTTTGTGTGACAGTTGGTATGGACACATTTATTTTGTGTGACATTTAGTATGGAAACTGTTATTTTGTGTGACAGTTTTTACTGGAAAATGTTTTGTGTGACAGTTGGTATAGAAACTGTTATTTTGTGTGACAGTTGGTATGGTAACTGTTTTTTTATGTGGCAGTTGGTATGGAATCTGTTATTTTGTGTGACAGTTGGTATGGAAACTGTTATTTTGTGTGACAGTTGGTATGGAAAAGGTTATTTTGTGTAACAGATGGTATGGAAACCGTTATTTTGTGTGGCAGTTTGTATTGGAAACAGTCATTTTGTATGACAGTTGGTATGGAATCTGTTATTTTGTGTAACAGTTTGTATAGGAAACTGTTATTTTGTATGACAATTGGTATGGAATATATTATTTTGTGTGACAGTTGGTTAGAAAACTGTTAATTTGTATGGCAGTTGGTATGGAATCTGTTATATTGTGTGACAGTTGGTATGGTAACTGTTATTTTGTGTGACAATTGGTATGGAAACTGTTATTTTGTGTAACAGATGGTATGGAAACTGTTATTTTGTGTGACAGTTTGTATTGGAAACTGTTATTTTGTATGACAGTTTGTATGTAATCTGTTATTTTGTATGACAGTTAGTATGTATAACTGTTATTTTGTGTGACAGTTGATATGAACACTGTTATTTTGTGTGACAGTTTGTATTGGAACTGTTATTTTGTGTGACAGTTGGTATGGAAACAGTTATTTTATGTGACAGTTGGTATGGAAAAAGATATTTTGTGTAACAGATGGTATGGAAACTCATATTTTGTGTGACAGTTTGTATTGGAAACTGTTATTTTGTATGACAGTTGGTATGGAATCTGGTATTTTGTGTGGCAGTTGGTATGGAAACTGTTATTTTGTATGACCATTGGTATGTATAACTGTTATTTTGTGTGACAGTTGGTATGGAAACTGTTAGTTTGTGTGACAGTTTGTATTGGAAACTGTTATTTTGTGTGACAGTTGGTATAGAAACTATAATTTAGTGTGACAGTTTGTATTGGAAACTTTTATTTTATGTGACAGTTGGTATGGAAACTGTAATTTTGTATGACAGTTGGTATGGAAACTGTTATTTGTGTGACAGTTGGTATGGGAACTATCATTTTGTGTGACAGTTTGTATTGGAAACTGTTATTTTGTGTGACAGTTGGTATGGAAACTGTTATTTTGTGTGACAGTTTGTATTTGAAACTATTATTTTGTAACTATGACAGTTGGTATGGAATCTGGTATTTTGTGTGACAGTTGGTATGGAAACTGTTATTTTGCATGACAGTTGGTATGTATAACTGTTATTTTGTGTGACAGTTTGTATTGGAAACTGTTATTTTGTGTGACAGTTGGTCTGGAAACTGTTATTTTGTGTGACAGTTTGTATTGGAAACTGTTATTTTGTGTGACAGTTGGTATGAAACTGTTATTTTATGTGACAGTTTGTATTGGAAACTGTTATTTTGTGTGACAGTTGGTATGGAAACAGTTATTTTATGTGACAGTTGGTATGGAAAAAGATATTTTGTGTAACAGATGGTATGGAAACTCATATTTTGTGCGACAGTTTGTATTGGAAACTGTTATTTTGTACGACAGTTGGTATGGAATCTGGTATTTTGTGTGAAAGTTGGTATGGAAACTGTTATTTTGTATGACCATTGATATGTATAACTGTTATTTTGTGTGACAGTTGGTATGGAAACTGTTATTTTGTGTGACAGTTTGTATTGGAAACTGTTATTTTGTGTGACAGTTGGTATAGAAACTATTATTTTGTGTGACAGTTTGTATTGGAAACTGTTATTTTATGTGACAGTTGGTATGGAAACTGTAATTTTGTATGACAGTTGGTATGGAAACTGTTATTTGTGTGACAGTTGGTATGGGAACTATCATTTTGTGTGACAGTTTGTATTGGAAACTATTATTTTGTAACTATGACAGTTGGTATGGAATCTGGTATTTTGTGTGACAGTTGGTATGGAAACTGTTATTTTGCATGACAGTTGGTATGTATAACTGTTATTTTGTGTGACAGTTTGTATTGGAAACTGTTATTTTGTGTGACAGTTGGTATGGAAACTGTTATTTTGTGTGACAGTTTGTATTGGAAACTGTTATTTTGTGTGACAGTTGGTATGGAAACTGTTATTTTAAAAGATGGTAAGTACGGAAACTGTTTTGTTAATCAAATAATGAATAAAATCAAAATTAAAAAAGATGACTTTTGGATTAATTACTCTGCTTAGGGGAGAGTAGGAGGAACATTCTGGTTAATTTAGTTTCACTTAAACTAAATTCGGATTTTGTAATCAATTTTTGACTTTTTACTTGTCAGATTATCATTTTATAATCAATGTTCACAAGACCACTAGAAAATACTAGTAATGAATATTTCAGAATCTTAGGTATATCCTTGACAATTAATAACATATTATTTTCATTGTTTACATGTTTTTATATTTTTACATAATTCCTTTATTGAACATGTATAGAATTGTGTTATGTGTAATCCCAGTATGCATACCTGCAATCGGTCATTTTTAGCTTCGAAAATAATTATGGATAAAATCTACAGTAACAGGATTTGCAGTTGATTAGGACAATAACATTGTACTTAAGGAATTGTGGTGGTCTAGTGGTTAGCATGCTTGCTTCAAGACCTAGAGCTCCCCGGTTCGATTCCCGGTGGGGTTCCATCAAATGCACCCCTGCAGCACCTAAAATATTCAGGCAAGGTACTGTGAAAGCATACATTCCTTCAGAAGGGATTTAAAGCAGTAGTTGACTCATGTGCAGGGAGAGTCATTACCCAGTGCATGTTAAAGATCTCGCAAAACTTCTATGTTAATCAGTGATCCACATGCCGGTTACCTGTGCACTTTGTACCTACATGTAGTCAACAAAAGAGGGTGTTGCAGTATGAGTAGATAGATAGATATTTAAACTTCAGTGTAGCACCAGGTAGTTTAGAAGAGGTGTGTCTTTTGCTGTTCTGTTTACCAACATTATTTTAGTGTTTTACCTCATTTGACAACCAATGGAATCGCTTCATTTTTTAAAATTGTGTTGCTCTTATTTGTTAAAACACCCTACAAAATAACTTTAAATCATTAAGTTTGTCATCACTATGCAAACGTGAATGACATCACACAGACTCCGCCCTTGATTCAATTCTGAATGAGTCATCTACAAACTACAAAGCCGTGCAAGCTATGCTTAGAAACGCCTTAGCAAGCGTCGACTTTCAAATGTCATTCATCTCAGCTTTCATCATACCTCCTGCTCAGAGTCAGTCAAATGACGTCAATCTGTCAGTCAAATGATGTTTCGCATTAAGCCAGTTAGTGTTCATTATGTATAGACATATAAATAAATGCTAGATAATGATGGCGTCAATAAGTGCTTTGTAAGAATTTTTCTATTAAAACATTCATAAGACAAGAACATACTGGTACATGCAACAAGAACATACTGGTACATGTAACAAGAACATACAAATACAAATATACAAATACATGACATTTATATAGCGCAAAAATTATAAAATATTCTATTGCGCTTCACAATTACATAACACAGATTTAAAACATATACATTCAATATATTAACATGATTCTAGAACTTAGATTTAGACATGTATATATATATATACACATATCAATACTGTTTTATATTGCTACAGGTATTTTGTATTTAACCAGAGCACACTCATTGTTCATGAAACTGACTATACAAATGTGTTTTCAGTTTTGATCTAAAACTGGATACTGGTACATGTAACAAGAACATACTGGTACATGTAACAAGATCATACTGGTACATGTAACAAGTAAGATCTAATGGCAGCAGATCAGTAAAAATTGCTATAAATGTCTAAAAATAAAATTATCTTAAAAACAGTACTGGTACAAAGCATCTCATTATCATTAATAAATCAAATGCGAGTAATATGGCATTTTAAATCAGCCAAAATATGACAAAAACGATATTTTAATCAAAGTGGTAAAATCGAATCGAAATCCCCATTCTACTGCTTGACAAGCGTAATCTCTTCATCCAGACACATTCTACAATATGTAAGCAATGCGACAGATCAAATAGAAATCAAAATGAAACCACTCGACTCATATGATACATCACAAAATACTTTACAGTTTTACACAGGGAATCTATTTTAGTCTAACCTGTGTTTATAGGCTAAATTAGGAAATCTTTTCTTAATACATATTTTTTTTGTATATTATTTTTCATGTTTAAGTGAGTGAGTGAGTGAGTGAGTGAGGTGAGGTGAGGTTAGATGAGGTGAGGTGAGGCGAGGCGAGTGAGCGAACAAGTGAATTAATTCTTTATTTGTAGAGGATGACTCAGTTGATAAAGCCAATTTTTCATTAGGCCGTCTTAAGTATTGAATACATATATAGATCTAATGTTTCTGCAGTGAAGAGGTTACAATGATAGTGATAGTAAAGATGTGAAAACAAATTTCATTCAACTATTTTTCAGGGGAAGACGCTATCAAGAAAATGGTAGAAGAATGTAAAGATTTTGGTAGGTCGCGGCGAGCAACCGTTGCAGATGATCATGACACGTTCAACCACGATATTGTTGTTGTAAGTTATTAATAATAATATAAGGATCCTCTGTGACTGAGTGGACTAAAAATCACTTACTTTTCACCGCTAAGGTCAGAGGTTTGAGTCCCACTTGATCCAAATACTTCATATGAGAATGTTTGCCAGTATCTTGCCGAAGAATGGTGGCTCCACTGGCATTCCTTCTGAGGTCTTCTTTCACCGATAAAACTGGATATATCATATATAACCTGTTACATGTATATGTTGAAAATGGCATTTCCGGGTATGTCCCATTCAAAAATATTTCAACCCCACACCAGGGTTGAAATAAAATTCACAAACTCGTAAAATGCACATGTATGACCATGCACTATTCTAAGACCAAGGTAAATCTGCATATTTGTTCAGAAAAAATATGAATATATCAGTGGTATGCAAGAAAAAAAAATCAGTCAAGAGTAAACACTTGAGATAATGATATTCAAACCCTCGGTATTGCTGTTTTGATCTGAACCTCACAAGATCAAAAAGCATGCACCAACAGGTTCAAATATCCTCCCCTCAAACCTTTACTCAAATATCCTCCCCTCAAACTTTTACTCAAATATCCTTACCTCAAAGTTTTACTCAAATATCTTCACCTCAAACTTTTACTCAAATATCCTCCCCTCAAACTTTTACTCACGAGATGTCCCTCACTTTACAGTAGTACCACTTTTTTAATTGATGGTAACATAATTCTTGCTCTAAACAATTTCCTAAGAATTATAAATGTCCTATGTAATGTGAATGTCCTATGTAATGTGAATGTCCTATGTAATGTGATGAATGTCCTATGTAATGTGAATGTCCTATGTAATGTGAATGTCCTATGTAATGCAAATGTCCTATGTTATGTAAATGTCCTATGTAATGTGAATGTCCTATGTTATGTAAATGTCCTATGTAATTTTGTTTCAAATTTTTCCAAAATGGTTTGTAGTGACTGTCATTTCTTGCTACAGATGAGTAGAGCTAAACCTGGCATACCATATACTGTAATGAGACATCAATGGTGATTAAATAAGTGATTGTTATTGATTTTAACAAATGGATGTATTTATTAGCAAATGAGGACTTTTTTTATAAAAAAAAAAGAAGAAAATTGTGTCACTGCACTGTCACTGCACTGTCTTTAAAAAATACAAGCTGATTAACAGAACAGTTATTGTGCATTTTTATGAGTGGGAATAAATACTCCTATGGAAAAAAATATTTTAAAAGGTTTTTCTATGTGGATTTCTTTTGTAGTGTTGAAATCCTAAATCTTATTTCATGTAAGATATAGAGCTAAATTCGACTGTGTAAGGAGACGTTATGGCCTCTGACACGCCCTATTGACACACATTATAATTTTGAATGTATTCAATTTTGTAGGGAAAGCCATTTAAGGGAGATTTTAAGACTGGACAGCCGTTTGGTCCTGGCAGCCATTTTGCCATTTTCCCAGGAACTAAATGGTGTGGTTTTCAGAATGTTGCCAGCTCAATGCAAGATTTAGGTATAGTGTTTTATATGGCCTCCTTTAAATTCATTCATCTCCCCTTGCATCAAATTTCTTTTCTTAAATTTTGTTTTTATTTTTGAGGTTGTGTTATTTATGTCTTGTTGGGAAATTAGATAGGAAATATGTCAATGCTGTTGAACAGTTAAAATGTTCAAACACTTTGTAGGAAGAATGAATAAGAATCACTCTGTTGACTTTGATAGTTACTGTTAATGCTAATTGCATATTAAAAATAACTGTGTTAGGATGGGATAGGTTGTTCTAATTGTGTTTTATTTGTATGATATCTCTATAAATCTTTGACTTATCTTACAAATATAAAATCTATTGTGCACGACTAATACTAAGGAAACACCAGGTTAAGATCAACTAAGGTAGCTCTTATACATTGTTTGTTTAAGGTCACATAAAGCAGTCTTTGTTCTCTGTTTACATATGTTAATTATTTATTAAAGTTCTGTAAAATATTCTATGATTTCCAAGGTCACACAAAGTTATATTTATACTTTATTTGTTTAAGGGGAACACAACAACACTGACGCCTGTTGCCGCACCCATGACCATTGCCCCTACTATATCGACAGATTTGAGACCAAATATCACTACTACAATGCCTACCCATGGACCATCAGCCATTGTGACTGTGACCAACATCTGTATTCATGTCTCAAGGTCAGTTTAAGGTCAAAGCAATGACATAATTTTATTTAAAAAGGGCATATGGTACAAATTTAAGTCTTAGGTAATAAATTTATGCCCCCACCGTTGGAAGCATGGGGAGGCATAATACTGTTTCCCATGTCTGTCCTGAAATGGTATTCACTCAATGACTTAAAATATGTTGGTGATTGGTCACTTGTGTGAAAAGCTTGGTATCATGCCAAAGTCAAGGTCACAGCTACTGAAAATAGAAAAATATTTTTCGCTCAAGGTGAGCTATTCTGATAGCCTAGTGTCCATCGCCTGCCAATCCACTCATCTGTCCATAAACTTTTGCTTCAAATGACTTCTCAGAAAGCATTGACAGATTATCACCAAATTCAGTGAGAAGTATTCTTATGTGAAGCTCTGTCAATTTTGTTCAAGTCATGACCCTGGGGTCAAATTCTCAAAATCTCAAGATGATTAAAATAGTTCTTAAAATAGCTGACAGAATGAGAATTTCCTATGTAAAAGTCAAAGGAATAGGGTTAGGGTCCCAGTGAACTTTAACCCCTTCATTGCCCCTTATGGATATTAAATCTCCTTTTAAGGACCCAGTCTCAGTTACCATGACTACTGTAAATAATTCTCCAGATTTCAAGATGAATAATTCCTAAGAGATTGAGAATTTCCTGTTTTCCCATAGCATTCCTATGTAAAAATCAAATTCCCCTTATGGATTCCATTAGTCCCTCCTTTGATTAAAACTTGACATCCCTGCTTATGGGGATCATCTTTTACCAAATATGAACAAATTTGACTGGTAGGGTCTTTAGAAGGAGACTTTTGAAAATATACTTTTTCATCCCTTTTTGGGTCTCTGCTGGTCTCTAAGGATATTAAATCTCCTTTAAAGGAAGATTATCAGGATAAAATGCTATAAAAGTCTTAAAAATTAAAATAATTATATAAATGAATAAAAAGCATATCATTATCAATAATAAATATAAATCAAATAGTTCAGTAAGTCAAATCCACCAAAATGTGACAATATCAATATGTAAATTGGAGCGGTAAACTTGAAACGAAATCCCCATCGTAAAAATAGACAGCACTAAAATACTGTATGATGACCTTCGCATCATCATTCTGACTCTTTCTAAGATGAAACAATTTTCATTACATGTAAACCTGAATAATGGAACAAATTGAAATCAAAATGAAATCACTGGACTCTTTTAATAGTCACAAAAAATGTTGCCATTTTAAATGCAAAATCTATTTCAGTCTAACTTAGGCTTGTAGCCCAAGTAAGGAAAGCCCTTTTCAATATATTATTTTGGCATGTTTATATAGATATTCTATTGGCAATACAGGTCAGTGAGTATATATAGGCATGGTATAAGGGTAAAACATATTTTTAGTCAATTTTAAAATTTTGAAAATTTCCTGATATATTCCCTTTAAATGACCCAATCTCAACTGTTATGATGAAACCATGTTCCAGATATCAAGATAATGAGATCAGTTATACCAAATATAAGCAAATTTAGCTGGTCAGTTCTTGAGAAGAAGACTTTAGAAAATTCACAATTGTATCCTTCTGATTTTTTACATACACTTTTTTTAAATCTTCTTCTGCAAGATGAAGACCCGAGATATTTTATATGGAGTATTGGCTGATAGAACTCTTTTGATTTGTTCAGGCCAGGTCACTGGAGATACCACAGAGGTCACAGTTTTACATAGAGTAACATAGGGAGGAAAACATTAAAATAATCTCCTTCTCTGATAGTGCATGGTCTTGAAATAACACATTTTTTATATAGTCAAACCTGTGTAAGCGGTCACCTCTATTAAGCAGCCACTTGTCTTAAGCAGTCACATTTGATGTTTCCTCTATCTATACTTTAAGAGCAAATTAACCTGTATAAAGCAACAACCTGTCTTAAAGGGCCACTTTTGTGCATTCCCTCGACTGACTGCTTAAGACAGATTTGACTGAACTAGTAGCATTACTTTATAGCTCTCTACCAAGCTAGCTCAAGCTAGGTGCATTGGGACAAATTTGGGGCCACCACAGAGGTCACAGTTTTACATTTCAAATGAGTCGCATGATTTCTATTTGATCCATCATAATATTGTAGAATTTGTAACACCCCAGAAAGAGTCAGAATGACAAGGTGATGGTCATCAAGCAGTATTTGCTGTCTATTTTTTTAATGAGGATTTCATTTCAATTTGACCACTCCGATTGAAATATCTCTTTTTGTTGCGTTTTGGTGGATTTGGTTTACCAAACCATTTGTACTTTTAAATATTTATTATTGATAATGAGATGCTTTGTATCCATTTTAAAAATAATATTATTTTTTTAAAACATTTATATTGATTTTACTGCTGATTTACTGCCTTTAAGGCATGGTGAAATAATGAAAAGTTCAAGACCAATAGCAGGGTCTACTCTCTCAAAAACGTCAGACTGAAAACCATGTGTGCCTATTCAGATTTTGTGATTTTTTAAACTGAAAGCCTGGATCCAATTGTGAAGACTGTTGAGAAATTCTATATGTGTGTATTCTCTTTTCCTTACAGAGAGTAAACAACCCTACCTCTAACGAAGTTGGCAATCTGTTCTTCGGGATGTTGGACGTGCAGTGTTTCACATTTAAGAATGGTGAATATTGCAGCAACGAGAACTCTATCTTATCCAAATTATTTTGCACTGGTAAAAACAAAGGTCAGATGGCGGTTACGGAGAAGTTTGCCCATAAGTGGTCAGATTCCGACTCTGAAGAAGACACTGAGGTCGTTGGCTGATTTGTTTCATTTGTGACACCAATAGCAGAATGATGAAATACATGTGTCTCTCAATTATCAGCTTTATCAGTTGTTATATTTATACTAGATCCACAACATATCACATCACAAAATCCCACATTCTTTATGCTAATTTATGCTAATTTATTTTTTATCTTAATTGGAAAAAAAGCTTATATGAACCACTCTTGAGTTTGCTTCCTGGGTAGAACCAGTACTGGGTGGTTTTGAGAGGCAATGGGTCAAGCTGGTGATCAAATCCGCAACCTCTGACTTGAGCGGCCAACAGTCTATCCACTATACTACTGTTCACTTGATCCCACTTCACATCATATTGGTAATGATTAGCCAATGGAAACTGGCCTATCAGTCAAAATATTGTGTCAGACAACAGGCTTTTAAAGGTTTTAGCTACTATTCAAAGTAGTTTCATGGAGGATGGCACATATAACTACATATGAACTATTCCGGAATCGGTGAGTCAAAAGTTAGAATAGGGATAAGCAAACTACTTTGCTTAAGCTGACAAATGGTTGTTGAAATGCAGAGAAGTTTTCTTGAAAACGATTTAACCATGGACAGAATTTTGTCATTGTATCTTTCCACCCTTATTCTTTTAAAGGGACACCTGGCAATGTTAGAATCATTTTGCCCATGTCCATGTATTAAAACATTCCTTACACTTATTCAAGTCATTGATGAGACCCGGGATCGAACCAATGACCTTCCGCATGCCAGACAGATGGTCTTCCACTAGACCACCGCTCTGATTTGTATAAAGTTCTGTCATGCTCATCAAGCTGTGAAAATATAAATACACATCTTTAAAAAAACAAATAAATATTTCTTTTTGAATTTTTTCTTCCAAACAAATTACAAATGACTGTTTTAAAGACAGTGTGGCAGTGTAAGTCGCTAAAGAAATGTTTAAAAAATTAAGATTAAACTGAATATACCGTATCTAAAGTAGAACTTCAATGGCTGGAACCCAACGGAACTGGACAAATGGTTTGACTTCTGCTCATTATTTGGACATTTACTAAGATGAAGCTGCAATCAATATGACAGATCAAATTGATATCTAATTGTAGTTGTGCAACTCATTTGAATCGCTTTTCTCATTTTGCTCAACTGGTAGTGCATCTGACTGTCAATCCAGGGATTGTGAGGATTTATATACGGTATTGCATTTATCTCTTGCTGATGATTCAAAGAAGAAATCCATTAGATGGATGAACTCGAGTACTGGTCAACCTTTCAGGATCTCAGAATTCAGTGGTTACAGTTTATTGATCATCTGTTAGCTCCCGATGACATAAAAATGATGTTAAATATTCAAACAAACCAGAAAACTCTTTTGATATGTCATAAAAAGTATTGCTTTTTTAAGCAGGAAGTTTATTTCAATCTTATCTCTGCATGTATGCCAAATTATTATTTTAGTATATTTAAATAGATGTCTTTATGGCAGTAAGGATATAGCTGTACTTTATATATATTTTTTTGCATTGGAAAAAAAATTGAAAATTAAAAAAGCTATTCCGGGTTCTACATTTAAAAAGAATAGTGACAATATAGATGGCAACAAAAAAAAAAAAAAATGCAAAGAAACACAACTCTTGTATTAAGAAACTATTTTAATTATTTGTATTATCTCCCTTCATTTATAAAAAAACTTCCATATGCATGATTAGATTATAATTGTCTCTATTTCATAAATTATTTTAAAAGAAGTTCTGTTGAAAAAATAAGTTAATCCATACTTTGAATTGGTTTAATGATCATTATTGTATGAGCACTTGACATGCCCCAGATCTTGAGTTTTTTTAATTCAGCTATTTTAAACCCAATTCAATTTGCTGCGACTCAATTTATGCTAAAATGTCTCTGATTATTGGTAAGACCATAATAAATTAATTGCTAAATTATCATCCCCACCCGCCCCCTAATATTCATGCTGCCCTGACCCTTTTTATTTTCATGAAAACAAAAAATTATTAAAAAAACATCAAATATTTTAAAAATGAAAATAAATATTAAATCCTCCCCGTTTTTAAGAAAAATTTGGATGATAATCTAGCAATTAATTTACAAAGGCCTAAAATTGGCTGACCAACAAGATTTTTTTAAATAGAGATTAACACTATTTACAACATATAGTAGTTTATTTTAATTTAATTTTAAAGGGATTTAACGCCATTTTTAACACATGTTAGGTTATATAAATACGGTATTCCAGTTTTACTGGTGGAGGAAGACCTTTGAATGAATCTGAGTAGAACCACCATCCTTAAAAAATGAATGAAGCACTCACCTTATCTTTTTTCTCTGCCTCACCTGATAAATTTTAAAATATAAGTTACCAACATAAATATAAAATTTGCGGAGGAGTGGTTGTATTACATCTCTGGTCCTATTTAGGGGTCATACGCCAGTTCGAGCAGCTGATTTCTGTCAGTTTACCATACTGTACTAAACATGTCAATTTGTTCCCTGGATCTGCTTGTGGAAAAGAAATACTCAACATCTGATTGTCTTCTGGGTTAAGTGATGATAATTTTCCAGATATCCCCCCTGGGATGGATCTCCTGCAGAAGTGGGTCTACATGTCTGGGCTGGTATTCACCGACCATTCTTAACAATATTCTTATCAATATTAGCACTGTTCATTTAACCACTTCTTGTTTAATTCTTTAATAGCATAAATTTGCTATATAATGCTTCAGAGTTTATGGTAGTTTCACTGTTGACACTGTTTCACTGTTGTCTTGGATGAAAAATTTGCTTTCTGGGCTGTCTGGATTTTGTTTAGTGATCAATATTAGCACTGTTTATTTCACTTCTTCTTGTTGTATAGCATACATGCTTTCTTTGATGACTGTGTCAATTCTTTACTGACCTCAAATTGGTGACATGGTACCTCAGAGTTAAGTTTTACTATTAAAAGAGAATTAATTGTCTCATGTGACAGACTGGCTCCCTGGTCTGTCTTAAATTTCAAAAACATCTATCTGTGTTGGCATTGCTGTGGGAAAGACTCAACACAGTAAGGGCCACACTTGGTAAATGCTTAAATATTGATGTCCCATTGATGGTTTTCATAGACTCAATCTTTAGCCAGAAGCTGTCCAATCTAGTTTCACCGTGGATAAAAGCAGGCAACTCATCATCTGGGGACAGTCGGTAGTCACTGTATTCGTCTTCTGGAGACTCCTCTAATGAATCCTCCCCAAACCTCTTAGCCAAGCTAACAACTGAAATAAGAAGAGAAAACCTGATTAATTTTGGCTACAAGAGAATTATAAAAGCAATATATACTCACTGACAGTTTCAGTTGATATTTTTTATAGAAAATCATTATCAGCTCCATTATTATGTTCTGTTCATTGACATTAATATTATACTTTGTAAATGGCCAAAGACACAATTTTGCCAATTGCTGAATAAACTTGAAACTTGATATTATCAACACTCACCAGAATCTGACATAATGGTCTGTCCCGGGGCTAGGTTGATCAACACTCACCAGAATCTGACATAATGGTCTGTCGCTACCAGAATCTGACATAATGGTCTGTCCCAGGGCTGGGTTGATCAACACTCACCAGAACCTGACATAATGGTCTGTCGAAACCAGAATTTGACATAATGGTCTGTCCCAGGGCTGGGTTGATCAACACTCACTAGAATCTGACATAATGGTCTGTCGCAACCAGAATCTGACATAATGGTCTGTCCAAGGGCTGGGTTGATCAGCACTCACCAGAATCTGACATAATGGTCTGTCCCAGGGCTTGGTTGATCAGCACTCATCAGAATCTGACATAATGGTCTGTCCCAGGGCAGGGTTGATCAGCACTCACCAGAATCTGACATAATGGTCTGTCGCAGGGCTGGGTTGATCAACACTCACCAGAATCTGACATAATGGTCTGTCCCAGGGCTTGGTTGATCAGCACTCATCAGAATCTGACATAATGGTCTGTCCCAGGGCTGGGTTGATCAATATCACCAGAATCTGACATAATGGTCTGTCCCAGGGCAGGGTTGATCAATATCACCAGAATCTGACATAATGGTCTGTCCCAGGGCAGGGTTGAGCAGCACTCACCAGAATCTGACATAATGGTCTGTCCCAGGGCTGGGTTGATCAACACTCACCAGAATCTGACATAATGGTCTGTCCCAGGGCTTTGTTGATCAGCACTCACCAGAATCTAACATAATGGTCTGTCCAAGGGCTTGGTTGATCAGCACTCACCAGAATCTGACATAATGGTCTGTCCCAGGGCTGGGTTGATCAATATCACCAGAATCTGACATAATGGTCTGTCCCAGGGCTGGGTTGATCAATATCACCAGAATCTGACATAATGGTCTGTCCCAGGGCTGGGTTGATCAACACTCACCAGAATCTGACATAATGGTCTGTCCCAGGGCAGGGTTGAGCAGCACTCACCAGAATCTGACATAATGGTCTGTCCCAGGGCTGGGTTGATCAACACTCACCAGAATCTGACATAATGGTCTGTCCCAGGGCTTGGTTGATCAGCACTCACCAGAATCTAACATAATGGTCTGTCCAAGGGCTTGGTTGATCAGCACTCACCAGAATCTGACATAATGGTCTGTCCCAGGGCTGGGTTGATCAATATCACCAGAATCTGACATAATGGTCTGTCGCAGGGCTGGGTTGATCAATATCACCAGAATCTGACATAATGGTCTGTCGCAGGGCTGGGTTGATCAATATCACCAGAATCTGACATAATGGTCTGTCGCAGGGCTGGGATGATCAGCACTCATCAGAATCTGACATAATGGTCTGTCCCAGGGCTGGGTTGATCAGCACTCACCAGAATCTGACATAATGGTCTGTCACAGGGCTGGGTTGATCAGCACTTACCAGAATCTGACATAATGGTCTGTCCAAGGGCTGGGTTGATCAGCACTCACCAGAATCTGACATAATGGTCTGTCACAGGGCTGGGTTGATCAGCACTCACCAGAATCTGACATAATGGTCTGTCCCAAGGCTGGGTTGATCAGCACTCACCAGAATCTGACATAATGGTCTGTCCCAGGGCTGGGTTGATCAACACTCACCAGAATCTGACATAATGGTCTGTTGCAGGGCTGGGTTGATCAACACTCACCAGAATCTGACATAATGGTCTGTCCCAGGGCTGGGTTGATCAGCACTCACCAGAATCTGACATAATGGTCTGTCACAGGGCTGGGTTGATCAACACTCTGGGTTGATCAACACTCATCAGAATCTGACATAATGGTCTGTCCAAGGGCTGGGTTGATCAGCACTCACCAGAATCTGACATAATGGTCTGTCCCAAGGCTGGGTTGATCAGCACTCACCAGAATCTGACATAATGGTCTGTCCCAGGGCTGGGTTGATCAACACTCTGGGTTGATCAACACTCATCAGAATCTGACATAATGGTCTGTCCCAAGGCTGGGTTGATCAGCACTCACCAGAATCTGACATAATGGTCTGTCGCAGGGCTGGGTTGATCAATATCACCAGAATCTGACATAATGGTCTGTCCCAGGGCTTGGTTGATCAACACTCACCAGAATCTGACATAATAGTCTGTCGCAGGGCTGGGTTGATCAGCACTCACCAGAATCTGACATAATGGTCTGTCCCAGTGCTGGGTTGATCAACACTCTGGGTTGATCAACACTCATCAGAATCTGACATAATGGTCTGTCGCAGGGCTGGGTTGATCAGCACTCACCAGAATCTGACATAATGGTCTGTCGCAGGGCTGGGTTGATCAATTTCACCAGAATCTGACATAATGGTCTGTCCCAGGGCTTGGTTGATCAACACTCACCAGAATCTGACATAATAGTCTGTCGCAGGGCTGGGTTGATCAGCACTCACCAGAATCTGACATAATGGTCTGTCACAGGGCTGGGTTGATCAACACTCTGGGTTGATCAGCACTCACCAGAATCTGACATAATGGTCTGTCACAGGGCTGGGTTGATCAACACTCATCAGAATCTGACATAATGGTCTGTCGCAGGGCTGGGTTGATCAGCACTCACCAGAATCTGACATAATGGTCTGTCACAGGGCTGGGTTGATCAATATCACCAGAATCTGACATAATGGTCTGTCGCAGGGCTTGGTTGATCAACACTCACCAGAATCTGACATAATAGTCTGTCGCAGGGCTGGGTTGATCAGCACTCACCAGAATCTGACATAATGGTCTGTCGCAGGGCTGGGTTGATCAATATCACCAGAATCTGACATAATGGTCTGTCCCAGGGCTGGGTTGATCAACACTCACCAGAATCTGACATAATAGTCTGTCGCAGGGCTGGGTTGATCAGCACTCACCAGAATCTGACATAATGGTCTGTCCCAGGGCTGGGTTGATCAGCACTCACCAGAATCTGACATAATGGTCTGTCCCAGGGCTGGGTTGATCAACACTCACCAGAATCTGACATAATAGTCTGTCGCAGGGCTTGGTTGATCAATATCACCAGAATCTGACATAATGGTCTGTCGCAGGCCTGGGTTGATCAACACTCACCAGAATCTGACATAATGGTCTGTCGCAGGGCTGGGTTGATCAATATTACCAGAATCTGACATAATGGTCTGTCGCAGGGCTGGGTTGATCAATATTACCAGAATCTGACATAATGGTCTGTCGCAGGGCTGGGTTGATCAATATCACCAGAATCTGACATAACGGTCTGTTGCAGGGCTGGGTTGATCAACACTCACCAGAATCTGACATAATGGTCTGTCGCAGGGCTAGGTTGATCAACACTCACCAGAATCTGACATAATGGTCTGTCCCAGGGCTGGGTTGATTAGCACTCACCAGAATCTGACATAATGGTCTGTCACAGGGCTGGGTTGATCAATATCACCAGAATCTGACATAATGGTCTGTCGCAGGGCTGGGTTGATCAATATCACCAGAATCTGACATAACGGTCTGTCGCAGGGCTGGGTTGATCAACACTCACCAGAATCTGACATAATGGTCTGTCGCAGGGCTTGGTTGATCAACACTCACCAGAATCTGACATAATGGTCTGTCGCAGGGCTGGGTTGATCAACACTCACCAGAATCTGACATAATGGTCTGTCGCAGGGCTGGGTTGATCAACACTCACCAGAATCTGACATAATGGTCTGTCGCAGGGCTGGGTTGATCAATATCACCAGAATCTGACATAATGGTCTGTTGCAGGGCTGGGTTGATCAACACTCACCAGAATCTGACATAATGGTCTGTCGCAGGGCTAGGTTGATCAACACTCATCAAAATCTGACATAATGGTCTGTCGCAACCAGAATCCGACATAATGGTCTGTCGCAGGGCTGGGTTGATCAACACTCACCAGAATCTGACATAATGGTCTGTCGCAGGGCTGGGTTGATCAACACTCACCAGAATCTGACATAATGGTCTGTCGCAACCAGAATCTGACATAATGGTCTGTCCCAGGGCTGGATTGATCAGCTCTCACCTGAATCTGACATAATGGTTTGTCGCAGGGCTGGGTTGACAAACACTCACCAGAATCTGACATAATGGTCTGTCGCAACCAGAATCCGACATAATGGTCTGTCCCAGGGCTGGGTTGATCAACACTCACCAGAATCTGACATAATGGTCTGTCCCAGGGCTGGGTTGATCAACACTCACCAGAATCTGACATAATGGTCTGTCGCAACCAGAATCTGACATAATGGTCTGTCCCAGGGCTGGATTGATCAGCTCTCACCTGAATCTGACATAATGGTTTGTCGCAGGGCTGGGTTGACCAACACTCACCAGAATCTGACATAATGGTCTGTCGCAGGGCTGGGTTGACCAAAACTCACCAGAATCTGACATAATGGTCTGTCGCAGGGCTGGGTTGATCAGCACTCACCAGAATCTGACATAATGGTCTGTCCCAGGGCTGGGTTGATCAGCACTCACCAGAATCTGACATAATGGTCTGTCGCAGGCCTGGGTTGGTCAGCACTCACCAGAATCTGACATAATGGTCTGTCCCAGGGCTGGGTTGATCAGCACTCACCAGAATCTGACATAATGGCCTGTCGCAGGTCTGGGTTGATCAGCACTCACCAGAATCTGACATAATGGTCTGTCCCAGGGCTGGGTTGATCAGCACTCACCAGAATCTGACATAATGGCCTGTCCCAGGGCTGGGTTGATCAGCACTCACCAGAATCTGACATAATGGTCTGTCCCAGGGCTGGGTTGATCAGCACTCACCAGAATCTGACATAATGGTCTGTCACAGGGCTGGGTTGATCAGCACTCACCAGAATCTGACATAATGGTTCTGTCCCAGGGCTGGGTTGATCAGCACTCACCAGAATCTGACATAATGGTCTGTCGCAGGGCTTGGTTGATCAACACTCACCAGAATCTGACATAATGGCCTGTCGCAGGTCTGGGTTGATCAACACTCACCAGAATCTGACATAATGGCCTGTTGCAGGGCTGGGTTGATCAACACTCACCAGAATCTGACATAATGGTCTGTCACAGGCCTGGGTTGATCAACACTCACCAGAATCTGACATAATGGTCTGTCGCAGGGCTGGGTTGATCAATACTCACCAGAATCTGACATAATGGTCTGTCCCAGGGCTGGGTTGATCAACACTCACCAGAATCTGACATAATGGTCTGTCGCAGGGCTGGGTTGATCAACACTCACCAGAATCTGACATAATGGTCTGTCACAGGGCTGGGTTGACCAAAACTCACCAGAATCTGACATAATGGTCTGTCCCAGGGCTGGGTTGATCAACACTCACCAGAATCTGACATAATGGTCTGTCCCAGGGCTGGGTTGATCAACACTCACCAGAATCTGACATAATGGTCTGTCCCAGGGCTGGCTTGAGGACACAAATTGCCTTCAGTGTGATGTCCTTGAAAGGAAACTTCTTTATCATCTTTTGCATTACTTCCATGTAGAACTCCCTCACAGAACTGAAATATAAATATTCAATCATAAATTATTATGTAATTTTTGTATTGAAGGTACATCATAAAACATTTTCATAATCTATATTCAAAATTAATGTTATACAAAATTAATACATATTATTATGTTTTGTAGTCTTAAGTATATAAGTTAATGAAGTGTTAAATCCAATATATTTTTATAACCTACCGAAAGAATAAGTTAACTGTCTGTGGTGGTAGGTCTGGATTGTCACACAGGTAGGTTCTGGTTCCCATGCCAACTGCAAGGCTGATGTCTGGATGCTGGTTTTCATGAAGTTGTCCTCTGTCACACCTGCAGCCAAGATAATAACCTTAGTGCTGACAAACTTTCCAAGGAACTTTTGCAAGAGCCTGGTCATCTCCTGGTGCAAATATCTGATCATGGAGGCATCTGCCTGAAAATATAAAATATTTTATAAAAAAGATTTTTTTTCAATGTACTCAAGTTTCATATTTAGTTGATTGATAAATGAGAATATCAGCATTAATGGAAAAAGTAAACAACATTGTTTAATATATACATTTTATATTTACCTGGAATATCAGCATTAATGGAAAAAGTAAACTACATTGTTAAATATATACATGTTATATTTACCTGCAATATCAGCAAAATTGGAAAAAGTAAACAACATTGTTTAATATTTACCGGGTATATCAGCATAAATGGAAAAAGTAAACAACATTGTTTAATATTTACCTGCAATATCAGCATAAATGGAAAAAGTAAACAACATTGTTTAATATTTACCTGCAATATCAGCATAAATGGAAAAAGTAAACAACATTGTTAAATATATACATTTTATATTTACCTGGAATATCAGCATAAATGGAAAAAGTAAACTACATTGTTAAATATATACATTTTATATTCACCTGCAATATCAGCAAAATTGGAAAAAGTAAACAACATTATTTAATATTTACCTGCAATATCAGCATAAATGGAAAAAGTAAACAACATTGTTTAATATTTACCTGCAATATCAGCATAAATGGAAAAAGTAAACAACATTGTTAAATATATACATTTTATATTTACCTGGAATATCAGCATTAATGGAAAAAGTAAACAACATTGTTAAATATATACATTTTATATTCACCTGCAATATCAGCAAAATTGGAAAAAGTAAACAACATTGTTTAATATTTACCTGCAATATCAGCATAAATGGAAAAAGTAAACAACATTGTTTAATATTTACCTGCAATATCTGCATAAATGGAAAAAGTAAACATCATTGTTTAATATTTACCTGCAATATCAGCATAAATGGAAAAAGTAAACAACATTGTTTAATATTTACCTGGAATATCAGCATAAATGGAAAAAGTAAACAACATTGTTAAATATATACATTTTATATTTACATGGAATATCAGCATAAATGGAAAAAGTAAACTACATTGTTAAATATATACATGTTATATTCACCTGCAATATCAGCAAAATTGGAAAAAGTAAACAACATTGTTTAATATTTACCTGCAATATCAGCATAAATGGAAAAAGTAAACAACATTGTTTAATATTTACCTGCAATATCAGCATAAATGGAAAAAGTAAACAACATTGTTTAATATTTACCTGCAATATCAGCATAAATGGAAAAAGTAAACAACATTGTTAAATATATACATTTTATATTTACCTGGAATATCAGCATTAATGGAACAAGTAAACTACATTGTTAGATATAAACATGTTATTTTTACCTGCAATATCAGCAAAATTGGAAAAAGTAAACAACATTGTTTAATATTTACCTGCAATATCAGCATAAATGGAAAAAGTAAACAACATTGTTTAATATTTACCTGGAATATCTGCATAAATGGAAAAAGTAAACAACATTGTTAAATATATACATTTTATATTTACCTACAATATCAGCATAAATGGAAAAAGTAAACAACACTGTTGAATATATACATTTTATATTCACCTGCAATATCGTATTGAACTCGTTTAGAAGCCCCATGATAAATTCCAGGAAGTGGTATGTTAGTACATATAACAGGTCAGTGAGGTTCTTTGTGCATCTGTGTATTCTTGTTCCTGGTGATTCGCTGTCCTCATAGCTCTCAAAGTATGACCTGTGGGTCGACCACTGCTGCAGGAATCAGTTGATGCATCTCTGTTAACATAACCAATGGGTGCTGCAATGTTTCAAGATCTTGGCTGGCTCTGTGTCTGTGAATTCAAGGAACTCGACATACTCCTCTTTCCGCTTGAAACTGAAAGATATTTAAACCTGATATACAAGACAGTCATATCACACTTAATATGAGTTATATAATAAATGGACAACCATTAGCATAGTTTATGTCCTATTTCAATTTAATATTTCTCAATATTTGAGCCTCTGGCAAGATTCACAGCCCCGAAAATCGAATTTAGCCTGTGTTTTGTCATCCAAAGTGTGACGGACGGACAGACAGACCCAAATAAGTGTCTAGACTAGATTCTTTATTGTTATTGTATTCATGACATCTCATACCTGTGTAGACATCAATCAGGAATTCTTCCACTGGTACTGGCAGCTTCTTTAACCCATACTGCACAAGGCGATGTGGCGCACACAACCAAGGTCATACACGTTGGGTTAAACTCCCCTCATTCTTGACAGAACAGAATTGTGGTGTCCCGCCATAACACTGGCATTGTCGCTGATGTATTCTACGCACTGCTTCCAGTCAATGCATTATTCACTTACAAGAAGACTTCCTGTAGAAAACTGAAGAGGTTTGAACCAGTCCCGATATTACACACAGGCAAGGGGAGGAAACGGGTAACTACACGTTGAACACTTCTGTCCAGAACTCACTGTATTGATATGAAATTAAATAATTAATGTACTCTTTTTGTGGAGTTTATTTAACTATAGTCAAACCTGTGTTAAACACCCAGTCAAGGGAAGGAGCAAAAGTGGTCTTTTATGACAGGTTGTTGCTTAATACAGGTGAAGTTGCACTTAACCCTTTACTTCATATAGACACCTTTGGACACCTCTAATAAAGACATCTTCAGACACCTATTATAGAAGGCTTTTGAATTATTGGGTGAATTATGTTTATATTAACTGACAGAGTGGAAAAAACAGTGCAGGAAGTGTTCAGATTGCACATTACGAGCAATCTGGACTCTTCCTGCACTGTTTTCAAAGGCCTTCTGTGATTGGTGCGGGAAAACGCGTATCTATGGTGCAAAGGGTTAAAGCATAAAAACGGGATATAGCAAAAGTGGCTGCTTAAGACAAGTAGTTGCTTAATAGAGGTGACCGCTTACACAGGTTTGACTGTATAACCTAATGTGTTAAACTCAGACTTTTCATTAATTATTTATTATTAAACTCATTTCATTCAATCTTCCAACATTTTCCCTTTGTGATTAATGTATGCAATGGCATTTCATTCATAAAAATTGTTATTGTAAGTATAAATAATCAATTATTAATATTGTTATTTACCTATTAATCATAAATGCACTCAAAAAAATGTAAATGAAATATTTGAATAAATGGGCAACTATGTGGCACACACTGGAAAGGTCCACCACAAAAGTATCCGGTGACTCACCCCATATCAAACAAACCAAATATTTATGTAAAAGTGAATATGATCAAATAATTCTTAATCTTTTATTGAGCCAAATATTGATCTACTGGTATTTCAAATATATATATATACTGACAAATATCAAATATGTCCACAGAAAATATGAATAAATTGACACAATAACAGTAAATTATTGGATGATAACGGACTTCAGCCTAATCTATACACGCTTGTGTATTTACCTGGATGATACCATTTATTTGTAGGGGACATTGTTTATGTTGTGACTCGCCAATCTGTAAACTATTTATAAAATAAACGTAAAAACTTCATTACTTAATTCAAATTGATAAAAAATATTGTTAGAGTTTCTTTATTTTGTTTATTTTCGTTAAAAAATAATAAAATTCAAAACATCTTTGGTGTAGTTTACTTTCTATTACCTGAGAGTTACCTGTAAGTGAAATGGTGTAACCCATTGTCCCATGTGGTATGTGTGGAAAATAGCAGACGACATGATCAACATCAGGAGCATAATAACGAAATTCAATGGATTTATTAATTGTTTTTAGTAATCAATTTAGAGGTGAAGGAGGGAACAAAGGTTAAGATGTTAATTAAGGAAAATTGGATAAAAAATGACCAGCAATGAAGTGGTAACTGACCATGACAATAAAGACAATGGAGAAGTATCTGTGTTACGATGCAGGCTCCTTAGAAGGGATGGTAAGTTTCAGTTACTGACCACTGGTCAACATGAGTCAGTGAAGTTTTAATATGGTGTCCTTCAGGAACAAACTGTTTGAAAGTTTATGTTTTTTAAGGTGTATAGGTAAAAGATATTTTTATTGGATACCTGATACTTTTATTGTGGAGGTTGTTTAGAAGGCAAGTTTCATCATGTAGCATTGTTGCATGATTGATTAATCTGTACCCTATCTTTTAAATTAAATTATTGTTCACATGTACCGTGATAAAGACCATTGTTCAAATAAATGGATGGGTGGAAATACAAATTAATCAACCAAACACTGATCAGTACAGGTTTAAAGTTAGTAGTTATTCGGTGTTTATATTGATGGTATGTGGAAAGTCTACTCTATATGTTTTTTTTCCCTTTTTTCTTCAACAACATTTCTGTTATTTAATGGTGCTCAGTGCATCTAACCATTGTTCCTGGGGTCTAACAGTAGCTAGAAGTATCTTACTTCTTCACGTCACTGACAACTCCCCACATATTCAGAGGTGAGAGACTCATGGTCTAAGAAGCAACATCACAATGACTGTGACCAGTCATGGATACTAAATAAACTCAAGACTCTTAGTAAGATAGGGCCTGTGATGGTATGTGAAAAGTCGACTCCCACTATATGGGTCTATTTTGTGCCTTTTCTACAACAGCCTTTTTGTTATTTAATGGTGCTCAGTGCACCTAACCATTGTTCCTGGAGTCTTCCAGATGGTTAACAGTAGCTAAAAGAACCTTATTTCTGCAAGTCACTGACCACTTCCCCACTTAATCAATGGTGGGAGACTCGTTGTCTGAGAAGCATCACCACAATGACTGTGACCAGTCAGGGATAATAAGTAAACTGAAGACCCTTGATTGACAGTCAGATGTGGTACTAGCTGGGTCTGGCAACATTTGTTTATATAACAATGATTATATATATTAATTAATAAATTCTGTGTAAAACCAGTTGATAGGAATAAAAATGTTAAATGCAAATGTGGCAATGCTTTAAAATTTTCTACTAATCTGTCTGTCGAACATACGCATGTTTTTTTACAGTATTTTTATTGTACACTTCAAGAGACCAGTCAATTTACAATTATAGTGTACCAGACACTACCAGTTTATATAATATACACACAGGACTTGGTGCATCTTGTCCTGTCTTGGATGACTTTTTTTCACAGCACCATTTGTAACCAACAAACAAATAAATGATAACCCTACCGGGAATTGAACCAAGGTCCTTATTGGTTACCTTATAAATAGCTAGCATAATTGTCTTCATGGTGTATTGTAAGAAAAGCTTGTAGTGCACTTTTTTTTTAGTCTCTAAAGATTTTATTTCTTATTCATACGCATACATATGAATAGCATCACATTGTTCATATATATAACACAATAAAAGAAGAATAGTGTGAATATTATACTAGCATGCTACGATGTACAGCTTTTATATTAATAAGTCTATTCATTCTATGCTCCAATTTTACCTTTTATTAAAGGGAATTTATCAGGAAAAATTGCTATTTATGTCTTAAAAAATAAAATTATTTTTAAAATAGATAAAGGCATCTCATTATCATTGATAAATAAAATCAGAATGTTTTGGTAAGTCATTTTCAGAAAAATTGGACAAAGTTGATATTCAAAGTGTAGCATAATTATTCTAGTCTAACATAGACAGGTAGCTCAGGTAAGAAGTTAGGAAATCCCTTTTCGATATATTATTTTAGCATTTTTAAATTTTAAATTTTAGATATCCTTTTTGCCATTTGGGGTCGTTGAGTATATATAGGCATGACATATTGGGAAAAAATCCCCCAAAAATCTGCTAAAATACATTCTTCATTATCCCTTTATTATCCCCAAATCTCCTTGCATTTTATCTTTATAATACTGTCCTTCTTGGTTGAATACATTATAATTTATTCATCAGGTTCATAGCTCTCAAAGGACCCATTGACCTTACTGCAACCTTGGAGAAGGCCCTATCTAATTATATACCCATTACTTATTGAATGGTGGAGGGTTTCTCCCAATGTCACCTAATTATTTGTAATTCAATATCTATAGATAGGAGATGCCAATCGATTTTGTGGTCTTTTGAAATAAGACATAAAACCATCATTATGATAGATGCCTTTCTTTTGATAAAACAGTGAGAATATCTTGTAAATTATTCATATGCGTATGGCTTTAATTATATAAAGTACAGTTAAATTGAATATTTCATTTAACACAGAAAAAGCACCCTGCAGACATGTCAAAGCAGTGTTTGTTTTTTTAACAGATCTATAACAAGAGTTGTCAGAAGACAACAAAGCTCGCCGATAGGATAAAACTTACCACCCATGCAAAGATTGAGATTGGAGGCAAACACCAAAACTAAACGCTAAAGTTTAATCTGGGTGTCTACAGACGAAAAATTAAGTTCAAAAGGGCCATAACTTTGCCAAAATGCATCCCCGAGTTATGGTTCTTGTCTCTGTGTGTTCCATTGATGATGGTGAACACACATGCAAATTTTCATTGTTATCCAATGAGTGGTTGCATAGATATCTTAGCGGATAAAAAACTTTTATCTGAAAAATTAAGTCGAAAAAGGCCCATAACTCTGCCAAAATGCAATCCAGAGTTATGGTTCTTGTCTGTGTGTGTTCCATTGATGATGGTGAACATACATGCAAAGTTTCATTCACATCCAACGAGTGGTTGCATAGATATGTTAAACTTAAACGCAAAAGTTTAACCTGGGTGTCTACAGACGCCGCCGACGCCAGGGTCATGGCAATAGCTCTCCTTGGACTTTGTTTTGGCGAGCTTAAAAGCAATGTTGATATGCCTGTAATATAATGAGTACTATAACTCATTCTGCAATTTGTTCTGCAACCCACACATAGGACGTTGTTTGATAATACTTAAAAATTGTCACAATGTATTGGTTAATCTAGGATATGTTGACAGATGGTGGGATTCAAAACTTACTTTAATATTTAAAAGAATTGACACTGTATTATATGATAATCCTGCTATGCCCATCCCTAATCTCTCATTTTTATGAGTGCTGTTTGTCTCTAAAATGTGGTAGAGCATCCACCTCGCATTTTGAAGGTTGTGGGTTCGATCACCACCAGGCCATACCAAAGACTTGTATAATGGTACTAGAAGGTTACTCGCTTGAAGCTTATTTCTAGGTCTGATCCGCCCAGTTTCCATATAAGGTGACTTGGTGAGGTATCATACCATGTTTCTGCGGCATGATACTCCAGTGTGGCACAGCTCAGAATACTATATCAAGTAGACACTGTCGTGATATCACTGACAAATTGTATAAAGCCATGCTAAACACTATACCACAACATTTGTCTCTAAATTTGTTCATTCATCATAAAAGCATTAAAAAATTTGTTTCTTTGTAACTATTTTATCTTCATGATATCATTTTGTCAAATGACAGTCTACACAAATTATAGCTATACTCAGTTTTTTCACACAAATTATGTTGTCACGCAATAAACTGATAAACAAGATGACATGCATGTTTGTAATTACAGTAATACTTCCAATTTGTATTCTCTCCATTCAGTTGTATTATTAAAGAGTGTTATATGACATATGAAATTGAATAATGGCTTACAGTATAATTCACACTGATATAATCCACTGTTTATTGAGCTATTCCATCAACTTACAAACATTTATTGTGTTGAATTAGGCTGCCTTTGCCGGATCTAGTGAACATGACAAAACTGAGAGAGAGATATTTTCTTTGGACTTGAAAAATTTTAATATAGAATTCAAAAGATCATTCTTTCCTTCAAATAGGAATACAATGATAATTTACCTGATAACTTTGACTTCTTCTGAACCGCAATCCAAGCAGTGTTTTCCCCCACATTTTGGAATGGGGGGTTGGGGGTGTGGGGAGGGGTGTCATTTATCCTCCATGTTAGGATTGAATTTGATTAAATAGTGTAAAAATTTTTTTATATATTTATTATACCATGATTAAGGCGATATGCTGAAACGTCGGTATTAAATTTTAACAAACGGTTTTACGTGTTGGTGGTTTTTTTTTAAAACTGTATTATTAAATAGTGTAGCAAGTTTTAGATGTGTAACTTTTTTTTTTTATATTAAAATTACCCGGAATACAAGTTAAATCCTTTTTTCCAATTTGAAAATGCAAAATTAATCTTTCTTTCGATTTAAACCACTATCTTCTTCCTAACAACTGGATGTCATATAGATAACCTGCAATGCATTAAAAATAGTGTAAGAGTCCTTTAAAAAGTCAAAATCATGTCACTTGCATTTTGTACATTGTCATAGTGTAAACATACATGTCACGGTAAAGTGTCATTTTAAGAGTTAGTTTATTTTGTACCCTATAAGGTCATATTTGCTGGAAACTTGTATTCTGTACACAACCATGTCATGTTGTCATATATGCATGTCATGTCAAAGGGTCACATTAAGTGTTAGTTTATTTTGTACCTAATAAAGTCATATTTGCATGAAACTTACATTCTGTATACCACCATGTCATGTTGTCATACATGCATGTCATGGCAAAGGGTCACATTAAGGTAAAGTACACTATTTAATGCTTGTCAACTTTTAACAGATTAATGTACTTAAGAAGTTTAATAATAAGTTCGCTTCACCACTAATCCTTAATCCTCGTCTTAGTGTGATTTTGTTTTCAGACCCAAACATTCAAGTTGGTTAGTGGAAATAGTGTTGTTTTTGGTGAACTTTTTGGTGAAGAATTTTAAGAATTGTGTAAATCATGATCATAAACATTGGATTTTACTATTATTGAATCAATCAGTGTTTAATTTTATAACAGGTAAATCTTTATTATTTTCGACATTATTTTTTTTGTTTCAATTATAAGATCTACAAGGTTATACAATATTCATAGTTTTATACAATTTCTTTCTTTTTAATTTTTCTTCTGTTTCTTCTTGGACCTGGTTAGCTTAGTCTATAAAACACCTGACTATCAATCCAGGGGTCATGAGTTCAAATCCCTGCCCACTCACAGTCTCCAATGACTGATACACTGAATTGTGTCTCAAAGTCATTCATCTCTTACAGCTGACTCAAGTTGGAAAGTTATAAGTTAATGCAGATATAGGTGTTCTCGAGTATTGGTTAACCTACTAGGATCCGAGGAAAGAGTGGTTAGGCTGCTAGTCAGTTAGTCCTCGATAAGGCATAAAAATTATGCAAAATATTCAAACAAATTCAATTTAATTCACTCAATATTTAATTTTCGGCCACCTGGCCTTTATCAAAAATTGAAAATTTAATACTGCAGCTAGGTAACGTCCATTTTCCTTTAGATTGTTTTTCTATAATAATTAATGAAGTATATAGTGCGGGAAATGACGTTACATCTTTTGACGTTGTCCATACAGGATGTGACGTCACGTCATCATTATAGAAAAACAATCTAAAGGAAAATGGACGTTACCTAGCTGCAATATTAAATTTTCAATTTTTGATAAAGGCCAGGTGGCCGAAAATTAAATATTGAGTGAATTAAATTGAACTTGTGTAATATGGTTACTTCCCTGAGGAAGATTTTTGAATGAAAATATTCAAACAAACAAAAGCTCTGTAAGAATGGCTCTTCCTGCTCTATAGCCCCTCTGAATGAATGATGTCATACTTTCACAGCACCTTGTCCCAATTAGGCACCGTGAAGAACATTTAAAAAACCAACAGAAGTTACCCCATCGGGATTGAATCAGGGACTTCTGGGTATTGGGGTAAAAATATACTTACCACCAGACCTGTGACTGCAACTTCTTCACTGTTATAAAACACCTGGCAATAAAGCTTCAGAATATAGTGAAAATGTTAAATAATGTATAATTTAACAGTCTTATTTGATCAATTTGATTCTAAGTAAAACATAGATTTAAATTGGGCCTATTTGATACACTAAAACCCGAGGCTACAATATACATATAAGGTATATATAATTAACATTTGACGATAAGGTGTTAAGTAGGCATTATTGAATATCTTACGTTGTCGAACCATTAAATTGTTTGACTGTTAAAGTTACAAGCTGTGTTTCACATGGGAATGGAGTCTGGGTAGAGAATGTTTTAATACGGATGAACAGCTTGAAGACATAGATTTTCAAAAAAATGATATTTTAAGCAGCATAAAAAAGGAATAAACGATAAGGTTTTGTTTAGAGTTGAAAATGGATAGTTGAATGATAACTTACTGTATTTTATATTTACTGCAAGTTAATTTGCTTATAAATGATGAGGATAAATTACATTTACAAAAGAGAAAATGGAGTTAAATAAGGTAAGTATCATAAATCTTGTATTCATGTTGCATAATTCAACAAATAGAGGATGTTTACGCATGCATATATTGATATGTATGAAGGGTGTGAAACATGTTTTGAAATGTTTCAGTGGAGTTAAATGTCATTTTTCAAAACTTTAAAAGTTTAAACATGTTTTATTGCTTCATTTTACAATATAGAACAGCCACAAGTTATACCAACATTAGATTTGGCCCTCCGCGGCACCAACAAATTTAATTTCATATAATAATCAAGATGGTAATAAATGTATTTAAGACAAGTTCAAATAGATGAGTAGAAAAGGGACCAACCACATTGCTTAAATATGCGTAACCAAATGTTTGCTTCAACTGAGTTATACTGCTTATTGTCTTTCTCTTTTTACAAGTTTATATATATGATTAACGATCATCATTCTGTTAAAGATAGAATTATTTTCATCACCTGTGAGATTGTCTTTTTCTTTTAACAAGTCACACAAAAAAATGAGATACCGGCATATTTAATAATATCTAAAACAGTCATTAACCACACTGACCCTAGATTTCTAAATAAAAAACATTAAAGAATTGCTCAGTATTTTTGCTCTCTGATCTGGTAAAATAATTTGTTCCCTTCACAGATCTATGTCATGTGCAATAGTTTTAAGCAATGCCACACCCACTATGTTTAAGTGATGCCATACCCAGTGTGTTTAAGTGATGCCATACCCAGTGTGTTTAAGTGATGCCATACCCAGTTTGTTTAAGTGCACTTTAAAACAAACTAACAATACTTTGTTATGCATTAAAATATTGTAAATTATCAAACACTTTATCAGTAGTGATAGGACATAAAACATGTGCCCCTGGGTGAGTAATTGACACATTATCAAAGAAATTAACAGTTCACCTTGCCCTGGTGTCACAACTGACCATCTAATCAATGCAGGCCATCAAAGGACACACATTAATAGGAATTTTAGTTATTTTTCAGTACCAAAGACCCAGAACTTATTTTAAGGAAATAAAGTTTATACAAAAGTCTATGTACAATTATGTAAACTGTAACTGGCAAACCTTTTGGAGTGAGCAGAACTCAAACCTATAACCTTAGCGATGAGAGGCAAATGATCATGAGACGGCGCCTTGGACAACTAAACCACAGAGGACCCCACCCCAACCCCTCTTTAACCCTGGTGACTTAAAATATTTTTTTTAGCAAATTATTTAATCTTCATAATTATATTTTTTTGTAAACTTCGAGAATACTTATATGATGTGGGCAGCTGAGATATCCTTGTCAATATTGACACCATTATGCCAACTATATAAATTCTTAAATTTGGAAGCACCTTAATCTGTCAAACTTATTTTTAGGTCTTAAACATTCAAATTGGATTCTGGTCAGTTTCTATCATATGAAACTATAACCATTTTAAAAAGACTAAAGATCGGCATCACATGGATGAGCTAGCTGTCGGGCACCCTGACTGAATGCATGAAGTTTGAAAGTTCCAATATCTATTCATTGTAATCATTTGTATTGGATGCTGTAAAATCGCAATCTGAGCTCTAAAGTACATCAAGTTTCACTGTGTTGCATAATCTCCACCTGTTACACTGAGGGGCAAAGGTCAAAATCCTTTTTTCATTATCTGCATGACCTGCTGTCCATTATGCGTTATGGGTGACCCAAAACAGAAAATAGTAAAAAGAACACCAGAGAGACCCACAATATGTCTCACTATTAAATTATCAGAATGCTGTAGCCAGACATAGCTGTTTGCATGTATTTAACTCATTTATACAAGGGGTGGATCCTCAGTAATGGATGGTTCACCTGCCCTAGGTGTCGTGTACCTGTCATATCAAAAATACATCTCTTTATATGTCATAATACATACAGGTGTACACCTACTTTCAATGCAGCTTTTCTGTTATTTCACTTCTGGAAATTTGTACTATAAATATACTATACTGGTATACTATAGTGTCAGTGGATAGGTTAATTTTTGTTGCGTGCAATTTAACATCTATTCGAATTCAAAACAGTGTGTGGGTTTTTGTTAAAATTTGAAGTTCGTGAGGGAATACATAGGAACAGTTTGCTTGTTTAAAATCAAATGAAGGATCTTATAATTAAGTACAGGTAATATTATGTTACTGTACATAATGTATGGTGATTTATTTTTTTGATTTTTTTTGTTTTTTGTTGTGAAGAAAATATGTACTGAATACTTTATTTGGCCACTGTTGACTTGTTCAGAGGGATATGTCCAAAGTTTAAACTTTCTTTTATTCAATATTTGCAATATAAGGTTTTAATATGATTTATTTGTTTTGTTACAATAATGCTGTTTTTGAATATAATAGTATTATAATATGATGACATGTGGAGTGTTACTGGCTTTCTTATCATTATCTAAAAATCATACTATAGTACCATAAGACCATCTTACGAGCAGTGGTGCTGACTGACTTTCATATATTTCTATTTATGAGACGCACCTAAAGAACGCACCTATCAGGGTGTCCCTATTATACGTCACATGGGTCTTTCTTTAAAGAACCAAAAGGTTTTCACAATTTTCTCATGAAATGAAACATTTTGTGTATAATTTCATGAATGAATCTTAACTTCAGTACACAAAAAATAGATTGCCAATGTTCATCTATGTGTGCGTAATACTGACAACAATCATGAATAGAGATAGCATGACAAAATTTTGGTCAATTCTTTCAGTACTACAGATGCTTGCCAGTTAGGTACAGATGTCAGTGGTTCTATACTCTATACTCAAGAATCAGTATAAAGAAACAAATATTTTACATTCTCATTAAGCGAAACATTTTGTGTCTAATTTCATGAAAGAATCCCAACTTCAGTATACACGAAATAGATTGCCAATGCTCATCTATGCCTGCATAATACTGACAACATTTGGTCAATTCTTTTAGTACTACAGATGCTTGCCAGTTAGGTACAGATGTCAGTGGTTCTATACTCAATATTCAGTCTGAACTCTTCTTTCACCACATGGCTGTGCCAGGACATCAAACCAAAGACTCTCCAAACCTGGGTCTGGATGCTTTACCACTAGACCATGCACTCCTCATAGATATAATGTACATGCCCCAGTTAGATATATGTATGTATTGATCTGGAAACGATTGAGTTGTCAAGGTATGGGACAGTATTGATATGACAGGTTATTGTATAATTAGTCAATTTACCTGTCTATTATTTGACACATTATGTCATAAATGCCAATTAACTGTATTTCCAATTTCCAAATTGTTTACATCAGATATGATGTCTTTCAATCTAAATTGGGGACAATTTTGTAAACATTAGAGCTGTTTGTGGGTTCTGGGTTGTTGAATATCACTTATAATTCATTTATAATGATAGAGAACCAATTTGAGGAAGTTTGAAGATTCCCATTTGCCTAATTTAATATAAACTGTAAATTGAATTATCTTTATTGCCTGCCTGCCTGCCTGCATGCCTGCCTGCCTGCCTGCCTGCCTGCCTGCCTGCCTGTCTGTCTGTCTGTCTGTCTGTCTGTCTGTCTGTCTGTCTGTCTGTCTGTCTGTCTGTCTGTCTGTCTGTCTGTCTGTCTGTCTGTCTGTCTGTCTGTCTGTCTGTCTGTCTGTCTGTCTGTCTGTCTGTCTGTCTGTCTGTTCATTCTTCCATTCCTCCATCCATCTGTCATGTTGTTTATCCTATTGTCTTTGTCCCTCTATCTGTCCATCCTTCCGACTATTTGGCAGTCCAGGCGCTAGTCTTTTACTCGCAGTTTCTGAAAAAATAATACCTGTTTTGATTTGAACATAATATATAATCAATAACAAATTTAGGTTGTATAAATAGTATGAACCCAATTTGACCGCAGCATATTAGATTCCTTCAGTTCTGAGTCATTGATAAGTGGAGTGGCCCAGTATTAAATAGTAAAGTATAGAACCATGAGACAATGAGACTATATGTCAGATATCAGAAATTCATAATATTCTTTGTGAATGAATTGGCTCTTTATATAATGCTGTAAGTCATTGTGATGACATTCTTATAAAAAAAAAATCTTTATATCTTTTATACAATCATGAATATGTTACACCTACATTAAACATTCTGCCAGGTATTTGGGTGGCGTATTACTCAACATTTTCTTTTTAATTAACATAACGTCAGTTTCTATATTTGAATTCAAAATTTGAAAAAAACAATGCAGATAAATATTTTTCAAAAAGTGGAATGATATTATATCTTCAAACATTAGCTTACTTTCTAATAGGATCACTTACCCTTCACTGCTGTGGTCATGGGTTTGAGCCCAGCTTTGTCAAAAGTTTCCAAGTTACTTGCAGAAAAAAGCTGGTTCCACTTAAATTTATACTGAAGAATGCCTCCACCAATAGTAGTGGATAACATACATATATGTATAACGGGGAACCTGTGATGGTTCAACATGGTAAATCCTATTAGAAAACTGTCATTGAACTCAGGAAAATGTATTTGGATCTAAAAAAATGGGGGGAAAAAGCAGACCCAAGTTTAAGAAGATAAACATAGTGGTCCTGATATAATTTGGCCACTGGGAGCCAAAGAGCATGATTTAGACAGAACCACATTGTTAACATCGTGGCTATGGATAATCCCAATTTGTGTAGTGATCGAAAGACACGATCTTTGGAAATATATGCAAAGGCCTTTCTTTCTGTTTCTTTCTGTATTTTGTGTTAACAACTTATTATAAAATGACAAGACTTACACTTTTTTTTTTACCTTTTTGTAAATAATTTGGTTCCACAAAAATATGAAAATAATTTGAGTCGAGCAACTGTATGTGTAATAATCAGGGCAGAGCATTGTTTATTGGGGTAAATCAATTACATGCAATACTGCATATAACCATAAGTAGATATAAACATGTTAATATGCTTTTTAAAGACATGGTTACAGGTTGAAAAATAAAAGATCAAATTTGCAAAAAGAGCTCAGATTTTCAGTCAATTCATCAATTGTTTTTATGCGAGTTTTCAACAATTCTGGTTGGAAATAACAATTTTAGATTTGAGCACCATAGTACAACCGTGTTACATCAAATTTTGTATTACATCTGCACTTATTGTCAGTAGTATCTTTCTAATATGATGTAGATACAGGTATCTTTGAATAATGAGAAATTAGAAAGGACTTTATAGCTTAGAATAAAATACTGTAATTAAATTGTATAGCGTGACAGAAGTTCTGCGTGACATGATTGAACACACCTGTATCTTGTAACATATCATTAAATTTCGTTTTCCTGCAACATTAGTCAAAATGAAACAAGAAACCAGACAAACAGTACCCTGAACTGGGGTCAAACTTTTATTTACGACTTTCTGATATTTATATGCTGGTCAGATTACTGTGTTGTGTGAAGATCCTGTAATAGTTAAAATTATCGAATTTCACTGTATTGTCGTTTAACCTAATTTTGGCTTGGGACTTTGCTCTAAATGCACTGTACTAGAATCGTTGGGAATACAATTTCATTGTATTGTTTCATAGGTGGACAGATATATATTAAGTAAGTGCAGATTTTTGGTATCTTAAAATCTTTACATAGTCATAGATGGGCTTGCTTATTCCTAATATTAAGTCCTACCCAATTCATCGTGCTTATATTGCATTCTTTGGAAAAATGTTACGATATGTAAGCAGCTGATATCTGATCACCTATAAGAAACCCGAGAAGTCGCCTTTGTCATAGCTGAAGAATTTATTTTTAATTGATAAAGGCGTGTTAAAACAATGGGACTCAGGAGATGTGCTTAAATTTAATTGTTTTGTGTTTACTTTTTATGTCAATGTTTTCACACAATTGTTGTTGTGACTAAAGACGGCCATGAGTCAATAGTGCATAAAATCGTTATTTCTTTGTTTCCTTTGTCTTCAAAATAAATGTAAACAGAACTGTATTTTTGTTTTTTCTTGTTGATGTTAGTCTATATTCCCAATTCCAGTTGAAAAGAAGTGTTTTTGTTTTCTTTATTCTGTGAATATGTTTAATTAAGATGCTCTCTGGGAGACAGTTTCAAAGTAAAAGTCACTGTTTTGGGAAACAGAAAATAGGAGAAAATTATTTACCAAAATATGTAAGTACAGTTACTGAAAATAAGCTTCTTTCTCTTCGTTATCTAACATTTTGACACGATCTTACTACTAGTTCCAACTGACCCAGTGCGAAAAATAGATATAGTTCGAGACCCAGTCTGCAAAAAATAGTTATAGTCCGAGTACCAGTCTGAGACATTTTTAACTGGATTACTTAAGTTTTCTAAATAGATAATCCAACTATTTCTATGACTTAATGTCAAAACAGAAGAATTTGAGACAAATGTTGGGAGATATTTACGTAGTTTCTTTCCTGAATCTGAATAACATTATGATGAAAGGACTTAAGTCTGTAGAGCACAGTCATTGTCTAGTGGGAGTATTGAACTTGGAATCAGAGGGTTGTTACAGTGGTTTATTGTCTAGTGGGAGTATTGAACTTGGAATCAGAGGGTTGTTACAGTGGTTTATTGTCTAGTGGGAGTATTGAACTTGGAATCAGAGGGTTGTTATAGTGGTTTATTGTCTAGTGGGAGTATTGAACTTGGAATCAGAGGGTTGTTACAGTGGTTTATTGTCTAGTGGGAGTATTGAACTTGGAATCAGAGGGTTGTTATAGTGGTTTATTGTCTAGTGGGAGTATTGAACTTGGAATCAGAGGGTTGTTATAGTGGTTTATTGTCTAGTGGGAGTATTGAACTTGGAATCAGAGGGTTGTTATAGTGGTTTATTGTCTAGTGGGAGTATTGAACTTGGAATCGGAGGGTTGTTACAGTGGTTTATTGTCTAGTGGGAGTATTGAACTTGGAATCAGAGGGTTGTTACAGTGGTTTATTGTCTAGTGGGAGTATTGAACTTGGAGTCGGAGTGTTGTTATAGTGGTTTATTGTCTAGTGGGAGTATTGAACTTGGAATCAGAGGGTTGTTATAGTGGTTTATTGTCTAGTGGGAGTATTGAACTTTGACTCAGAGGGTTGTTACAGTGGTTTATTGTCTAGTGTGAGTATTGAACTTTGAATCAGAGGGTTGTTACAGTGGTTTATTGTCTAGTGGGAGTATTGAACTTTGAGTCGGAGGGTTGTTACAGTGGTTTATTGTTTAGTGGGAGTATTGAGTATTGAACTTGGAATCAGAGGGTTGTTACAGTGGTTTATTGTCTAGTGGGAGTATTGAACATGGAATCAGTTACAGTGGTTTATTGTCTAGTGGGAGTATTGAACTTGGAATCAGAGGGTTGTTACAGTAGTTAATTGTCTAGTGGGAGTATTGAACATGGAATCAGAGGGTTGTTACAGTGGTTTATTGTCTAGCGGGAATATTGAACTTGGAGTTAGAGGGTTGTTAGCTCACCTGAGCCGAAAGCTCACAGGTGAGCTTTTGTGGTCACCTGGTGTACGTCGTCTGTCATTTGTCATTAACTTTTAGCTTCTAACAACTCCTCTGAAACCACTGGACCAATTTTGATATAACTTCACAGAAATATTCCTTGGGTGCCCCTCTACAAAGTTTGTTAAAGCCATCTTGATTCGACAAAAAACATGGCCACCAGGGGGCGGGGCAAGTTTAATTAGTAAAAACTTAAAAAATCTTCTTGTCAGAAACTACTGGCTCAATTTTAAAATAATTTCACAGAAATGTACCTTGAAGGATCCTTCACCAATTGTGTACAAATTGTAGTGGTTCGTCAAAAAACATGGCGGCCAGGGGTGGTTTTAGTTTACTATATAAGCTATAGTAAAAACTTAACAAGTCTTCTTGTCAGAAACCACTGGGCCAATTTTGATATAACTTCACAGAAATGTTCCTTGGGTAACCCTCTACCTGGCAAATTTGTTCAAGCCATCTTGATTCGTCAAAAAACATGGCCACCAGGGGGGAGCAAGGCAAGTTTAATTAGTAAAAACTTAAAAAAATTTCTTGTCAAAAACTACTGGCTCGATTTTAAAATAATTTCACAGAAATGTTATTTGGAGGACCCTCACCAAGTTTGTTCAAATCGTAGTAATTTGTCAAAAAACATGGCGGCCAGGGGTTGGGGTTAGTTTACTAATATAAGCTATAGTAAAAACTTAAAAATTTTCTTGTCAGAAACCACCGGATCGATTTTAAAACAATTTCGCAGAAATGTTCCTTGGGTGACCCTTTACCCAGTTTGTTCAAGCCGTTGTGATTTCTCAAAAAACATGGCGGCCAGGGGGTGGGGTTAGTTTATTATATAAGCTATAGTAAAAACTTAAAAAATCTTCTTGTCAGAAACCACCAAATCGATTTTAAAACAATTTCGCAGAAATGTTCCTTGGGTGACCCTTTACCCAGTTTGTTCAAGCCGTTGTGATTTCTCAAAAAACATGGCGGCCAGGGGGTGAGGTTAGTTTACTATATAAGCTATAGTAAAAACTTAAAAAATCTTCTTGTCAGAAACCACCAAATCGATTTTAAAACAATTTCGCAGAAATGTTCCTTGGGTGACCCTTTACCAAGTTCAAGCCATTGCAATTTGTTAAAAAACATGACCGCCACAGTGAGGTGCTAGTTTACTATATAGGCAGCTATAGTAAAAACTTCAAAAGCATTCTTGTCAGAATCTACTGACCTGACTTTGATGTAATTTCACTGACATTTACCATGGGTGAACCTCTACCAAGTTTGTTCCAGCCATTGCGATTCATTGAAAAACATAGTCGCCAGAAGGGGAGACATGTTTTCTTTATATGGATATATAGTGCAAAACTTTCGATATCTGATATCCAGATATCCGCACAAGGATACTATTGTTATCGCACAACTCTTCTACACATGTGTTATATTTTCAAAACATATCAAAATATTTACTACTAACCCATCTCGTTTTTCTGGAATTTTGAGTGTACATGTATTATATAATCTACTTAAGTTTGGTGACTCAATGTCACTCAGGTGAGCGATATAGGGCCATCTTGGCCCTCTTGTTATAGTCACAATCAATTAATGAATGAATGTAATTTTTCTTTAGTATATACTAATTTATTTAAGCTCAATTGCGATGAAAGCTCAAAGCTTATATGAACTGCTCTCGAGTCGACTTCCTGTATGTTAATTTATGAGAGGCATCAGGTTGAGCTAGGGATCTAATCCACAACCTCTGACATTTCTTTGAAGTTTATGATAAATGAAGTGTTTATAAATGAACCCAACCTAAACATTGCTAATTACACTTAAGTCATTATACAAATAAATTACATTATTTATACACTCAACTAAAATCACAATGTCCTGTTTCACATGTATCTAGAGGGTCCTCCTTGGACGAGTGATCTAAGGCGCAGTCTCAAGATTACTTACCTCTTGCTAAGGTCATCTAAGGTTTGAGTCCCGCTCACTCAAAAATGTTTGCCAGTTACTTGCGGAAGATGGTTTTACTCAATCTGACTCAGTCAGAGGTCTTCCTCCACCAGTAAAACTGGATGTGACACAGATAACCTGATGAAATGTGTTGAAAATGGCATTAAACTCCATTAAAAAAACAACAAAAAACGTTTATCTAGCACCATTATACATGTAAAGTATGTGTTGCATCTTTAAGTTAGAGTTGATGAAAGGAATGGCAAAGTTTATATCTTTAGTTTATTAGCTATTGCTTCAATTATGGGTTGCATCTTCAAGTTAGAGTTGATGAAAGGAATGGCAAAGTTTATATCTTTACTTTATTAGCTATTGCTTCAATTATGGGTTGCATCTTCAAGTTAGAGTTGATGAAAGGAATGGCAAAGTTTATATCTTTAGTTTATTAGCTATTGCTTCAATTATGGGTTGCATCTTCAAGTTAGAGTTGATGAAAGGAATGGCAAAGTTTATATCTTTAGTTTATTAGCTATTGCTTCAATTATGGGTTGCATCTTCAAGTTAGAGTTGATGAAAGGAATGGCAAAGTTTATATCTTTAGTTTATTAGCTATTGCTTCAATTATGGGTTGCATCTTCAAGTTAGAGTTGATGAATGGAATGGCAAAGGTCACACCTTTGGTTTACCAGCCGTTGCTTCATGATGTCATAAAACGTTAATAATTGTGAAGTTATTGATGCTGTAATCAATCCCAAATTTCAAACAAGGTTGATTTTATGGGTCTTGAACCAAACGTATTGCTAACATAAGGGGTCTTGTTTCACAAACCTTCATAAGTCTTTAAGATTTTTGTACGAATATATTGTGTCACCTTGGAACATTATAATTGCTCAGTTTTTTTGTGCAAAATTTTAAAAAGGCTTCTATAAACAAGGCTTACTTAAGTTCTGAATATATTGTAAATGAAACACTTAATGATGTTTACAAGTGAAACACTTGATGATGTAAGTGAAACACTTAATGATGTTTACAAGTGAAACACTTAATGATGTAAGTGAAACACTTAATGATGTTTACAAGTGAAACACTTAATGATGTAAGTAAAACACTTAATGATGTAAGTGAAACACTTAATGATGTAAGTGAAACACTTAATAATGATGTAACTGAAACACTTAATGATTTTCCAACATTTTTTAGTAAATTTTACACTAAGAAGTTGTGAACATTAGAAAGGAGCCAAGACCACTGCAAATCTTTCCATTTTTGATTCACATTAATGTAGAAATGTTACACATTTTTTCATGACAACTGATAATAAATTAAATCAAACCATTGCCCAAACATAAGTGTAAATTGCAGGAGTATGTTTCTTGTTTTGTATTTAGTGTTAGGAAATGTCATTTATTGATCTGTATCAGTGATACAATCATTCCCTGGTTGTTAATGTCATTGCCTATCTGCGAAAAGTAAAATATTTTATTTGACACTTTACAGCTCTGCAGGGGGAGTACTTGTAAATGTTCAATACTGATATTTGATGTAGCACAAGTGGCTGTCAATAGCTTGACTATTTATTAGAGCTATACTGAACAGAACAGCTTAGACCCGCCACCTGACATTTTACGTATTTTTCAAAAAGTATCATGGGTTCATTCTGCATGTATAAAATATGCATGTTGTACCAGACAGATGTGCTTAGTTAAACAATGATTTTAAACAAATATAATGCAAAAGCAGTTTATCCAAACAGAGCGGTTGGGAAATTAGTATAAACATGACTTCATGGTTGTCTAAGTACAAATAGATAGGTACCCCCATTTCTTTTTGCAGATGAACTTTTACGCCGTCGAGGGCTAACAGTCACGATTGTTTCCTGGAATCCTGGAAGTTTAACAAGTGATTGAGCACACCCTATCTCCGCGAGTAACAGTTTTCAGATGACTTTTGCATTTAAATTAGCAGTGAGAGACCAATGATAATGAGATGAGTATCATATATCAATCATCATTGAGCCTGTTGCCGGGCGGAGATTCAAACTCACAACCCCAGGATTGATAGTCATACTTGCTACAGACTGAGCTAGCAGAGCCTGGTTCTTTACAGATACAGTGATCCATTATCTTGTAGAAAACAGGCTAGAACCTTGTAAAAAAAACAACAACAAAAAACAGGCACCTTCTGGTGAATATAATTATATACATATATAAATAAGGAATCTCAAAATGTATCAAAATGAAAAACACTTCCATTAAGTAACTGTTGTATGGTTACAGAGCTCCACAGATAATGTATTGTGATGATCTACTATTTTGATTGCTGCATCAGTCTCAATTATTCATTACAAGAGCTAAAATCGGTAGGTACAATCTTTAATGCTCTTGGTTAGAGAACATTGTTTTATAGACATTTTTGATTAAGATAGCAATCAATTATGGTCAAACTGTAGGAGTTGCCACCTCAAGATCATGTGCCTTCACCATTGAGGCTGTGGGTTCCAGCAAGACTGATCCAAAAGTTTATGTGAGAAAGTTAACCAGTGACTGGGGTTCTGCTTCATTTCACTCCACCAATAAAACTGGTTAAACCCTTTTCTGTCACACAGCCAAAGTTTGAGCCACATTATATACTAAGGCATGTAGGCCTGTAGATTTTCAAAAGAAGAAAAAACCTTCTTTAAATTTGAGCAGTTGATAAACAGATTGTTGTTAGATTTTATTCCGCGTAGGGAACTACAGTGTTATATATAATACATTAAATGCTTATTATTATTATTTCTTAGCATGTTTTTAACCCAAGGATTGACTTTTTTTTACCCACAACTAGATTGATTTTCTTGAATTGGTTGCAGAAAACAATTTATGTCATATAATTATGTAAACAGGTGCTTTTATGACGACTTTTTATCCATGTGATACAGGTAGACAAGATTATCAAACATCCACACATAACCAGTAACATTGGCACATGACTAATCACGCACACAACTAATCACATCTGCATGTGACCTGTCACATCTGCACCTGGCCAGTCAAATCGGAACGTGACCTGTCATGTCCGTCACATCAGCACATGGCTAATCACATCGGCACGTGACCAGTCGCGTCTGCATATGCATATGATCAGTCACACGGGGATAAGACAAGTCACATCTGCACATGACCAGTCACATATGCATGTGACCCGTCATGTCTGCACATGACTAGTCACATCTGCATGTGGCTAGTCACATCGGCATGTGACCCGTCATGTCTGCACCTGACCAGTCACAACTGCACGTGACCAGTCACATCTGCATGTGATCTGTCATGTCTGCACGTGACTAGTCACATCTGCACGTGGCTAGTCACTTCGGCATGTGGCCCATTTTGTCTGCATGTGACCAGTCACATCTTCATGTGACCCATCACGACTGCACATGGCCAGTCACATCTGCACATGGCCAGTCATATTTGCACATGGCCAGTCACATCTGCATGTGGCCCGTCATGTCTGCACGTGACCAGGATATTTGTTATGCAGATGAGAAAGAAATATCTTGCACCAGTAAAATGGCACATAATTATCCTTGTATGGTTTTGGAAATAGAAGTTTACTGTCACAAATATAAAAAAAAACACTTATGGTGCACAGGTATCAATGATAACCTAAATAACATACTTGTTGTTAAGTAAATTTGTTCTTGTTTTCACAAGGTGGTTGTAACTCTTTTGTAAATATTTAGACAGGACTGTGTTATTATTACGTGTGTTCTCTCTTCACTTTCGGAGCTTCCGAAGTAAATTATTTCTAATGAGTGCGGCATGATAGCAAATAAAGTCTCTTTAAACAAGTTGTAGTTCAGGCATTTTTAAATCTTTCAATGGCTTGAAAAATGTAAGAAATGTTTGTTCTTGTTTGAGTGAGCGATTTATTGACATTGTCTTTGTGTTGCTTACAGTTATGTTATAGATAATACAAAATGACATAAACTGTATTTTGCTCCTTATCTAGACCATGTGAGAGAGAGAGAGGACAGAGATATCAAGAGCAAAGGCAGGTAGAGTGACAGTAAGAGGCAGAGGAAGAAAATGAGGGAGGGAGTGTGGTGAAAACAAGAAAGGAGAGAGAGAGAGAGAGAGAGAGAGAGAGAGAGAGAGAAGAGAGAGAGAGAGAGAGAGAGAAAGAGAGAGAGAGAGAGGAAAAGTGGCATTGAAAGTGACAAAGTGACAACAGACAGACAGACTGAGAATGAGCTGGGAGAAGAGGGGTAAAGATGAGAGGATTTCAGACAAAGGCATCTCTAGTCATCCAGACCGCCATATAGACAGATAGTTAAAAAGATATTTTATTTTTTTTCAATTGTCAATATTATGGAAGTTTACTTCTTTTTTTTTTTCACTGATAATTAATTTGTTATCCCTTTTGCATAAAGTCATACATGTGAACCTGTTTGGAAAACAATGAGGGAGATTGGGTTTTGAAATGAGGGAGATTGGATGCAAATGGGGGAGATTTTTTTTCGCCCCCATAAAAAATGAAAATACTGTCATTTCAGTACAATTTAGCATAATTTCTTAATAATTCAAGTATATTAAACCATAAAAGATGGTGTTTTGTAATACTATATAGAGAATATAAATTAAAAACAAGAGTAATATAGAATCATGATTTTTTTATTATAAGTTTTTTGTTTCTTCTTTAAAGCATATAAAAGTTTGGGGAGAGGGGGGGGGGGGGGTCATTCATTTCTCACTGCTGAATCAAGTGGGAAAGTTATCAATTAACCTTCCAGGATCCCAGGAAACAGTGGTTAGGTTAACTGAATGTCTGTTGTCCCTCAATGGCATAAAACAACTTTTGATTTGGCATCATAATTCATAATCTTTTGTCGTAAGTCATAAAACCCAAATTTATTTATTCATTCCCTTTGAAATATTTTTATATATTTTTTGACATTGCCTATTCTTAACGCTTCATATATTATGACAAACCTTCAATTTGTCACAATTTGGTGTTCTGATAATACCACATTAAACTATTTTCACCTCCAACTTCTCTTTATGTTTATCTAAGTACAGAAAACAGTCTTTCCGCAATATTTGCCAAATAGAGATTATACATAATACGTCAATAAAACTACCATTTTAATCATTTCTCTCAAATAATCAATGAGAATGTAGGATACTATCTTATCGAGATATTTCAAAATATTTTGACAAAAATATCAATGAAGGGACAACACAACACCTCAGGTTATTGTACCTACTGTTCACTTACGATTCATTATTCAATATTATTATGGTCTGGACGATCATCAAACACTTATCAGTGTTCCCTCCATTGATCTGTGATCGGCAGATAAAAATGAAATTTTGGATTTAAATATTGTTTGATTTTTTTTTAACAGTTTTACTTGGATTAATATCAGGTTTAAATTTATCTCAACAGGTTTACATTATAACATAATTTATTATTGTGTGTGCTTAGTTGTTACTTATTTTGTTTTCTGTAAAATGGATTTTTATTGTTGAATTACTGAAGAAAATATTTTGTACATGTATGTTCAAATTGTTATGAATTATAAGGAATTCAGTTTTTCTGTAGCCATCAACTAAAGAGATTTGCTAGTTTATAAAACTGAATAGAAGTTTTGTAAGTATATATATTATATATTGCATTATAACCATTGTCAATATTCATTAAAAAATAAATTAAAAACTTTGTGAATTGATAGAGAGATAAAGTAGATTAATTCATTCCCATGTGGTGATACACAAGAACAGAGCATTACCATTATCTGTGCTTTGGGAAACCAATTCTATGAACATTGCCTTTTTTGTTACATATCCATTGTGTTCCATTTCACTTTGAAAATGGCAGAAAAGCTTCCTGTTAAATTGGTACCCAGCTTAACGGGGTTAAAGGACTGGTCAGCCCAGTGATGGTCAATATAATGATGTTGTTAATTTCCTAAAAAAATTTCCTTGTGAAGTAATTGGCTACCTGATTAATTTATTTTCACGGGGAAGGAATCTTCTACCTGATTCATTTATTTCCCTGGAAAAAAAATCAGCTACATGATTCCTTCACATCCCTGAGGAAATAATTGGCTACCCAATTCATTCATTTTCCTGAGGAAGTAATCGGCTAGATCTGATTTATTTGTTTTACTGGGGAAGGAATTGGCTATCTGATCCATTTGTTTTCTTTGCCCTGGGGATGGAATTGGCTACTTATTGATTTGTTTTCATTTTCCTTGGGAAATAATTGGCTATCAAATGTATTCCTTTTCCTGGAGAAGGAATTAGCAACCTGATTTGTTTGGTTTCCTTGGGAAGGAATTGACTATTTATTCATTTGTTTTCATTTTTCCTGGCATGGAATTGGCTAAATGATGTATTCCTTTTCCTGGAGAAGGAATTAGCTACCTGATTTGTTTGGTTTCCTGAGGAAGGAATTGGCTATCTGATTCATTTGTTTTCCAGCGGAAGGAATTGGTAACTTATTAATTTGTTTTCATTTTCCTGGGGAAGGAAATGGCTATATGATGTATTCCTTTTCCTGGAGAAAGAGTAAGCTACCTGATTAATGTGTTTTCCTGGGGAAGGAATTGACTACCTGATTTAGATGTATTTGTTTTCCTGGGTAAGAAATTGGCTATCTGATCCATTTGTTTTCTTTTCGCTGGTGAAGGAATTGGCTACTTATTCATTTATTTTCATTTTCCTGGCTATCTGATGTATTTCTTTTCCTGGAGACAGAATGAGCTACCTGATTTGTTCGGATTCCTTGGGAAGGAATTGGCTACTTATTCATTTGTTTTCCTGGGAAACTAATCAGTCACATAGTTCATTCCCCCAATTCCCTCTTATTCCCCCCACCCCTTTGGAAAAAGCTATTGACTAGCTTATTTCTTCCTTGGGGAAAGAATTCGAAGAAGTTGGGGGTGTGGGGAATTGGCAGTTAGAATTGACAGTTATCATACCATGTGTCTGCATATTGTTGGGGTGCTCATGAAATATTAAAAGTGACATTAAATACCATTCTATTATTCCACCTCTTAATAAGACATCTAAATTAAATATTCTCACATCTCTAGACATTCAAATTGAAAATTATTACATCACATCAGTCTAACTTCAAAGTCTCAACACCTGAAATTAAAAAAGGTGTTCACCTGTGACAATGAGCATCATGACATGAATTTACCTGTTGGGATTGTAACATACACCAAAATAAAAATCAAAGCCTCATTCTCCAATAACTGAAAATGAATGTAATGTATAAATCATAAAATAATATCATCAATAATATCACAAATTTGATCTGACATGTTTTTACAACTAACTACATCTTTATGTAGCGTGTGATATGGGGATAAATTGTTCTTTTTATTATTTTTGATACTTTATATATATATGATTTCTGGTTCATTTCTTGTTTCTGTAAAGAAAAGTTAAACGTAATAATACAACTTGTTTCTTTTTACTTACAGTTTCCCTTCAGGCTGTTTTTCTTCTTAGATCAGTCTAAAAACTCATTGATGTGAAAATAAGTACAACAAAAACAAATGGCGTTAATGTCATAGAAAGGCAAAACTTTGCTCTGTAAGACAAAACTTTTAAAAAAAAACTTGACCTCAAGTTAAGTTAAAATAACAAAATTTCAAAAGTTCATTTAAAGTTTTTGTCAGAATGACAAGTCAAGGAACTTTATTGGATTTTTATTTTTTTATTGAATTAATGAAAATTTATATAATGTCATTCAGTTTTATTGGTGTAGGAAGACCTCAAATGCATACAGTCGTATACCTTGATTATTATTATCTAATTAAAACCACCATGTCTTGGCCGCTGGTGACTGGCAAACTTTATCACAAAGTATTTGAACTGAGCTGGGTTCAAACCCACAACCTCAGCAGTGAGAGTTTGGTGGTCTTATACGGCACCTTAAACCACTCAGCCTAGGAGGAATCTTTTAGAGTTTTGAAGCCGGGCCCGATTAGCTCAGTCGGTTACGCATCTGACTATCAATCCAGGGGTCGTGAGTTCGAATCCCCCGCCCGGAAACAGTCTCCGTGATGATTGATATATGACATAGTGTCTCATTATCATTCGTCTATCACCACTGATTCAAGTGGGAAAGTTATCAGTTACTTGTGAAGAAGTGGTGTGCTCGAGTACTGGTTTATCCCAGGGAACAGTGGTTAGGTTAACTGTGCATCTGTTAGCCCTCGATGGCATAAAAATGACGCTAAATATTCAATCAATAGAGTTTGGAAAGATGTTGTACAGCTTTCAATCAATCAAAAGGTGAATTGTCCGACTTGTCTCTTGTAACCTTGGTGATTGTAATATAAAAGACTCTTCCATCCTTCTGTTTGGACCATTCCATTATAATGTAGAGGGGTGTTTATAAGACTTTATGAACTGAGAGCCAAATGATGTAGACCCTGATTAGACCAAATGTTACTCATGTGCATACATATTTGGGTCTACATATGTTTGCAAATGGTTTCAAATACATTTCAAACCTGTCTTAAGCAACCAGTCAAGGTAACTAGCAAAAGTTGTATTTTAAGACATGCTGCTTAATACAGGTTAGTTTGCTGTGAAAGCAATGGAATGGGAAATAGCAAATGTGGCTGCTTAAGGCAAGTGGCTGTTCAATAGAGGTATCCACTTGCACAGGTTTGATATTTATTTTTGTTATAATGAGTCCATTTATTTTTTTATAAGAGCACAAAATGTTGAGTTGAACATGGAACAAAGTTTTATAACCGAGACAGGTTGTTGCTTAATACAGGTTAATGTGCTGTGAAAGCATTGGAATGGGGAAAAGCAAACATGGATGCTAAAGACAAGTACCTGTTCAACAAAGTTGAGCACAAATGTGACAGTTATCATATACAAGCTAATATTCAGACAGATTTTTCTTCGAAATGAGTACATTCATGTCTCTCATTGCTTGAGGAGAAGGGTTGCTTGAGCACTGGTTAGCCTTCCAAGAGCCGAGGGAAAGAGTGGTTAAGTTAACTGGTAATCAGGAATCTGGACATAAGTCCTCGATGGCATAAAAATGACTCTAAATATTCAAACAGATTCTCCTCAAGTATATATATAATTTAGGCGTGAATTACACATGGGAGGATGGTATATAAACATGATAAATATAAACATATATCAGATGGAGACTGAAATTGCCTCTAGTCATACATGGTGTGTCTACAAGATTAACATTGGTTTTAACCTGTATTGTAATGTAACTGACATTGTTAACAGTATGCAAAAAGCCACAGTCACTAGCGGATCTTGAAGTTAAACTGACAGAAAATCCGGCTCTCGAATTGGGTACACTACCTAGAATAGCCAAATAATATGTAATATCCCCCTGACAATATATATTATGTCCTGTTTAGTATCATGATTTATCTCCTACCCTAATTGAAAATTTATGTTCACACCCCTCCCTCCAATCCCTACTCTCACCCCTCAGTAGTCTAAAAAAAAAGAAAGGTTTGTATATTTTCATTACATGACTGTGTCAGAGGTTTATGCATTGCTGAAAAAGTCCTATTTTCTCAATTAACCAAATAAAACCAGGTAAATTTTGAAACATACGTTTAATTTCTCACCAGGCAGCAATGCGATAACATAGTAAACAAATTTATACGTTTTCAAATAATAAGTTGGAAGTAGGTAAAGTTAAAAACATTGTTTACCACCCCAGGGTGGGATATATATATATATAAGCATTACCTTTCCTTTGTATAGTATCAGTGATTTTCAAGGTATATTTTGTAAGATTACCCATCATATAAAAGAAGTGTCTATTTACATAATAACAGCTGATTACTGTCATTAAATTTATCTGTAAGCATTATGGCAAACCACAGCAGTAGTAAATCACGTATGCAAATTTTCTTTAAAATGACAATGCAAAATCAAAATTTATAGGAGGCAGGGGGGGGGGGGGGGGGGGAGGTTGTGGGGTAGGGGGTTTGTGGGGGGGGGGGGGATTTGCTACCTACCCACTCACATGAAAAATATTGGGATGACCTTAACAGTGAAGAACAAAAAAAGCTAGTCTGTCTCTATATTAATAGGATACACCATTGCTGAATGGTCTAAGGCTTACTTACCTCTTACTACAGAGGTCGTTATACACTTTATCAGCATAATATGCTATATACTACTGGCACTCCAAGTGTGTCCGAGTTGTATAAACTTATTGCTTCCCTTTATGGCAGGCCACAGAGGTCTTCGCAGTTAGTTTGATCCTTGTTCTATCCAAAAACTATGTGAGGAAGATTTTCCAGTTCCTTGCTGTGCTCAGTACCGTGCGTAAGGATGGAGGTTCTGATCAGATTTAACATAATCTCCCCCTCTTTCCCCCAATACCTAGTCCTTATTTTAACTTTGTACAATGGTGTTTACTAGTATTAACTTGTGGATGGTTTAGAATTATTGTAACTTTAAGTATTGTGTCCTTTGACTGATTATTGACATCTCTGTTGTTTTATTGGTCATTTTTATGGCTTTATGAGGGACCTCCATGACCAAATGGTCTTACAAGCTTTCTCAAGATCACTTACCTGACAGTCATAACTGAGGTCATGTATGGGTTTACAATATAGTGTACTATAAAGTACTTATGGAAGGCAATGGTACTACTGGAACATTTATCATACTTCTAGTATGTCTTACAGTTGTTTTGATGGTGTTCTCCATTGTCGAGTTGTCCTAGATGTCGTCTCAAGATCTCTCACCTCTCACTGCTGAGGCCATGGGTTTGGTACCCACAAAAACTTGAGAAAGTTTGCCATTTACTTGCGGAATTAAGACAATGGTTCTTCTCAGATTTTTTCGGAGGATTTCCTTCACAAATGAAACTGGAGATGTTGTATACGTAACCTGCAATGTGTTTAAAAAACACAAAATTAAAATTTGTTCTGTCAATCGAATTATAATAATTCCTGATGGTCTTTATACTTTGTCTACCTGAGTATCTGGCCACATACTGACCATCACATGGACTTTTCTTCCTTATTCAGTATGCATAGTATCTGATATTAGAATGCCCTTCGTGTTTCAAGCATTTTATCTTTTCAATGTGTTTGTTTATAGTTATTTGAGTGGTGATATTTCATACCTGAAGTGGAGAGATAAATGATATTATCGACTGGAATGGCATTGACAGGGGTTTTGCACGATAAGCTAAATTAATCATGGACATAATCTTATTGTTTTGTTCTGTGTTGTAACCCATTGTGCTCTTCTATCCAGTTTTGTCATCTCATATTTACCCTTTATCAACTTTTGAGTATTTCAGTTGCCTTGATATATGTACTCATAATATATTTATTAACATTAGAGACTATCTTGTAATACCTATAAACATACAACAATCTGCCACAATCAGTTTTATTTTGATTCAAGTGCATTAATGGTTTATAATGAGATTGTGGTTTAATTGGATCATTAATTATACATTTGTAAATAATTATGGCTAGATTAGAAGTCACTGATGCATTATGTTTAAGGGTCACTTTTATCGTTATTTCAGTGTTATCACAATAGTGTGTGTGTGTATAAAATTGATTTTATTTATCATTGGTATAAGTTTTCCCACATTGGGGATGTCCAGGGCTGGTAAAGTGTAATTTTTTGTGGGATAGAGCTGGGTACAGAGGATTTGTTTGAATATTTATTCATCACTCTTTTCTAAGGTCCTTGAAAGTTAACCAGTACTCAAGCGCACCAAACTTTCCCCTTTAATCATCAGTGAGAGACAAAAGACAATGAGATACAATTTTGTACATCAATCATCATGAAGACTGTGATCGGCTGGGATTTGAACTCGGGTTCCTTGGATTGATATTCAAACACGTTGTTGACTACATGAACTATTTTAAACTGGGACTGGCCAGGATATCCTCAGGAGTCAAACTTTTAGACTTTCTGGTATGATCAGTGTTAAGTATCATCCGAAAAACAGAAAGTAAGTTGTGATTCCAACTATATTATGATAGTGCTGTCATACCAGGGCACTCATTTGGCTGTTTTTATTGGCCAGAAATATGGCCCCATTTCTCCTGACCTGGAATATACTTTTTTCCCCTAATTTTACTGAAAGTTCCCTCCTGGACAATTTTTTTTATTATTTGTTTTAGGGTGGAATTGTCTGGTTTAAGAAACTAAGGGAACCTGTGATTTGTAGGCTAATGTCTCTTCTTTTCAGCTTTTTATACATGTATTATGAGTTTTTCTGCATAACCACAGATAGGATGCTCAGGGCTTCTAAAATCACTGGTTTTTCGGTTTTCAGACTGATTTCTACTGTTCAAAACCGGTTTGATTTCAGAATTTAATATAAGATTGGTCCAGATATTTTCTATCAGTTGTATAAATTACCGTTATCATGCTTTACAAAGCTGTGAAATACGCCTTGCAATAACATTCAATTGTTTTGTCACCCGCTGTGCGAAAAGAGGTCAATTTTGATTAAGCCATTACGGATAATAGGGGAGTTTTTCGGAAAAGTCTATAGTTGCGTAACATGCCTTCGATGTGTGATCAGCAACCCATATCGGTTCATCAAAACGGTTTTGCTTTGGTAATTTCTTTGATATTCAGCTTGCCATTATGTGTTAACTTGTTTGCTCATGCCTTTTTTTTTTTCAAGTGGTCAAAACTGGGACTTTCGGACTGAAAATTGCTTTCATCATTAAAATATTTAATAAAAACGCGCAGTATTACTTGTTTGTTTGAGTTTTTTAACAATTGCTTATATTATAATATCAATGACATTGATTAAAGGAAGTGATCATATCTGGACCGATTTTATTTTGATGCCCGACCGATATTGTTTGCGTTAGCCATAACGTTTTGAAAAATAGTTGTCCACATAGTACAGATGTGCATCATCAATGTAACTTGAACTAAATAATTAATATAAAATTTATATCTTATCCATTAATTTGATATTTTACTAACTTTGCAATCCAAAAGCATGCTTCAATCTTCAAAAATAAATGACATAAACATGTCACTTTCAAGGATGTGAAATCATGTACCTTTCACCCTTGCAATATCCCTTTGATGTTAGGCGACGCATGGTGACGTCACAGTCATCAAAGAGACGACAGCCAACGTGTTGTTTCATTCAGTGCAGTTTGTTTGTGTTCACTTAAATAGGATTTCGTCAATAAGTATTATATTCCATTTTAATTATCTTCCATTAGATGCAAACGTTTTTTTAATGAATTGATAATAATATAATAGGTGACAGAGTTAAAAGTGGTTGTACGCAAATTTACATATATTCATATATAGTTAAGCGAGAATGATACTGCTATTGGCTAGTCTGTTTAAATGTCACATTCAATAAAAAATGCTTCTGGCAATGTTCAAAGCATTGAATGTGCAATCAACTCAAGACGAACCAGGCTATATCCGGTATACACGATACTTCTGGTTTACATCCTGAATCTATTTTTTTGCTAGAATTTTTAGAAACTTGTTCATTCAAATGAGAATACATGATGTTGGTAATAATAATGTACAGATTTAGAAACGTTCAGTCAAATTAAACACAGATGGCATGAAAAATAAACGAACTGATAAAATTGCGCAGTGGGTGGGGTATTGGGATATATATATACATGCAGGACATAACGTAAAGTAGTTTTAAAAAGAAAAAGTGTGATTTTTACAGCAGCGATTCTTACGGCAATAAAAACCTTGGACCGATTTGCATTTTGGAATTTTAGAAGCCCTGACGATGCTACAAGCAAATGACGCAATTTGACTGAAATATTGTTGAAATCGGTGCTAATACCATACAACAACAACTATGGCTAAGAGCCAAACAATGTATACCCTGATCAGACTCAGTTACAGGTCAATTTAGGTGTACCCCTTGCATTGTTGGCAATTGTGAACAGTCAGTTGATCAATTAACAGCACTGAATATTAATTATCCAGTAACTATAGTCCAGAGTGCACACATGGTAAACACTCGGGTTTGAGTTCCTGTCAGTGAATTGTTAGAGCATCAAATCCATGATCACAGGATTGAGGGTTTGATCCTCCACCACGGGTATAGTTGGGGTCCTTGAGCAAGACACTTTATCTGCATATGCTAAAGTACTGGTTCTACCCAGGAAGACTTTGAGTGTGAAAATTTGTACAAGAACTTGTTTCAAATCAAGATAATTGATTGAATATTTAGCATAATTTTTATGCCATTGAGGGCTAACAGATGATCAGTTAGCAACCACTGTTTCCTGGGATCCTGAAAGATTAACCAGTACTCAAGCACACCCCATTATCTCAAGCATAACTGATAACTTCCCCACTTGAATCAGCAGTGAGAGACGAATGATAATGAGACACAATGTCATATATCAATCATCACAGAGACTGTTACCAGATGGGGATTCAAGTTCATAACCCATAGATTGATAGTCAGATATGTAACCAACAGAGCTAATTGGGCCCGGCCAACAATTGAGATAAAAAATAAATAAGTTTAAAAACAATGGTTGCCACACAATTTGATAGGTCAGTTTCCGTATTCATCCATATTGAAGTCATATAAAAAATTGTGTTGTAACTCCTGAAGCTTGCCTCAATTAATATTAGAATAACAAGTATGTGCTATGATTTATGTTTAATTAAAAAACAATTAATTTTCGTAATGTTTTAACCACACAGTTATTTAACCATACAAAAGGAGTCCAAAATGTCATAATTGACCATCAGCTAATCCAGCAGTTAACAAGTTGTCATCCCTTTGATTTACTGATAGTCTTTGAATCTATTTGTTTACGATTTATAATGAGAAGATAGTTTCATCAGTATCATTATTTATCTGGTAGTAAACAAATCCTCCCACTGATACCAGATATGTGACCAACTGACCAACTGAGGTACCAGATATATGACCAACTGTTTGTTATGTCACATTAAGATTATTGCCATGCAGTAAGAATCTGGCCGCATATCATTATAATTTTCTCCTGTACAAATTATCTCCCTTTTATTCTATTTTCACTGTTACACAAGTTGAAGAGAAAGTAGGATTGTAGGATTGCTGTTGCTGTTTTTGTATTCTGTGAAAATTTCATATCATGAAAGTATACTTTGGGATTATTTGGAACTTTGCAGGTCTGCATGTGTCCTAGCATTTGCAAATTATAAAATATATTGATGATATTTATTTCATTGTGTGTCATTATATGTTGCTGATTGGAGAGTGAGTCAGGAATTGTATTTCTTGTTGGCAGAATATTATGCAGGTATACATGTGTAGCCTTTTTTGTGCTGTACCAATTCCCTTAAATTCATTTACTCAATTTGACTTTAACATTTCCATCGTCTTGGATGTCTTTCATATTTCTCCTATATATATGTTTTGTTTTTATCTCTATTAACAATTTTCAAGTTTTCTTTGAATTTAGTTTCTATCTAATTTCAAAATAGTTTGTAATAAACTATTTCATAAGATAGTAAAACTCTTTATTTTCTGCCTAACTTTTTAACATGTTTTTTACATACCTAAGTTATTTCCCTTGTCACAGATTGTGAATAAAATGCTATTGTCTTCTTCAGCTTCATCATTTTTACAACTGGTTAACCTGGTGGCAATTGTAGTAACCTTTTATCCAGCGCAATCATGACATTGTAAAACTTCAGAATGTTTGAAATCCGTCCAACTGTATTGACTCATGTGGTATTATAGTCACTACGCAGTGGAGATATAAGTAATTGACAATTAGTGTCCCACAGATGTCATTTAGTATCAGTATATTTTTGGTGTCTTACCAAATCAGATTTGTTGGTCACATTATAATGTGAAGTTGCTATTAAAGAAATAAGTTTTGATTGAAGGAAAAAGGATATTTTAATAAATATGGTAGAGTATTAAATGTTTCTAGGTTATTACGTAGCAAATGTAAATGTCATTTTTCGTATGTTTGATGTAAATTTCCAAGCAGGGCTGTTGATAGATGGTATTTTAGGTATAATTATGTATACCTACAGTACCGTGTATGTGGGTGTGTCAAAATTATACTTTATGTTCTTACAGAGACAGCTTATTCTGTTCTATTTATAAAAATATTGTATAATTTCAAGATTTAACATAAATTTATGTTGCTCAGGTGATGTAATGTAGGTGGTCCTTAAAGTTGTGTGTGTTTTTCTCAGTTTTTTTTTTTACAAATTAAGGTGCTATTCTTATATCTATATAAACAATAAAATGTACCTATGTGACAGGAGGAGGGGGGGGGGGGGGTGGGGGTCCTCTGTTTTTTGTGTACCTATATGACAAGGAATCCTCTGTTATTTGTGTACCTATGTGGCAAGGGAACCTGGTTATTTGCGTACCTTTGTGGCAAGGGAACCTGGTTATTTGTGTACCTATGTGGCAAGGGAACCTGGTTATTTGCGTACCTATGTGGCAAGGGAACCTGGTTATTTGTGTACCTATGTGGCAAGGGAACCTGGTTATTTGTGTACCTATGTGGCAAGGGAACCTGGTTATTTGTGTACCTATGTGGCAAGGGAACCTGGTTATTTGTGTATGTATGCGGCAAGGGAACCTGGTTACTTGTGTACCTATGTGTCAAGTCCACTGTTATTTGTGTACCTATGTGGCAAGGGAACCTGGTTACTTGTGTACCTATGTGTCAAGTCCACTGTTATTTGTGTACCTATGTGGCAAGGGAACCTAATTATTTGTGTACCTATGTGGCAAGGGAACCTGGTTATTTGTGTACCTATGTGGCAAGGGAACCTGGTTATTTGTGTACCTATGTGGCAAGGGAGCTTGGTTATTTGTGTACCTATGTGGCAAGGGAACCTGGTTATTTGTGTACCTATGTGGCAAGTGGTCCTCTGTTGTTTGTGTACCCATGTGACAATAGGGCCTCTGTTATTCATGTACCTATGTGACATTGGACTTTCTGTTATTATACCCCCGACAAACGAAGTTTTGAGGGGGTATACTGGAGTCACCCTGAGGTCGGTCTGTCGGTCTGTCGGTCGGTCTGTCCGCAATTTTCCTTGTCCGGAGCATAACTTGAAAAGTACTGGATGGAATTTCATCAAACTTCGTACAATGGTAGAATATAATGAGAGGAAGTGCAGTGTACAAGAAACATAACTCTATTCTTGCTAATTACAGAGTTATTGCCTTTTGATATTTTTTCTTGTCCGGAGCATAACTTGAAAAGTACCGGATGGAATTTCATCAAGCTTTATACAATGGTAGAATATAATGAGAGGAAGTGCAGTGTACAGGAAACATAACTCTATTCTTGCTAATTACAGAGTTATTGCCCTTTGATATATTTCCCTTTGATATTTTTTCTTGTCCGGAGCATAACTTGAAAAGTACCTGATGGAATTTCATCAAGCTTCATACAATGGTACAATATAATGAGAGAAAGTGCAGTGTACAGGAAACATAACTCTATTCATGCTAATTACAGAGTTATTGCCCTTTGATATATTTCCCTTGTCCGGAGCATTACTTTTAAAGTACTGGATGGAATTTCATCAAACTTCATACAATGGTAGAATATAATGACAGGAAGTGCAGTGTACAAGAAACATAACTCTATTCTTGCTAATTACAGAGTTATTGCCCTTTGATATATTTCCCTTTTCCGGAGCATTACTTTTAAAGTACTGGATGGAATTTCATCAAACTTCATACAATGGTAGAATATAATGAGAGGAAGTGCAGTGTACAAGAAACATAACTCTATTATTGCTAATTACAGAGTTATTGCCCTTTGATATTTTTTCTTGTCCGGAGCATTACTTGAAAAGTACATGATGGAATTTCATCAAGCTTCATACAATGGTAGAATATAATGAAAGGGAGTGCAGTGTACAAGAAACATAACTCTATTCTTGCTAATTACAGAGTTATTGCCCTTTGATATATTTCCCTTGTCCGGAGCATTACTTTTAAAGTACTGGATGGAATTTCATCGAACTTCATACAATGGTACAATATAATAACATGAAGTGCAGTGTACAGGAAACATAACTTTATTATTGCTAATTACAGAGTTATTGCCCTTTGATATATTTCCCTTGTCCGGAGCATTACTTTTAAAGTACTGGATGGAATTTCATCAAACTTCATACAATGGTAGAATATAATGACAGGAAGTGCAGTGTACAAGAAACATAACTCTATTCTTGCTAATTACAGAGTTATTGCCCTTTGATATATTTCCCTTGTCTGGTGCAGTACTTTTAAAGTACTTTTAAAGCCATCAGTGATAACAATTTAATGAAAGAACCAAGTTGATGAATACATGGAGTTCGAGCAAAGCAGGTTCGATATTGTATTCCTAGTGCTCTTGTTTGTTTCTTATCCATAAAATTGTTGTCCCTCAACATAACTCGGAAAAGTATAACATTTATTGATTGCCATGAAAGCTTGTACACTGCACAATAATTAAAAAGACCGTTTTTAATTTTAACAAAACCATAAAAAAATTAACAATACAAACAACTCAATCCATAACATTCTCTTTTATTAAGAATTTCTTTTGTCTGGAGCATTACTTTAAAACTATTGGATATAATTTAATAAAACTTCATACAATGGTTAACCATTTTCTGTCATGGCGGCGTTCGGGGGTATTCATCACTACAGTGATAGGTCTAGTTCATGTACCTATGTGACAAAGGGTCCAATGTAATTTGTGTACCAATATGACAATAGGGCCTCTGTTAACTTATTCACTGTTATTCATGTACCTATGTGACAAGGGCCCCTCTGTTATTTGTGTACCTGTGACAAGGGGTCCTCTGTTAGTCATGTACCTATGTGATGAGTGATCCTCTGTTTTTTTATACCTATGTGTTAAGGGGTCCTCTGTTATTTGTGTACCTATGTAAAGGGCCCTGCTGTTATTTGTGTACATATGTAAGGGGCCCTCTGTTATACGTGTATCTATGTAAGGGGCCCTCTGTTATTTGTGTACCTATGTAAGGGGCCTGCTGTTATTTGTGTACCTATGTAAGGGTCCCTCCATTATTCGTGTACCCATGTTAAGGGCCCGCTGTTATTCGTGTATGTATGAAAGGGGTCCTCTGTTATTTGTGTACCTATGTAAGGGGCCCCACTGTTATTTGTGTACCTATGTAAGGGACCCTCTGTTATTCATGTACCTATGTAAGGGGCCAGCTGTTATTCATGTTCCTATGTAAGGGGTCCTCTGTTATTTGTGTACCTATGTAAGGGGCCCTTTGTTATTTGTGTACCTATTTTAGGGGCCCTTTGTTATTTGTGTACCTATTTTAGGGGCCCTTTGTTATTTGTGTACCTATTTTAGGGGCCCTCTGTTATTTGTGTACCTATGTTAGGGGTCCTCTGTTATTTGTGTACCTATGTTAGGGGCCCACTGTTATTTGTGTACCTTTGTAAGGGGCCCTCTGTTATTTGTGTACCTATGTGATGAGTGGTTCTCTGTAGCCATGTGGTCTAAGACACTGTCTCAGAGTTATTGCCATTCACTGCTTCAGTTATTTGTGTACCTATGTAAAGGGCCCTCTGTTGTTCGTGTACCTATGTGATGAGTGGTCCTCTGTAGCCATGTGGTCTAAGACACTGTCTCAGAGTTATTGCCATTCACTGCTTCAGTCATTTGTGTACCTATGTAAGGGGCCCTCTGTTATTCGTGTACCTATGTGATGAGTGGTCCTCTGTAGCCATGTGGTCTAAGACACTGTCTCAGAGTTATTGCCATTCACTGCTTCAGTCATTTGTGTACCTATGTAAGGGGCCCTCTGTTATTCGTGTACCTATGTGATGAGTGGTTCTCTGTAGCCATGTGGTCTAAGACACTGTCTCAGAGTTATTGCCATTCACTGCTTCAGTCGTTTGTGTACCTATGTAAAGGGCTCTCTGTTGTTCGTGTACCTATGTGATGAGTGGTCCTCTGTAGCCATGTGGTCTAAGACACTGTCTCAGAGTTATTGCCATCCACTGCTTCAGTCATTTGTGTACCTATGTAAAGGGCCCTCTGTTGTTCGTGTACCTATGTGATGAGTGGTCCTCTGTAGCCATGTGGTCTAAGACACTGTCTCAGAGTTATTGCAATCCACTGCTTCAGTCATTTGTGTACCTATGTAAAGGGCCCTCTGTTGTTTGTGTACCTATGTGATGAGTAGTTCTCTGTAGCCATGTGGTCTAAGACACTGTCTTAGAGTTATTGCCATTCACTGCTTCATTCATTTGTGTACCTATGTAAAGGGCCCTCTGTTGTTTGTGTACCTATGTGATGAGTGGTCCTCTGTAGCCATGTGGTCTAAGACACTGTCTCAAGAGTTATTGCCATTCACTGCTTCAGTCATTCGTGTACCTATGTGACAAGGGGCTGTCTGTCATTTGTGTACCTATGTTAGGGGCCCTCTGTTATTTGTGTACCTATGTGATGAGTGGTTCTCTGTAGCCATGTGGTCTAAGACACTGTCTCAGAGTTATTGCCATTCACTGCTTCAGTCATTTGTGTACCTATGTAAAGGGCCCTCTGTTGTTCGTGTTCCTATGTGATGAGTGGTTCTCTGTAGCCATGTGGTCTAAGACACTGTCTCAGAGTTATTGCCATTCACTGCTTCAGTCATTTGTGTACCTATGTAAAGGGCCCTCTGTTGTTCGTGTAAGTATGTGATGAGTGGTCCTCTGTAGCCATGTGGTCTAAGACACTGTCTCAAGAGTTATTGCCGTTCACTGCTTCAGTCATTTGTGTACCTATGTGACAAGGGACTGTCTGTCATTTGTGTACCTATGTAAAAGGCCCTCTGTTATTCGTGTTCCTATGTGATGAGTGGTCCTCTGTAGCCATGTGGTCTAAGACACTGTCTCAGAGTTATTGCCGTTCACTGCTTCGGTCATTAGTCCCTTGGCCAAACTTCACTGTCCAAAATCTTTTTGTGAACAAAATTATGGAAGGACGCTGGTTTTACTCAGATCCATTCTTCCTCAATAAAACTGGATATGCCATAATCATATAGCCTGTGAAAATATTGTTTAATTTAAATCCATCCTTATCCTTACTATGTTACATGTTAGATAAAATCTGAACAGTTATTGTGATCCTCATGGAACGTTTGCCATTGTTGTCAAAAAGGTTGAGGATTCAAACCTGGGCCAGGTCATACCAAACAATTACAAAATATAGTATGTAGCTTCCATACTAGGTGTCCAATATTTAGAGCAGTTCTTGGCCTTAATATTGACCTGGTTTAAAGATAATTTGACAGTGTGAAATGCATGGTCTGATGGTAGCATCAGATCCAAGATTGGAGGACATGTGTTTGATTCCCAACTTATACAATTTTGTAAATGTGTCATTGAGCAAGACACTTTATTTGCATATGTTTAGTACTGGTTCTACCCAAGAAAACTTTGTGTGATTTGTCTAGTTGTTAGAGTTTGCTTTACAATCAATGTATATTAGATAAGTGTATGCATGACTCAGGCCATCCTTAAATAAGTGTATGTGTCCATGGCATGATACTCCAGTGAGACCGGTTGTTACATAATATGGCATCCAATTTTATTGGCAGAAGAGATGTTGGGTCAATATGCATGACTCAGGCCATCCTTAAATAAGTGTATGTGTCCATGGCATGATACTCCAATGAGACCGGTTGTTATATAATATGGCATCCAGTTTTATTGGCAGAAGAGACGTTGGGTCAATATGCAATTGATTCAGGCCATCCTTAAATAAACATGTGTCCATGGCATGATACTCCAGTGTGACGGGTTATTATATAATATGGCATCCAGTTTTATTGGCAGAAAGGACATTGAGTGAATATGCATGACTCAGGCCATCCTTAAAAAATATTTGTTTGCTGTGCTCTGACCTGTTATTTTTCATGTGGGTAGCTAGGAAGCTATTATTTTTTTTTAAATAAATTTTGATTTTGCCCAGTCATTTTAATAAAAAATGGACAGAAATCATGAAAAAAAATTAAACTCTTTGGAAGGCAATAAAAAAATTTGGATAGCTGCAATTTTGAGTGAGTAAGTAAGAGCATTACAAACAATATGTTTTTTAAGGATGGCGTCAGAGAAGAACAACCATCCTTTCCTAAGTAACAGGCAAACTTTCTCACATAAACTATTTGGACAGAGCTAGGCATGAACTGACAATGCTAGTGGTGAGAAGTAAGTAATCTCGAAACAGCGCCTTAGACCACAGAACTGATGATCCAACAAAAATGCACCAACAAGTTTCTAAGTTTCTTGCAAATTTATTATTATTGATTGCAAATGAAGCCCCAGGCTTGTATGTATCACTCTTAAGTCCATTTCCTTGGTAGCACGAGTACTGAGTGCTGTTTTTGATAGGCAATCGGGTTGAGTCTGGGATCAAACCTGTGACCTCTTGTGTGAGTGGCACCCCATGAGCCTCTCTAAAAAGTGTACAAACAATTAGGCAAATACTCTTGATAGGTAATTGAAGTGAAATTGAACCTGAGCACTTGTGTTTCTAAATACAGCTGATTAAATCTTCAAAGGTCAATTAGGCAAGTTGTATGTATTCCTGTGGCTGGGTTATACAGTGTTTAAATAGAGTAAAGCAACCAAATAAAGTACTAAATGTATCATTTAATTTATTTTCGATTGAATGAATATTAATATGTAGTGCTTGGTGTTGGATTTTTTCCTCACTTTTGTCCATGTGCAATTGAGGGCAAATTAAGATCAGGAAAGCAATTAGCTAGTGCGATATTAATCTTGAAACATTTCTTTGGAGGATTTTGTTACATGCATTTCAATCATTTTCATTATATTTTTTTCTGAATATGGTGGAGGTGAAAGCAATAAAACTTCTTTGATATGAACAGCCTGTATGAAATACACACCATATTTCATTTTTTTACCAGTTTTATATATATATATATATATATATATATAAATACATACAGTGAAAAAACGAATTCAATGATTTTGAAAACATTTCAACATTAAGATGAATACTAATTTCTCTTTTCAGTTGGCAGCTTGTACAGATTTCAAAGAGCGGCAAAACATACGCAGTGCTCTACGTGAGCTGAAAGGTATAAAGCTAGATGGCAGCACTGTGGTAGCATACTCATTTGATCTCGACACCGTTAAGCGGCTATCTTCATTATCATCATTTCAGAATGAAAATGATAAAAAATTGTCAAGACAACAAAACAATGGGAACAGTACTGAGGAAAATATAAATTTCACAACTAAACGAGTAAAACATTCAAATACAAAATCATCTAGAAATGGAGACTTGCATTTGAATAGATTTGACATTAAGAATGAAAAACAAATTGAAATAAACAAATTTGAGAAGCCAAAGTTTCGGAGTTACTTATATGCAGGGAGTCTTAGTGCACCAAAAGGAAATGAAGATGAAAATAAAGAACAGATCAATGGGAAAGTGAAATTGAAACAAACAAACTGTTTTATTGATCCAGTAGTTCACAATGATAACGAATTTAAAAGTGTAACAAGCAGACCATCAAGTCTTGCATTATCTGTGCCTAGTCAAGAACCTGAGTTACTTACATCCCCATGTTCAGTTTTCTCACCATCCCCAATAAAGACTGACTCTACTACTTCGCCAAAGTTAGATATAGCATTATCCCCACGGAAGCTAGAATCTATAACTTCACCGAAATCCGACACTTCTCCATCACCTCGGAAACCTAGGAGAATCAGTTACAGAACTAGTCCTTTTTCTCCTACAAGTCCATTAAGTCCAATCAGTTCAACAGTTTCACGACCTAAATCAAAAAAAGATCCAGTCAGAAGTGAGTCAGTCTCCTTAAATAGCAAGCCGCCTTCAGGAGATTCTGTCAGAAATAAAAAAGAGCCTCGTAGGAGTCGATCTGTAGTAGAGAATGAAAGTAGAAAAGATGGTCTAACATCACCTTTTGATGATGTAATAAGACTGAAAAAAGAACCACGACATGGTCGTTCGATTTTTGAAAAGGACCTTTCACCGAGTGGTAAACATTTGATATCATTGAAGACTGCTTATTTGAATGAGAAAATGAAGTCGGATCATAGGAGAACCAAAGCACCTGGAAGTAAGGTGATATCAACTGGGATAAGTCTGAAAGATGTAGATAAACATGAAATTGGAATAGATAAAGAAAGGCGAACAAAATCTTATGGGTCTTACCTTGAAAATGCTGAGAATGAAAATGATAACGTTTTTAAGAGACGGACAAAATCGGATGGTTACTATCAGGAATATATTGAAAATGATGTCATTTGGGATGAAAACATTTACAAAAAGAAAACATCACTTAGCAGGAAAAATAGAGTGGATTCAGAAAGTCCAAAAGTTCTTAGAAAATTCCGTGGTAAAATAACGGAAGGTGAACAAAGTAATGAAACTCGAAATGTGCCAAATTCTGAAACAAATTGCAATTTAAATGAAAAGTCTGGTCAGGAGGTAAGTGGCAAAAATGAAACTGTAACAATGCCATTTGTGAAAATGGTGCGAAGAAGATTACCCGAAATCCCTGTAGAACACCAAAATGATATTGAAGATGATGAAACAGTTCACCAAAGGACACTACGTCTGCTGCAGGAAAGGAGACGTGACAGAAGAGAAAAACTGGAAAGAGAAAAACAGGTAGATGAAAAAACAAAAGAAGGTACTGAAGAGATAAAGAAAATGTTAGAAGAAAAACTGGAACGATCAGATTCAAAACGTAAAGCATACAGAGTTAGGCGAGAACTGCAGTTACTGAATAGGGAAAATGCATTAAAATCACCTCGAACTTCATCGCTTAGTGAAACTTTAGGTGATATTTTGTCAAGAGGAAAATCTAATCCAAATAAGGAAACTATTATTAAAAGGCCTGTACAAAGGTCAAAATCTGATATTGTTAGACGACACAAAACAGAAGGTTCAAAAGAGTTACTTTCATTGTTTGATAAGGATGATGTACATGGTGATGTCTTTGATAGAGTAGATGCTATGCTGACAACAAATGAGCCAATGACACCTGAACGGAAGATCAATCTTATAGGAACATGGATGCAAGAGGAAGCCAGATTGCAAGAAATGGTAAGAAAACATTTTTTCATAATGGTACCTGAGAGTCTGATTGTATCAATTTTATTCAGCTGGCTTATATATAAAAAGAAAGAGACTGCTATAAATGTCTTAAAAAATAAAATGATAATTAAAATGATAAAAAGCATCTCATTAACATTACTAATTAAAATCCAAATTGTTTGGTATGTCAACTCCACCAAAACATGACAAAATAGTTTGCAGTGGTAAACTTGAAACATAATCCCCATTCTACTTTTTGATGACCTTCACATCGTCATTCGGACTCTTTCCTATATAAAACCATTTTTACTATGTGTAAACTGGCATAATGAATCCAATTGAAATCAAAATATAAACAAGTTACTCATTTAATAGGTCACAAAATTGTAGCAGTTTTAAGCCTAGGCATGTAACCCAAGTTAGGAAAAATATATTATTTTGGCATGTTTAAAAAGGTATCCTTTTGGCAAAATGGGGTCAGTGTGTATTTATAGGCCTGCTATATTTGGGGAAATAAACCCATGCTCAGGCATCTGATAAACCATTGTCAGGTTATGGCAGTCAGAAACCATTGCTCAGACATCTGATAAACCATATGTCAGGTTACCGCAGTCAGAAACCATTGCCCAGACATCTAATAAACCATGTGTCAGGTTACCTAGGTCAGAAACCAATTTGCTCAGACATCTGTTTAACCATGTGTCAGGCTACTGCAGTCAGAAACCATTGCTCAGACATTTGATAAACCATCTGTAAGGTTAAGAAGCGATTACTCAGACATCTGATAAACCATGTGTCAGGCTACTACAGTCAGAAACCATTGCTCAGACATCTGATAACCCTTTACTTCATAAAGACGCCTTTGGACACCTCTAATATAGATGCTTTTGGACACCTCCAATATAGAAAGCTTTTTAAATATTGGGTGAATTATGTTGATATTAACTGACAGAGTGGAAAACAGTGCAGGTAAAGGGATAAACCATGTGTCAGGTTACCGCAGTCAGAAACCATTACTCATACATCTGATAAACCATGTGTCAGGTTACCGCAGTCAGAAACCATTACTCATACATCTGATAAATCATGTATCAGGTTACCGCAGTCAGAAACCATTACTCATACATCTGATAAACCATTGTCAGGTTACCGCAGACAGAAACCATTACTCATACATCTGATAAACCATGTGTTAGGTTACCGCAGTCAGAAACCATCACTCATACATCTGATAAACCATGTGTCAGGTTACCGTAGTCAGAAAGCATTGCTAAGACATCTGATAAACCATTGTCAGGGTACTGCAGACAGAAACCATTTCTCAGACATCTGGTAAACCATGTGTCAGGTTACCACAGTCATAAACCCTTGCTCAGACATCTGATAAACCATTGTCAGGTTATGGCAGTCAGAAACCATTGCTCAGACATCTGATAAACCATGTGTCAGGTTACCGCAGTCAGAAACCATTGCTCAGACATCTAATAAACCATGTGTCAGGTTACCACAGTCAGAAACCAATTTGCTCAGACATCTGATGAACCATGTGTCATGCTACTGCAGTCAGAAACCATTGCTCAGACATCTGATTAACCATCTGTAAGGTTAAGAAGCGATTTCTCAGACATCTGATAAACCATGTGTCAGGCTACTTCAGTCAGAAACCATTGCTCAGACATCTGATAACCCTTTACTTCATAAAGACGCCTTTGGACACCTCTAATATAGATGCCTTTGGACACCTCTAATATAGAAAGCTTTTTAAATATTGGGTGAATTATGTTAATATTAACTGACAGAGTGGAAAACAGTGCAGGTAAAGGGATAAACCTGTCAGGTTACCGCAGTCAGAAACCATTACTCATACATCTGATAAACCATGTGTCAGGTTACCGCAGTCAGAAACCATTACTCATACATCTGATCAATCATGTGTCAGGTTACCGCAGTCAGAAACCATTACTCATACATCTGATAAACCATTGTCAGGTTACCACAGACAGAAACCATTACTCATACATCTGATAAACCATGTGTCAGGTAACTGCAGTCAGAAACTATCACTCATACATCTGATAAACCATGTGTCAGGTTACCGCAGTCAGAAACCATTGCTCATACATCTGATAAACCATGTGTCAGGTTACCGCAGTCAGAAACCATTACTCATTCATCTGATAAATCAATTGTCGGGTTACTGCAGTAAGAAACCTTTACTCATACATCTGATAAACCATGTGTCGGGTTACTGCAGTCAGAAACCATTACTCATACATCTGATAAACCATGTGTCGGGTTACTGCAGTCAGAAACCATTACTCATACATCTGATGAACCATGTGTCGGGTTACCGCAGTCAGAAACCATTACTCATACATCTGATAAACCATGTGTCGGGTTACTGCAGTCAGAAACCATTACTCATACATCTGATGAACCATGTGTCGGGTTACTGCAGTCAGAAACCATTGCTCAGACATCTGATAAACCATGTGTCAGGTTATTGCAGTCAGAAACCATTACTCATACATCTGATAAACCATGTGTCGGGATACTGCAGTCAGAAACCATTGCTCAGACATCTGATAAACCATGTGTCACGTTACTGCAGTCAGAAACCATTACTCATACATCTGATAAACCATGTGTCCGGTTACTGCAGTCAGAAACCATTGCTCAGACATCTGATAAACCATGTGTCGGGTTACTGCAGTCAGAAACCATCGCTCAGACATCTGATAAACCATATGTCAGGTTACTGCAGTCAGAAACCATCGCTCAGACATCTGATAAACTATGTGTCAGGCTACCACAGTCAGAAACCATTGCTCAGACATCTGATAAACCATGTGTCGGGTTACTGCAGTCAGAAACCATTGCCCAGACATCTGACAAACCATGTGTCAGGTTACAGCAGTCAGAAACCATCACTCAGACATCTGATAAACCATGTGTCACGTTACTGCAGTCAGAAACCATTGCTCAGACATCTGATAAACCATGTGTCGGGTAACTGCAGTCAGAAACCATTGCTCAGACATCTGATAAACCATGTGTCGGGTTACTGCAGTCAGAAACCATCGCTCAGACATCTGATAAACCATGTGTCACGTTACTGCAGTCAGAAACCATCGCTCAGACATCTGATAAACCATGTGTCGGGTTACTACAGTCAGAAACCATCGCTCAGACATCTGATAAATCATGTGTCAGGTTACTGCAGTCAGAAACCATTGCCCAGACATCTGACAAACCATGTGTCAGGTTACAGCAGTCAGAAACCATCGCTCAGACATCTGATAAACCATGTGTCACGTTACTGCAGTCAGAAACCATTGCTCAGACATCTGATAAACCATGTGTCGGGTTACTGCAGTCAGAAACCATTGCTCAGACATCTGATAAACTATGTGTCGGGCTACTGCAGTCAGAAACCATTGCTCAGACATCTAATAAACCATGTGTCAGGTTACTGCAGTCAGAAACATTGCTCATACATCTGATAAACCATGTGTTAGGTTAACGAGTCAGAAGCAATTGTTCATACATCTGTTAAACCATGTGTCAGGTTACCACAGTCAGAAACCATTGCTCAGACATCTGATAAACCATGTGTCAGGCTACCACAGTCAGAAACCATTGCTCAGACATCTGATTAACCATGTGTCAGGCTACCACAGTCAGAAACCATTGCTCAGACATCTGATAAACCATCCTCAAATTAAGGAGCAAATGGCAGTGTGAGAGAGAATGGAATAGTATGGGAATAAATGACATATACCTGTTCTGTCTCAAGATACAAGATTAATGAATTCTCAATTTATGGCTGCTTATTTACAATGACTAAAACATTTAAAAAAAAAAACCTAGGAGGTACAGGAACCACTTGTATCATTGGCACATAAATCCCTCCCATATTTCATTAGATATATAATATTGTTCTTGCACCCTTGTGTGCACAGTTTTATCTGTTAAATATGCAGCATGCATCACAAGATGAATAAAGATTTAGAGATGGATATAACAATTTTTTGTAATTGTGTATCTGCCAAATTGAAAGTTATATATTTGCCATCAAATTTGCAACCTGTATTGCAGAATTTTACAGGCCAGACCTTTTTAAGTTTTAAACATTTCCATCAAAAATGAATTAAGTTTTCAAACAAGTATTGGTGACAGCATTTATAGTGAATATCCCATAAAATATGCACATAATCAGAAAAACTGTAGTGAAAAGAGAAACCTGACTACGTAAAACGTAGGAGGATGACATTTTATTATTAAGGTATTCTCTTGCTGTCCAATCAGCTTTCCAGAAATTATATACAATATGTCACACTACAGAATTTTGCATATCCTTTTTAGCTCGCCGGGACGAATGTCTAGGAGAGATATTGCCATGATCCCGGTGGCGTCATCGGCGTTGTCTGTAGACACCCAGGTTAAACTTTTGCATAAAATTAGTTGCGTTTAAGTTTTGGTGTTTGCCTCCAATCTCAATCTTTTCATGGGTAGTGAGTTTAATCCCATAGGCGAGCTTTGTTGTCTTCTGACAACTCTTGTTTTACCCTGTCTTATTGTTTTCTGCTGTTTGTAAGATAAGAATAAAATGGTTTTTGGAGTTGTAATAGCAGATTTTGTAGTGTGCTACATTAATTTTGTACACTTTCTTTGGGGTAATATAACATCAACGGGTAAACAATATGAAATGTACATCGCTACTTTACAATTTTTAGTCAAAAATTAATGAAATGATTTTTTATTGAGGAGCAAGTTTATGAGCGGAATCCAGTGATACACAGGCATGTATTAAACACTGGTCTAAACATAGCTAATATTTATATACATTTCAGCTCCGTAAGAGTACCAACTTCAGTGAAAAGAGAAAAATGAGAGCTGAAGTTCGAAAGCTCCGTGAGCAAAGGACAGGTAAGTTTGTTGCAGAGTTACTATTTTTTATAAAGAAAGGGAAGTAACTGTAATGACCATGTCTACTGCAAGAAAAAGTTCAAGTTTGGTTTAGCCATGGGAAATAACTCTTGTCATTAGAAGAATGTTAACAAGTTAAAGAGTTATTTTTCTCTATTAACACACACTTCTCAGAGATGTGGTTTACTGCCACACATAATTATAAAACAGAAAGCTATTGCAAATAATAAGATGTGTAAAGAACATTTCAAAAGCAAAAAAAAATCTAATATTGATAAATTATAGCTCAAAGTTTTATAAAAAATATTCTTGAAATCGGGTACTGGCTTTTGGAGTTCAATTTTTGGAGTTCAATTTTCAAGGTACATCCTGTCTTAACGGCTCATATTTATTTTCTATTAAATTTCAAGTTGTTATTTATTATCTAGTATTATGTGCTTCAGACAGCATTTTTTTGTTGTATAAATTGAAATGTAATTTATTATATTTCTTGTTTGATTTGATCTTTTTTTATTAACATAATATCTATGATAAAGAATTTACAATCTTCAAATTCTACAGTTTAAGATAAAAATTGTTTCATCATTTTTTTATTAAATTTCATTAAATGGTTTTATTAGGTATTTGGAACATATTTGAGATTAATAAAACATTTGATTTTATTTACTATTAGTAAATTGTAAAAAAATGCCTTCATCTGATGTATTGTTTAAATATCACCATGTGCAGTTGAAATTAATTCTAAAACCTTAAATTTAATTAAAATTTTGATTTTTAAATTTTGTCAATATGATGATAAAAAATAGTTTTATAGATAATAATAGTTCTGGTCTAAAATCTTCAAATAGTTGTACTTGTGTTGGGTAAAAGATTGAATCGATACAAGCATTAAAGTACAAAAAATGATTATAGGATAAAAAGGAACTTACTCGAACCTAATCTTCAACAAATGACTGGTAACATAACAGGATTATGTCTTTCTGGGCGTATATAATTGAACAAGTGCTTGCTGTGATAGAACAGTACGTATCTATGTATAGCACATTGTCATCATATGCGCAGTGTTAAATCTTGTAAATAAACAATTTTACAAATTATATGACCAGCATGGTTTAACTTAGCTCAGTTGGTTGCACCTCTGACTATCAGTGTGACTATTAATGACGGGGTCGTGAGTTCAAATCCCCACTAGGTCACAGTGTCTGTGATGATTGATATACAACATTGCATCTCATTGTTATTCATCACCTACCACTGAGGCAAGTGGGAAAGTTATCAGTAGTTACTTGTGGAAATGGGTTTGCTTGAGTACCGATTAAACCTCCATGATCCCAGGAAGGGGTGGTTAGCAGATCAGGAGTATAGCTGCCCACAGGCACTGTAAGCCCATGCCTACACTTTTTTAGCTTTGAAATATGAAAAGTTGTCCATTAAAAAAACTCCTTTTTTTATACCATATTTTTATGGCAGCAATATTTTAATTTAGAATAGAAAAACATATAGTTGAAATGCACTATTTATGCATCGTTGGATATATATAAATGTATATATATATAAATACTGATGCATTTCCAGAAGTAGATTCTTGATACAACCACAGTTAAATATGGTTTTAAAAAAAAAGATTACTGGTAACTTCCTGGAATTTTTTTACTGTTAATGTTGATCAGAGGGCTGGCCTCCATTAGGTAAACATCAACCTATAACTTGTAATGATGGAGTAATTCTGATAAACGCACGGGCATTTAATAGTATTACTATGGTATTTTTAGTAAAAATTGGAGCCGAACTTTGTCAACCTCACTTGATAGGCACCTTGGGATGTTACATCAGTTTGGTAAAGAAAATGTTAAAATTGGAAGTGAGTAAGACATTATAAAACTCAATCAATGATTAGTTTTGCTTTTTGCTTTGGTATTTTTGTTTTAAATATGGTTAAATAATTACAGACTTTCAATATTATTTTTATTCGATTTTAAACAAACCAGTGCACAGGCTGAAACATATACATCAATTAATGGAAGAATAATAATTTTTTGTGTTAATGTTGTTGTTGTATGGTGTTTAGCGTCACTTTCAACAATTTTTCAGTCATATCGCGACGGTGTCTACTTGAGACAGTATTCTGAGCGCTGTCACACTTGAATATCATGCCGCAGACACATGGTATGATACCCCACCCAGTCACATTATACTGACACCGGGCGGACCAGACCTAGAACTCTCCTCTAAATGCTGAGCGTCAAGCGAGGAAGCTTCTAGTACCATTTTTAAAGACTTTGGTATGACCCGGCCGGGGATCGAACCCACGACCTTCCACATGCGAGGCAGACGCTCTACCACTAGACCACGCCGCGGTCTTTTTTGTGTTAAAGAATAGTTTGTGTGCAACTTACAAGTGAAGTTATTAATATGTGTCACTGAGCTGTGCAGCAACATTTTATTTTCTTCGTTCCTAATTTTATGAAAAAAAAAAGAAAAAAGAAAAAGGAATTTCAAGTATGAATCATTGATATACTTGCTTAATACTTTAATCTTTGTGATACAGATATATGATATTTTATCAATTTTCATGATAAACAATTATCATCACCTGCTTAACCCGTGCCAGGTGTCAAGCTAAGTGACGCAGATACGCAGGTATTGTGATCCCCAAAGATGATATTTGTTAATGCCCATATTTTCATTTTCTTGTTTGAATTCAACTGTTTATATAAACTAATGATACCACTTGATTTTGATAAAAAAAAAAAAAAAAAAAAAAAATGAATTCTAATTTGATGTCTATAGACTGTTCCCTAGAGGCGTTACAATTATCATGTGTTGTTGTACTGCCGATTGAATAGAAATCAATTAGTGTACCTGTTCACCAGTTGTACAACCACTGTATTACCACATCCATCTACTCGTACAGTCGGGTGACTTACTCTGTTATTGTAGCGATTCATGACGGCTATTTGATAAAAATATCACCATTTACATCAGGTCTTTAATGTTGAAAGTGATAGTTTACTCATACCTGATTTTTTTTTTTATAAAATAAGTTGACTGCCAATTTGGGAGGGAAAAAAGTTTATTACTGTGAATATTATAAATTTTGATATTTGATATTTGCATTTGCTCAGTACTGCACATCAAGTGCAATTTTTTAAATTATTGGGAAGAACTAAGTCCTGTTTGTAACCAATGTTGAAGAATGTTTTATCATTGTAACATTAGGCCATAATACATTAATTCCTAGACTTTCATCCAAATCTGTTTCAAAATTTGGACAATGGTGGGGATGGGGTTATTTTAATTTTTTCCCAGTTATTAAAATGAAAGTGTCATATTAGGCATGCTATGAAAAAAATCAGTAGTAAATATCAACATGTTTAATAAAAATGTTTTGGCAAATTATTGTAACTGTTGTCAGATTAAAAAAAAACAACAACACAATCTGGACAAGACAATAAAATACTAGTATGTTGGGGCGGGCAAAAAAAACATTGGGAATATGTTTGGGTGGGTCAAAGACACGGGGGCAGACGCAGACGAAAATCTAGGAATTGATTTACTATGGCCTTAATGCTTTAATGACTGATTTAGATATATGTTTTATATGCATTAGTTTGTATTGAATCATTTACATGTATGCTATACAGTGATTAATCATCAAATACAAACTTCACTTATATATAAGGTTTATTCAGTAAATTATATGTTTTTAGATATATTCTATTAATATATGATATTTTTTGATTAAATGGAGTTTAACATACCTTTTGAGTAAGTAATTTATAGCAAAAATATTGGAGGGAACATTAAAAGGTGATATTCAAAACATATGTTTATTTGATTTATTTGATTTTTTTGTCTTATAGATTTGTTTGTTTTACAAGTGTCATTTTTATGCCATCGAGAGCTAATAGATGATCGTTTAACTCTGTCAGGTTAACCAGTACACAAACGAACTAATCTCGGCAAGTATTTGATAACTTTCCCACTTGAATCAGAGGTGAGAGATGAATGACAGTGAGACACAATATCAGTCATCACAGAGACTATGGCCAGGCATGGATTCGAACTCACAACTCCTGGATTGATAATCAGATGCGCCACCAACTGAGCTAACTAGGCCTGACTTATAGAGCTGTCTACGGTAGGGATAATAAGCATGCCTTGTTAGCTCAACTAGTTATCCAAAGGCCAGAAGGGATTATGTTATTCTTCCTTCCGTTGGTCTTCAGTCGTATTAACACTGCAACACCTTCAGGTTTGATCCATTCCAGACCAAACCAATGGTCATGGTGTTTATATTTACAAAAGCTTGGGCGATTCTTAAACTGACAATATATTGGACCTGAATGGACAGAGTTATGGGCCTTGATTGATAGGAAATACTGAATTGTATCTAGTAAATACTGTAGCATGTTAAGTTTTCATCTTATTGTAAGAAAAACTGTAAAATGTTATTATCACTGAATTTTGGTTGAATTCTTGAACTGGCTGTATAAGACTGAAAAGGACAGAGTTGTGTCCCTTGATTGATAAAAAAATGATGATTATTTGTCTCATAAACACTCGCTTGCTTTTAATTTTCATAGGATCTTGACCAAACTTTGTCATACTGTTACTGATGATGAATGCTTTGAGAAGTTTTTATAGGAAAATGTTTTTATCACCATTACTTTAGTTTCCTTTGAAATATTGCGATGAAATATTGTGAAATAGAATCTGTACATGAATAGGAAGTTTGGGTTAAGTTTTGACGTAAATAGGGTCAAGTTTATGGTCACTTTGCAAATAAGAACAAAATGATTTCCGCTTGATAACTTTAGTTTTCTTTAAGATATTTTGTGTTAATTTGGGATTGGATTTAAGGTAAATCAGTTCAAGATCAGAAAAAAGCCAACTAAATTGTTAACACCACAAGACATACAGTTTTTATCCAAACCTAACAAAATTTGTCAGAGATGTTTAAAAATCTCCAACTATTAATTGAACTGGACAAATTGGACCAGAATTACCCGCTAGAGCAATATATTATTAAGCTCATTTATCCTTCATGGTCAAGTGGTCTAAAGTTCTGAGATTGTCTGTTTGAACACAGCTCTGTCCAGAGGCGTTTTGCGAGAAAGTTTGCCAGTACTTTTTACTTGCTGAAGGAAGATGGTTTTAATAAGAATCATTTTAGGTCTGACCACCACCATTAATACTCAAATTTTGTATAACCTGTTAATGTAATATCTTGATAGAAGCATTTAACTCAACTCCTGCCTGTGTTATTATCATATTAGATGTCTATAGTTCTTCAACATGCTCTGTAGTAAACAAATATGTGTCAAGTGCGTTTTTCTGGTGAAAAAGTCTTAACCTAACCGCTACTTCCTGGGATTCTATCACCACAAGTTACTCATAATTTTCCCACTTGAATCAGTGTTGAGCGATGAATGACAATGAGATGCAATGTAGTATATATATGTGCTGAAAATAGCGAGAAACCAAATTCAAAATTAGGTCGAGTACAACACTCCGAAAACAGCAGCGGACAATTTCCTCTCCATTAATAGTAATTTATGAAGGATGGAAAGGAGTGTAGTCAAGAATTTATTTTGATTTAATTTCTTGTATTCATTATTACAATAAGTTAAAATTTAAAAAGTTTTTGATTATTTGTTCAAGAAAATACACAAAAATACATCTAAAAGTCATTAATAAGAATTCGGGCCATGATTATATTCAAATTGACAATGACAGATTCGGAACATTGTATCCATTTCTATTTCAGCCCAAGTAACGATTTTCTGCATTAGTATATGATTAATTGGTTAAATAATTAATGATATACACAATCAAAATTCTGACAAGAAAATGATCATGTTATCAGATTAACTTTCCTGTATTGGCAGGCGGCATTTATCATAATAGGAAAAGGACAATTTGAGACAGCAGTGTAATCCAGTACAAATGCAATGTGTTTGAGATAATCTATCAGAGATTTATAAAACCTGCTTATTTTTATTCAGATTTCAATAAAAATCATATTTCACACTTCGTATGAAATTCATTTGAGTGATACTACAGGTTGATTAAGTGACTTATGGATTGTTGGGTGGATTGATGGATGGGTTGGAGGTTGGTGGATGGATGGGTTGGTGTGAGGGTTGTGGATGGGATGGGATGAATCTGAGTACAACCACCACCCTTCTGTTATTGATAACTTTACCACATAAAGTGTTTCAACTGAGCTTGGCTCAAACACATATCTTCAGTGATGAAAGGTTTTAGTGATAACAAAAGAACCTCTTAGACCATTCGCTAATTTTACAATGAAAAACAAAAATTTGCTGAGTTACATACACGGGTAAAAATGCCATATATGTTAAATTAAACATAAAGTTGACAAAACATATTTTAACCTAACCATATATTTTACATGAGTTTTAATTAACATGCATTCCTAAACATATGTTAACTTATGTGGTACTATTTCCATGAAAAACCTACATTTTGACCGTACATTAAATTTATGTTTAACAGCAGAAAACCTTATTACAACAGAAATATATGTTCAATGCGCAGTGGACTATTTACATGAGAAATATACGTTTTTGAACGTATTTAAATTTATGTTAGACATACGTTTTGCATGCGTAGCATTTTTACCTGTGTATAATGTCTTACATGTTAGCTTGCGTAATTAACAAGTGAAAAATGCATAAAGATGCAAATATTAATGAATACAAGCACAAATAATAAGAGACAGGTAATTTGTAGGGGGAAAAATCTCTATTTTGACATTTTAATTAACAGTTAAGCAATTTCAATTTGTGTTTTTTGTTGTTTTCACAATCACTGCCAAATTGATAAACAGCTAATGTGCTGGTTAAAGCGTTTTTTTACCACGGGTCTATTAATGATAACATGTCAAAGGTTCCTTATTGTCTGTGCATATTGCTCTGGTTACAAATCAATTAAGCCTTGTTTGTTGTAAGACCAATTAAAGACCAATTAATGACTAAATTCTAATTAACAATCTATTTTAATGATTAAAACTTTTTTGTCTAAATGTCTAGCTTAGTGAAACAGTTTATTATAAGCATATAATTACGTAGAAAGGACTGCAGATATTGAAATAAAAATCTTGGGCCATCATTATTCATAAATGTGCAAGGACGTGGCAGAGTCTAGTTCTATGTAAATATCTTTGATTCTTCTACATCTAAAAATCTACATCTGCATTGACAAACTTGATAATTACAAATCAGGTATACATATAAAGAGAAATATATAAAGGGCTTTAGCTGTATAAGATATGTGTACTAGGAAAAGATATAAAATACTAAAAATATAGAAGAAAGGAATTCCCAGCTTTTTTTCATCCGGCAAAGACAAACTGTTCTGACTTCTGTGGCTGTACCAGGGTTTTAAACCTGGCCAGCATCGCAATGTCCTATTGTTGGTTGGGCTACATCATAGCTGGGACGAAAACTTCATTTTAGATTGGATTGGAGAAAAGCTCCCTCTTGAAAGATACCAAGGAGGGGACTTCAGCAATAGATGTTGGTAATCTATTCCAAGAAGGGATGGTCCATGGAAGAGACTGTACTTGAAGTAGTCTGTAAATGGAGAATATTGTTGGTACTTGTATGAGTGAGAAGCTCTTGTTCTGGTTGTTGCTGGAGTGAGGTATTTGGAGGCTGGGATGTCAAACAAGTAATTGACAATTGTGTATAGAATTGTTAGCTGTAGTTTCGATTGTCTCACTTCCAGTATATATCCAAGCCTAAGTAAGTCAGCATATTGATTACGCTACTTTTGTTGTGGTTTACAGTATTTGTTCTTGTTGGCGGGGGGCTCCAGACTGTTGCACAAAAGTCAAGGTTTTAACATACCATCGTAATGTATGCATTTGTTTTAGTGGTCTCACTGGTTGATCTGAGCTTTCTACCCCAGCATACTGTTTGCCTTCTTCATTACTCTGTTTATATGGCTACTCCAGGAACCAGAGATTATACTGTAGGTCAACCCCAAGGTATTTTGTTGTCTTATCTTGCTCAGGTGTTGTTCTTACTACTACACTTATGTGGATGAAAATCCATTCCCCATCTTTTCTCCCAAGCTGCCAGCCTATTTAGTTCTTCTTGGAGTATATGATGGTCATCATCTGAAAGAATCTGTCTGTATAATATGCAGTCATCAGTAAAGAGGTGATGAGAATCCATCAGGGAGATCATTGATGAATAGTAGGAATAGTAATGGTCCTAAGACGGTTCCCTGGGGTACTCCGCTGATGACTGGTTCCTTGTCTGACGAATGGCCATCTACTAAGACTTACTGTGTGCGGTCTTGGAGGAAAGATGTAATCCATCGGTGAGTAGATCCCTGTATGCCATAGTGCTTGAGCTTCTTGAGTATCCGTTTGTGTGAGACTCGATCAAACGCTTTGCTGAAGTCGAGCACAATCATATCCGTCTAGATGTTCTTGTCTAGTGAGGCAGGAAGTTTGTGGCACATGGTTAATAACTGCATCTCACAACTACTTCTCGCTCTAAATCTGTGCTGAGAGTCACTCAGGATATGGTGTTTGTCGAGGTGCTTCATGGTCTGACTCGTGATGCTGTGTTCAAGCATCTTACAGCTGAGACTAGTTCAGGAAACTGGCCTGTAGCTACTGGCATTATATCTCGAACCCATTTTGAATATAGCTGTGAAATTTGCATGTTGCCAGTCCATTGGAACAGTCTCCTAGGGATCTGTTGAATATGTTTTCCGGTATTGGGACAATTCCTTCAGCACATTCCGTCAATATTCTAATTCCCTCAATATTCTAGCCGGTATCTGATCTGGATCTGAGGCCTTACTGGGATTGCACTTAAGAAACAAATTCCTTACCCCTCTGTAGTGACAGTGATATCATCCATCTGTGGATAGGGATTTTGTGTCAGGTCTGGGACATCTCCAGGGTCTTCCTACATGAACATATACTGACATACACTATTTATTTAGGATGTTGGCCTTGTCTCGAGGTTCATTAAAAAGTCTACAATTACCTTTTAAAGATGGACTGCCAGTATTATCTTTCAGAAGGGATTTTACATAGCTCCAAAAGCGTTTCTGTTTTGTTGGTCGATCTTGGTTGTCGTCTCCAACCTCATTGATGTTGTTTATATGTATGCTTGTCATTCTAAATTATGTACAGTGTTCTTCTTTTCTTTGTATTTCCTGATGTCAGTTTCTTTCTTGGACTTCTTCATTCTGGTAATAGTCTGTTTCTTCATCTTATTGCTGATCCTCTTCACTCTTGTCTATCCATTGTTTCCTCTTCAATAGTTTTTGGGGTATATGCTTTTCCATGAGAATAGTAAGGGTGTCTCTAAATCTTTGCCATGGTAATAGAATGTATGTTCAATTGAGTGACATGTTCTGGTGAAGGTCTGCAAGTCCTTGATTAATGCTGTTATAGTCAGCTTTTCTGTAGCAGTATACCTGTCTTGGTGGTTTTCTGCATTTTTGTGGCTGCAGACTTGATTTTACGTAGACTGCTTCATGATCAGAGATTCCTGGGATGACTTGGACATTGTTGATCAGCATTTCATTGTTAGTAAAGAATAGAACTAGTATATTCGCAGAACTTTCATGTTGAATGGTGTACTTGTTGTTCCAGGAATCTATCTTTACTAATGGTAAGCTTTACCTTTGATCGGGTAGCTTGCTTCATAACGCTGTCGTCTTTCCAGTCTATACCTCATAGATTGAAGTCACCGCCAAGCTATATGTGTGCTCCTGGTGGAATATGTGATAAGTGCGAGTCAATGTACTGAAGATAATCTCTGTTGGTGGAGAAAAAACCTTGAAATAATCTGAATGTGGTTTAACGCCATTTTCGTTTTGGTGGAAGAAGACCTCAGAATGAATCTGAGTAAAATGACCATCTTTCTGCAAGAAACTGGAAAACTTTCTTGCATAACATTCTTGTAGCAAGTGGGACAGTCACTTGAGCATACAAGCTTTCTTGAGATGGCGCTTTATACCACTCGGCCATGGAGGAGCCTGATAAGTCTGAGTAGAACTGCAGTCCTTCCATGAGTTACTGGCAAAATTTCTGAAGTGTTTTATTTGGATTTGGACAGAACTAATGGTCCAAACCAATGATCTTAGGATTGAGTGATAAGTGGTTTTGATATGCGCCTTGGACCAACTCGGTCATGGGTCCTCCATGACTGAGTGCTCTGAGGTGCTGGGGCAGGGGCAGTTTCTCTTACCTACGAAACTTCGTAAAATGATGTAAGTGAAATACTAAATGAATTTCCCAATATTTTAAAAAAAATTCAACTTCACATTTTACACGTAGAAGTAAACTTACGAACATTAGTGAAGCTGGTCCCTGTTATCTAATGACCACTTACAGCTGAGGTTGTGGGTTCAAGCCCACTTACTTGCAGAAGGACAGTGCTTCAATACTCAGATTCCACCTAAAGTCTTCCTCTACCAATAAAACTGGATATGCAACATGTCATGTGTTGAAAATTGAGGTTAAAAAACACAATAAAATGCAAGAAACAACAAAAAAAAAATCACTTGGCTTTAGAGGACCCCATAATATTATTAAATCTCACAAGCAACTTTGAAAGGTTCAAAAGTGTTATTGACTACATCATTATTTTCATCAATGCATGAAAAGCTCTTCAAATTGTTTTCTTCTCAATCAATCTATATTTTGTTGCATAAATAAACCATTACTGTGTTAAGTTGTTCTGTCTTGAGTAATTGTCTTAACTGTAGTTTATCCTAAACTCTTCAGAAAAATTACTCATTACTTGAGACCAGTGATCAGGCTGTTTCTTTTTTTCCAAACTTAAATATTTAAGATAGTCAAACACAACAGATTCAATGGAATTACCAGATTTCCAAAACCTACATGAAAAAAATGAAGATATGCATGGAAAGAAAAATGAAATTATTATTATACATATATTATAATTATATTTATCAATGTTGTAATTAATAATTTTAAAATCAATTTAAGAAAAATTCTAATACTTCATTAATTTCCTATGATTTCATTGGTTGGTGCTCTTAGATTTGTGGATATTAAAATCTGCGATGTCCCCATTAAAAATATTTGCATCCATTAAAAAATTCATATACAGTTGCAAATTTCAAAATTACAGTATACTTAATTACTCTCTGTTGAACCAACAGTAATATAGAAAACAGGCTAAAACTCAAAGTTGTCTATTGAAGGGGAAGAATACACAGTACAACGGTGAATTACTTTTAAAAAATTAACATATAATTAAATAAATTTAAATTAAATCTAGTCATAATCTCTGTCAACCTTCTAAATCGTAAATTTATCTCTTCTTTTTTAAAGTATAACTGACGTGATGAATATTTATACACATTAAAAATATCATCCTGTTCAGTACAGCAGTCCCCCACGTTGAAATTCAATGACAGTCATAATTGTAATCTTTGAAAGGTTGGAAATCTCTTCCAGCTTTAAGCTGTTAAATATTTAAATTTGTATCTTTTAATATTTCATATTTTCTAAGATGTAAATGACCTTTGAAATCATGGCAGAATAAATTTCAAGGCTCTCTATAAGTATTTATGTATTTGGATCTTACATTATACCTGCCAAGCTCTTTTATATATTTTTTTATTATAAATATTTTTTTTGCATAATTTATTATGAAAGGTCAGTTTTTATAAATGTTTTTACAGATTTCAGTCATATGTATTTGTTCGTGGGTCGTCGAAGCATCAACATTGACATCAATCTGAGATATTCTATTAATAATATGTAGCGAGGCATATGATTTCCCATGATGCAACACAAAGCCTGGGCCATGAACCATCAGCGGGGTGTTAAATATCTTGATATTGGTACATATAATAGCTCTCACATTTTGATGGTATAAAAATTAGAGATTTTCAGCTTCAGGAGTCAGAGGTCAGTTCACTGAGGTAAAAGTGAATGAATCGCTTGTTTTGTAAAACATTTGTGGTCAAATGAAATTTGGTTTAGTATTTGCTTTAGGAGTATTTAGATGTAAATAAAAAAAGGTTTGTGAATGTTGTAAATATATGTTCCATAATTAAATATACAATTTTTTTAACTGATTCATTACGCACATTGCATGATCAGAAATTGCATGAAATAAGACATTTTTATCCAACTTGATTTTTTTTTACATATATATAATTATTATGTAATGTTCTTACAAAAATATATCAATCTATATAAACAATAGAAACAAGTAGTTTTTAATTAATTCTCTAATGTAACCATGTTGTTTCTTTCAGAAAAGCCAAAGAAAAGTAGCAAAGCTTGTGAGTTTTCACTCATTCTGTTCTTTGTTGCTTAGTTTGATATTTTTGTTGTTGATGAAGTTTTTATATTTGATTTTTGTTTCATTTTTGCTATTGATTTAACTATAGTTTTTAAAGAATCTGAATATTAAAATCATTACATAAATAAAGAAAATTATAAATTACAAAAATATTATCAAAAGGAAGTATGGTATGTTTTTGAGGTCAATGGCTTCGAGTCACTCTTAACAAAATTAGGAAAATTATGTCTCCAACTTTCTGTGTGGGGACATTGTTTTTGCCCTGTCCATCTGTCAGAAAACTTGTCCAAGCTTCATTTCGTTAACCGCTCGTTCGATTTTAATGAAATGTTGTGGGACGTATCAGTATAAAGTCTAGTGGTGCATTTTGCTGCTACATTCCTGTCTGATGACTTAAGAGAGTTATGGCCCTTCAATGTTTTAAAATAGAAATCTCACCCATGTTTCATCTCCTTAAACACTCGTTGGATTTTAATGAAACTTTGTAAGAAGTATCAGTATGAAGTCTAGTGGTGCATATTGTTGCAGCATCCCTGTCTTGATGACTTTTAAGGGAGTTATGTCCATTTCAATTCTTTGAAATATAAATCTTGTCTGACCTTCATCTCCTCAAACTTAAATTCAATTTTGGATAAAACTTTGTATGAAACGTTATTTTAAGACAGTGATGTCTCTTTGATTTAAAAAAAAAAACTATTTCTGGTTGAACCTGATTTTCTTTGATATGTCACAATGTCATATAACTTGTTTAAAATAAAAGGAGGTTAATTGAAGGATGCTGGTCCAACTTATACATATATTCATTCTGAGGTCAGATGTCTCCACCAACAAAACATGATGCTATATTATAACCTTAAATGTGTTTAAAATTGTGTTAAAAATTACATTGAAAAAAAAAAAAAAAAAATTTAAAAAAAGAGTGGAAAAAGGAATATTTATCTGGACATTAATTAAAAATGTAATATATAAAAATCATGTATTGTAGAACTTTCTTTGAGAGGAAAACATGTTCAAAATAATGTTCATAAATGATGTTCAAATCAATTTTTATATGAATTAATTTTATTTGATCTTTTTAGCATTTCAGTTATGCTTATATTACTTTGTTGCTGATTTTTTGCAGCTGGTTTTCTTTTTTGGTGCTAATAACTTGTTATTTTGGCTTGCTTAATAATTTTTTAATTATTTATTTATAGATTTTTTTGTTTGTGTTTTTATGGCACATATTGTTTTTATCATTATTTTCATGTGTACTTCATGTCTCCAGAGGGTAGTAGTAACTACCACTGTAATGGAAGTGGTAGAGAACATAGTAGCCTCTTATTTGGTAGATTGTGGGTTAAATCCATTGCCATTTATGAAAGATTTTTAAAATTTAAAAAAAAAATGGTACCAGATGTTTCCTCATTTGGTATTTACAAAAGGATATTTCTAGGACTGGTGTGTCATATAAAATTTGACTGAATAACACAGGTGAATCTTGATCAAAGGCATATGGTCCAGTGGTAGAGCATTGAATCCAGGATCAAAGAGTCATGGGTACGATCCTTCATCATGGCTATGTGTGATCCTTGAGCAAGACACTTATTCTGCATTTGCTTAGTACTAGTTCTACCCAGGAACACTTCGACTGTGATTTGTAGAAGTTGTGATAACTTGCTTCACAATCGAAGTAAAATGAATAATTTAAACTAAGAAAAAAAATTTCAATGATGGACTTTTTCGATGTACCTAAATTCAGTTGTGATCATAAATAGTTTCAAAAAAATTCTGTGACATATTTTTTCACAATGTTTTATCCTTCTTATAGGCACAGAATTGTTGACATATAAGGGACTGCCTGTTGAAAATGTTACATTGTCACACAAAAATTTCATTTGTAGTAAAAGTTATGTTTTCACACTAGAAATAGGTTGTCTCCAGATACTTTTTGTCACAAGTGTCATTATAAGTGTTGTTATGATAAATTCGGCATGTACTGTTTATCTACAGTATATTATATCTATGTTTCACCCACGTTTTATTGTCATAACTCATAGTTGTTATTTATTGCATACTATACGTTTTTGAGGCCTTCTATAATATTTCACACAGTTATAACATTCTTCATTGTCGGATACCCATGTGTAATCCATTCTGATATTCTCCATTTATCACTCATGGGGTATAACACTAACTTTGCATCGTTTCTACCAAGCTACGAATAGTTCCTTCACGATTTCATGAAGTGAACGTTATCCAATCGCAATGCTAGTTTCATGCAAACACCGTTTTGATAAGCCATTTTTAACATTAGCTGTATTTTGTTCAGTTCAGTTCAAATAAAACGACACTGAGCTAGCATAATTGCCCACGGGTGATGGATGGAGAGTATGAGAATTGAAACCTTTGGGTATCCAACTACGAACATTCCTGTTCTTTAAGGTGGCTTTTAAACATTATGTTTAGCAGCTTTGCGATATTAATAGGTATTTTAAGGCACATGAAAATAGAAATAGTTTTCTTGGTGTGTTGTATTTGGAAACACATCTCATATTATTTTTATCTTGATTATTTATTTAACATCAAGTGTGCTGTAAGTTTTTGCCCTGACATTATGCAAGTGACGGGATACAAACCCATGACCCTGATTTGCTCTAACATTTCAGGTTATATATGGCATATCCAGTTTTACTGGTGGAGGAAGTCCTCAGAATGAATCTGAGTTGGACCACCGTCTTTCCATGAGTAATTGGCAAACTTTCTGTTGGTTAATAAATGAATGCTTGACCTGGAATGTTTAGTTGCTCCAACATTTTATAATCATTATGTTGTTTTTTTTTCAACCAGCCTTGTGACACATGCTCATAAATGGAATAAATCCAGTAGAACTGGCTAAACTCTTAAGTTTTGCAGGTGTGAAGGGTCTAGGGTCATTCTGCATACTGTGGTAAGTTTTTCAATCAACCATGTGTCACATGTTGATTGAATAGGAAATGATGTTATAACATTGTGTCTGTCACATGATACAAGATAACTTAAACAAACAGCAAAACACATGCTCTCTTAAATCAACAAAATCAACATAAACATGATAACGTTGTCAATAGGAAAAATATAACAAACTGCATAATGTCATGTGTACCTCTTTAGCAATTGTTTATTATCATGGCCAACTCGTAACCAGCAACCAGTATGACATAAGTTAATATTTATTGTAATTATGAAGGAGAAGTCATTTTCTAATTTAAAAAAAGGAAATAAAGGGGAGGCAATGAAGTAAATTGTGTAATTATTTAATATTTATGATCATTTTAAAGCAGATCGTAGATTTTTATAAATTTAAAAAAAATATAAATAAGGATAGATCATTTTATAAATTTTAAAACTAACTAATAAAGGAGAGTCAATCCTGGATTTTGTATGTCTGACCACAAGCAACTGTTCGACGTTCGGCGTAAACAAATTCCATTTTAAATTATTTATCAGCATCAACGGTGGGGGTAGCTATCATTTGTTAAATGTAATTTAAATTAGCGAGATCCCTGGCGGAGTAACCTTTTGATTTGTTTATTCTACGACTTCCACTTTTATCTAGAAAATTCACCTTCATACACCTTTCACTATGAAACTGACGGCGATAAGCAATGCAAATAACACTTTATTTCTCTGATTGACTTATAGTTTTGTTTTTACGTTTTATGTCCTGGATTGTAATTGTTCGTCATCCGTTCGCGGGATTGGCAACGTTTCCATAGAGTATAAATACGTAACAAAGTGCATGTAAGCTTTTATATTCAATTTGGATTGCATTCGGATAGACTTTTCTACCAAACATGACAATTTTGATAGGTTTGGCATGTTTTTGTTTGTGATATTTAAATTAGATTCACCTTATTTCAATGGGACTTTTATTGTATTTTGATATATTAATTCTGCTTTTTTTTTTCTTTATTTGTAACATGGTATATGATCTTTAGTAAGTGAATATCCAATATTGTTGTAAATATCTGGGAGACAGATTCACAAACTGTAAGCTTTCTTCTGAATCCCTTTCATAGTTATATACACATGTGTTAACTAATATGTGATATTTTCAGTGTAATTGTATACTATTTGTGATTAAAATTTGTTTAAACTAAATATCTGAATTTTATTTTTTTTTTTTTTCTTAACTAAGAGAGAGATAATGTTATGTCAATATGTACCAGTATTGTGCAGGAGGGGCTATGACTGGTTTGAAAATTCGTTCAAGTACCCATGCAATTCAAAAAACTAATTTCATTGCAGTCGTATTTGAGCACCTCTTCTGAATCAGTCCTGGTATTGATATATAATGTTTGTTAATACATGTTTTATATTTTATTGTAATTATTGTCGAAAATAAGGTCGAACAAACTGCTATAAATAGACAATCAGATGAGTGTTATTTGACAGTCGATATTTATAATTCACATTAGAATTTCTTTTTTTATTCCAGCTTTAGAAGGTTCAGCAGAGATTGGACCAGGTTCAACAATCAAGAGGTCGGCATCTGTAACAGCAGGGGCAGTAACTCATGCTAGTCAGTCGGACAGTTGTTGGAATATTGACAGAACCACAGACCAGTCTCATGGCCAGCCAAGCATTGACCAACTAAGGAAACAGGTATGAACGTTTATAACCATGAGTGATAAAGAATTGTCAATCAAATAATGGGAAGGCAATATAGAAACAGTACTGTTTAATAATTTAAAACAATACTATACATTTATATAGTACATGGATATCTAATTTAACTACACTTTGCTTAACCAGTGCTTTACACACGTCTGCTGGTGACGAAGGGTAATGTGTACTTTGCATACATCATTTATCTCCACTTTGAAGTTGCTTTTGTATATTCTGACATACGATTAGCTGATAAAGTTGTGAGGCCACTCCCCCATGTCCTTCTGTCAAATCGTTCAGTTGATGTAACACAATGCACTTTAATCACTTAATTATATTGATTGACTTAGCTGGCTGTTTGCAGAAAAAATTGCAAAATTAATTATAATTCCCAGCGATGATTTTAGAAAATTATTAGGCATATAAATAAATATGGCTAAAATCAAATTGAAAAGCTGAATTAATAATAATGTTGTCTTCACTCCAGATCAAACCTTCCAAATGACTGCAAGAACTCTTACTTTCTTGATACCCATTTTTCATTGGCTAATCATCAAACCATAAGGCTGATGTTTTTAAATACTTGAAGAAAAGGAGTGAAAATAGTGCAAAGAGCAATCAGTTTTGTTTGATATCATGCATTTCTAAAATGCCATGAATGTTCTTAACTCTGTGCAGTGCATAGTGCGTATTGTGCCTATCACAACGTTTCACTCTGTGCAGTGCGTAGTGCGTATTGTGCCTATCACAACGTTTCACTCTGTGCAGTGCGTAGCGCGTATTACACCTATCACAACGTTTCACTCTGTGCAGTGCATAGTGCGTATTGTGCCTATCACAACGTTTCACTCTGTGCAGTGCGTAGTGTGTATTGTGCCTATCACAACGTTTCACTCTGTGCAGTGCGTAGTGCGTATTGCGCCTATCACAACGTTTCACTCTGTGCAGTGCGTAGTGCGTATTGTGCCTATCACAACGTTTCACTCTGTGTAGTGCGTATTGCGCCTATCACAACGTTTCACTCTGTGCAGTGCATAGTGCGTATTGCGCCTATCACAACATTTCACTCTGTGCAGTGCGTAGTGCGTATTGCGCCTATCACAACGTTTCACTCTGTGCAGTGCGTAGTGCGTATTGCGCCTATCACAACGTTTCACTCTGTGCAGTGCGTAGCGCGTATTGCGCCTATCACAACGTTTCACTCTGTGCAGTGCGTAGTGCGTATTGCACCTATCACAACGTTTCACTCTGTGCAGTGCATAGTGCGTATTGCGCCTATCACAACGTTTCACTCTGTGCAGTGCGTAGTGCGTATTGCGCCTATCACAACATTTCACTCTGTGCAGTGCGTAGTGCGTATTGTGCCTATCACAACGTTTCACTCTGTGCAGTGCGTAGTGCGTATTGCACCTATCACAACGTTTCACTCTGTGCAGTGCGTAGTGCGTATTGCACCTATCACAACGTTTCACTCTGTGCAGTGCGTAGTGCGTATTGCACCTATCACAACGTTTCACTCTGTGCAGTGCGTAGTGCGTATTGCGCCTATCACAACGTTTCACTCTGTGCAGTGCGTAGTGCGTATTGCGCCTATCACAACGTTTCACTCTGTGCAGTGCGTAGTGCGTATTGCGCCTATCACAACGTTTCACTCTGTGCAGTACGTAGTGCGTATTGCACCTATCACAACGTTTCACTCTGTGCAGTGCGTAGTGCGTATTACACCTATCACAACGTTTCACTCTGTGCAGTGCGTAGTGCGTATTGCACCTATCACAACGTTTCACTCTGTGCAGTGCGTAGTGCGTATTGCACCTATCACAACGTTTCACTCTGTGCAGTGCGTATTGCGCCTATCACAACGTTTCACTCTGTGCAGTGCGTATTGCGTCTATCACAACGTTTCACTCTGTGCAGTGCGTAGTGCGTATTGCGCCTATCAAAACGTTTCACTCTGTGCAGTGCGTAGTGCGTATTGCGCCTATCACAACGTTTCACTCTGTGCAGTGCATAGTGCGTATTGCGCCTATCACAATGTTTCACTCTGTGCAGTGCGTAGTGCGTATTGTGCCTATCACAACGTTTCACTTAATCAATGAGATCCTCCTGGAAATAACTCAAATGTCACTGCGTGATCAAATTCACTGAATGGTAATTTCACTGTTTTGTTAATGAATTATTAATCATTTCACTAAATGATAATTTCACTGTTTTGTTTAAGTATTGATAATTTCACTAAATGGTAATTCTACTGTTTTATCGATCCATAAAATAAAAATTGTTGGTTTCAGTAAAAATACAATTAAATTTTACTAGTGAACACTGCAGTTGGCTTGCTCTAAGACCATATTGTCGCTTCTCATGTGTCTTTAGGAATGGTACATATATATTACAGACACTAATAACCTCAATTTCTATCATTTAATACAAAACTATTTATTTGATAAATTAAATTTAATTGAGAGAATCATTTAAACTGTATTGAATGCTTGAATGAGAGATTATGTAAAGACCACTTCATACCAGTTGTACTAGGCATTATTTTGAAGTGCCATAGCTCCCAATTGACCTCAGTATTATAAGTAATAATTTTATCGAAGTTTAAACACAGTAAGCTACTGTAATGCTCCAAAGTCATTGATAACTTAGTCCACTTGTTGAAAAAAAATCCTTATTTGAACAGTTATCTAAAAATCATTACTTCATATTTCCATAGATTATTATTACTTCAATATTTTGGAGAAGATCAATTCAGTCGTACCAACTGCTATCTCCAATTTTGAAGATTGGTTTAAACTTAAACTCTCTATTCATTGTAATGAATTTTTAAACAAAGTTTTGAAGAAAAAAAATCAGTTGAAAAAAAACAGCGAATAATGCAATATTAAGAAAATTTCTGTTGAAGAAAAAAAAGTTTATGATATAACATTGAACAGAAGCCAAAAATATTATTGAAATATTAACTTCTCTGAAATTGTATTTATTAATGTAATAGCTTAGTTGATTAATAAGTTTGATATCAGTGTGAGGTTTGGGAGGGGTTGAACATCATGCCATATTGACTAATCTTATCAAATTTTAATGCCAAAATTGGTATGACTGGCTTTGTGGTTATCACATGATCTGTAATAAGTGATCAATAATGATGGTAATATCTAATTGTGCAATTATTTTAATTCTGCTTTGAAATGATTTGTGTCAGTGTGTCTTATGGCACTTTTGAATTGAAAAGAAATGAGTTATCTTTAGAAGACTGGTCCAAGACGCGTTTCCTCCCACTACTAATTTTTAGCTCGCCAGGATGAATATCCAGGAGAGCTATTGCCATGACCCTGGCATTGTTGTCTGTAGACACCCAGATTTGCCTTTAGTTGTGTTTAAGTTTTGGTGGTTGTCTCGAAGTCCTAAACTATCTTTCTGATTCTGTTTTCATTTACTTTCCTGCTTTATAACACATTGCTTTTTATGCTTTTAATATACATACTGACCCAGGTAAGGCAATCTACAATTGGACTTGGCCATACAAGCAGGTTAAACTTTTGTGTTTAGTTTGCATTTAAGTTTTTGTTTTTGCCTCTAAGTTCAAAACTATCTTTCTGAGTCTGTTCACATTTACTTTTCTGCTTCATTACACATTGCTTTTTTATGCTTTTGATATATATATTGACCAAGGTAAGGCATCTATCATTGGACTTAGCCATACAAGCAGGTTAAACTTTTGCGTTAAGTTGCATTTAAGTTTTGGTGTTTGCCTCCAATCTCAATCTTTGCATGGGTGGTGAGTTTTATCCCATAGGCAAGCTTTGTTGTCTTCTGACAACCCTTGTGTTGGTTTGAGTCCAGCTTGGTGCAGAAATGTATCTGAAAAATTTTGGCAGCTATTTGCAGAACTATATTGGTTCTTCTCAAATTCATTGTGAGGCCTTCCTCCACTAACAAAACTGGATGCTATATTTAACCTGTAATACACCAGTCAGTTGCATCCTCCACCATCCAGATTGAGACATAGTGAGGACATTGACTTTTCTCCCTGCAGAGCACAGGTAAAGGCTTTGCAGGGACATTTGACAGGTAAAAACATGGGATCAGAGATTCATGGGTTCAATCTTCCACCACGGCTATATGTGGTGTCCTTCACATTTAAACCACCATGTTGTTGCTGACACATTGTCCCCCTCTTTACTTTTTCTGTATTTCAACTATTGTGAGATTCCATTGTCCCAGTAGAATATGGTAAAGAATGCACAAATCCGATACTCCCCCAGCAAGAGGCACCGCTATGATTACAAACTATTTTTTGACTTGTAGTTAGTTTCCTGTACTACCATGGCACTGCAGGGACATTGATGCAATAAGAGCCATGCTGTCTACCACTATATTCGGGCCTGGGGGGAACCGCCGGGGTGCATAGTGCATGATGTGTTGAAAATAACATTTAGCTCCATGTTTCTATTTTTTGTGACCATGACAATATTATACTCACACTAGTTTTTATGAGAAATATTGGTCTTAAAGTTATTAAAAGTCACTTTTTTGTTTTCAAGTCCCAAGTTTAAATATAAAATCAGCCATTGAGTATAATGAACACTTCACATACAAATTCTTCAATAATCATAAATAAGTTTTAAATTACAACTAAAAATTGCAGGTTGTATTCTTTCCAAGAAATCTAAATATGCCTTCAGTTACATTTAAAAACTTTCTCTGTCAATATCATCTGTATCAATAGATATTTATACAATTGGTGAATCTTAATTTACATCAAAATACCTCAGAAACAATTTGGATTTGGGTTAAACATAAATCCCTAAAATCATTGAAGCTGTTGCCTGTGTTACGCTGTAATGTTTTAGTATAATTATTTAATATGGGTGAATAGGTGAAATAAATACACACAAGTCCAACTTCTAATTTCTTTACTTTTATATATATAAATAAGCGTAATCAACTTTTGACAACTGGAGAATCAATATTTATTTATCTATGTCGGTATAACCAGACAAAACGATTAATTTAGTTATTCACAATCAACGTAAATTTAGCACACATGTATAAATTGTTTCTTCGGAAATCCGATATCTATAACCACTGTGGAAAACCACTTTTTATGTCCCCCCTCAAAAAAATTTTTGGGTGGCATATAGTAATCGCAGCGTCCGTCCGTCCTTCCGTCCGGTATTTCGTTTCCGGCCTGTAACTTTGTCATGCATAGATGGATTTTGTTGATACTTGCAACAAATGATCAACAAAGCATCATGACGTGTTGCGAGTATGACCCACACCCGTACCTCAAAGGTCATGGTCACAATTTGAGTTTGTTTGACAACACTTTGAGTTTATGTGAGATTTCTTTTCTGGCCTGTAATTTTGTCATGCATAGATGAATTTTAATGATACTTGCTACAAATGATCAACATAACATCATGACATGTTGGGGAGGGGGGGGGGGGTGGGGGCATGTGACACTTAACACTGACATTTCTTGTTTTAACTCGCTTTTAATATGACTTCTCCCTTCCTAAAACTCTCAAAACTAACTGTCTCGATTTAAAGCCAAACATGATATGACATTTATTTTGACTAATCAAATTGTCTGATAAAATATAGATTATCTTAAATACTAATCATTGTTATAACAAAAGGTGCTAAATCGAAAGCCCTTGATGTACATGTACTAGTTAAAAAAATATACATTATGCAACAAATGACACCTGTCAAAACAAACACTTATACAAATCCGCTATCTCTTGTAATTTTTTAAAGAATGGTATATGTTGCTAAAATGTAACTTATTTTGACACGAATTAGTCTATGAGACATTAATCAACAAAAATACATTAAAATGCTTTAATGAAAACACCAGAATAAAATGTGTTAACATTCATACAATATGAAAATTGCAAACTTATTCTTTAGATATATTTAATCCATAATCAGTCTTGAATTGGGTATATTTAGATTCAATCAAATATGCTTTGATTGTTAGTTATTTAACACCATCATGTGCAAACCATTTTCAAACATCAAATACTAGTAAATCAAAGCGCAAAAATTAATACACAAAAAATATTTTTAATCTGCGAGTGTCAAAGAAAATATATAACAATAAAATGCTGACAATTTTTACTGAATATGTGTGGCATAACACCTGTACTTTGGCACTGGTGTTATTATTTCTGCTCCGTGGAAGCATTGAGCTTATTCTGTGTTGCTGAAGTCGCTATGGGGACTGGATGGGTATCTTATGTTTTCATTACATTACTCTTTATGAGCAAACTAAAACAAAAGTCTGCTGTTTCCTTCTTTTTCTTGTGTTCTTCGCTTTTAAAGGATAGCTTACAGACCCGTTTGCCTAAACCCTTAGAGTTTCAATTCTTACCTTCTTAAATAGAGGCTGACATTCAGTGGTTTTCCAATTCAAAAATCATGTTTTTTTCCCCAATTAAGGCCAAAAAAAAAATCCCAAAATATAAAAAATAAATAAATAAATTTAACATTAGGGGATTAAAAAAAAAACTGGATATGAATTTATTGTAATATCTGATAATTATTGGTTAGAACAATGTCATGATCTTAAATGCTTTATATTCCAGTTTGCTAAAGCCTTAAAAAATCCCAATTTCCCCTCAATCGCTGTTTTTTTCCCAATCTCGAAGGCTTGGGACTCTTCCCAATTTCCAGAAAAGAGGCTCTGTCAAGGTGCCATGTGCCTTCATGTTTCCCAATGCTTGATAGGGTCAATATATGCACTATGTATTATATGTTTATATTGTTATAAAAATTATGTTTAAACTGAAAAAACTGGATCCTTTTATAAGTAATATTATTGCTTGGTTAAATACAGGTTATCAAATTTCAGGCAGGTATCTCCAGGTACATAACCTGTATCTTGAATCCCATCCCCTGTAGAGTCTTCCCATTATAAATACGCTCTATATTTACTGTAAAGAGTAATTAAAGACAGTTTCAAAAGGCTGACATAAGATTTGCGTTGATAACTTGAAATAGGCCAATTTACTTGTATTCATTCGTGCCTGATTACCGAATAAGTAAATGTGTCTATTTCCAATGATTGCGATTTAAATGGGGCTTTGATCAATATGGTAATTTCATGAATAAATATATTGACTGGTTTCCGGCATAGGTGTGGGTAATTGTGCAGTATTACATTTAAGAAAAATATAAAAGTATCGAAGGTCAAAGACAAAGTTATACCTCATATTTGGAGATGTTAATTTCGTTTATAAACAGGGTATAAAACATTTAAGGATTAACATAAGGTCGTGTAACAGGAGATGTTAATGATTTTTGCAAAACTTCTATGGTATATTTTGAAATACGTTTAAAAAAGTTTTTAGAAATATAAAATGTGTCAATGAGTGTGACTCTGGAATTTTTATAAAATTCACAGAGAAGTTATCGGAATCATTTGGTTTTTTTTTAAACCAATTTTAAGCAATTTAGATTGGGGGTGTTAAATAAAAGTTTAATATTGGATCAGTAATCATACATTTTGGGCAGTTGTGTTAGGAGTGCGGTTGCCTGCACAAGGATACTTTGTGTTACTTTGACGCGAGAGTTTGAATTAACTTTTTTTAAACCAATTAAAAGCAATTTACGTAGGTGTTGAATTTGTCTTTGAAAAAAAAAAAGAATTAAATGTTAAATATCAGATCTGCAATTATTAAGGCAATTGTGTTGGGAGTACAGTGGCTTACATAAGGATATAATGTCAACAACCACCCGGGACTCCGCAAACACGCATTTATTTATTCCTGTATACAAGTGTCAAGAGAAGTGTAATAGAACTTCATAGTAACACCACTTCATGGTTTCCAATATCATATTTAACATTTTTAAAGAGTGTAATAGAACATAATTTAAGTAAAGACTTCCAGTTCTGTCATTCAAAATACTACTATTGTGGAAACGTTCAAACTACGTTAGAAATATTTGGATTATTTCGGAATGCCTTGCTTAGTTCTGAGGGACAATTGTAATGGGAAAGTGTTCTAATGTTGTTATTCTATGGCATCAATCTGTTTATACTGTGTGGTTATAATATATATATTGTGTAAAGTGTGCTTGAGAATTCATTTATATTAAGGAGTTGTTGATTATGCATGTTAAATATTGAATTGTGCATAATTATTGATGTATGTTTGTCATTTATTAATTTATTTAATCCTTCTGATTGAATGATTTAAAGGCTTCACATAACACTCAATATTATACGGTGAAGTGGATTCCACATACTGTATATGGAGAGTTGTTGGTGAAAGGGGTTTCACATAACACTCAATATCATACGGTGAAGTGGATTCCACATACTGTTTATGGAGAGTTGTTGGTGAAAGGGGTTTCACATAACACTCAATATCATACGGTGAAGTGGATTCCGCATACTGTTTATGGAGAGTTGTTGGTGAAAGGGGTTTCACATAACACTCAATATCATACGGTGAAGTGGATTCCGCATACTGTTTATGGAGAGTTGTTGGTGAAAGGGGTTTCACATAACACTCAATATCATACAGTGAAGTGGATTCCACATACTGTATATGGAGAGTTGTTGGTGAAAGGGGTTTCACATAACACTCAATATTATATGGTGAAGTGGATTCCGCATACTGTATATGGAGAGTTGTTGGTGAAAGGGGTTTCACATAACACTCAATATCATACGGTGAAGTGGATTCCACATACTGTATATGGAGAGTTGTTGGTGAAAGGGTTTCACATAACACTCAATATCATACAGTGAAGTGGATTCCACATACTGTATATGGAGAGTTGTTGGTGAAAGGGGTTTCACATAACACTCAATATTATATGGTGAAGTGGATTCCACATACTGTATATGGAGAGTTGTTGGTGAAAGGGGTTTCACATAACACTCAATATCATACAGTGAAGTGGATTCCACATACTGTTTATGGAGAGTTGTTGGTGAAAGGGGTTTCACATAACACTCAATATCATACGGTGAAGTGGATTCTGCATACTGTTTATGGAGAGTTGTTGGTGAAAGGGGTTTCACATAACACTCAATATCATACGGTGAAGTGGATTCCACATACTGTTTATGGAGAGTTGTTGGTGAAAGGGGTTTCACATAACACTCAATATCATACAGTGAAGTGGATTCCACATACTGTATATGGAGAGTTGTTGGTGAAAGGGGTTTCACATAACACTCAATATTATATGGTGAAGTGGATTCCGCATACTGTATATGGAGAGTTGTTGGTGAAAGGGGTTTCACATAACACTCAATATCATACAGTGAAGTGGATTCCACATACTGTATATGGAGAGTTGTTGGTGAAAGGGGTTTCACATAACACTCAATATTATATGGTGAAGTGGATTCCGCATACTGTATATGGAGAGTTGTTGGTGAAAGGGGTTTCACATAACACTCAATATCATACAGTGAAGTGGATTCCACATACTGTACATGGAGAGTTGTTGGTGAAAGCCACATACTGTATATGGAGAGTTGTTGGTGAAAGGGGTTTCACATAACACTCAATATTATATGATGAAGTGGATTCCACATACTGTATATGGAGAGTTGTTGGTGAAAGGGGTTTCACATAACACTCAATATCATACAGTGAAGTGGATTCCACATACTGTATATGGAGAGTTGTTGGTGAAAGGGTTTCACATAACACTCAATATCATATGGTGAAGTTGAGTCCACATACTGTATAATTATGGAGAGTTGTTGGTGAAAGGGGTTTCACATAACACTCAATATCATATGGTGAAGTGAATTCCACATACTGTATATGGAGAGTTGTTGGTGAAAGGGGTTTCACATAACACTCAATATCATACAGTGAAATGGATTCCACATTCTGTATAAGGAAAGTTGCATGGGGCTTCTTTATTGCTCAGTCTCGTATGGAGAGTTGAAGAATGTTTCTGATATTGCAAAATTTCATATGGAGAGTTGATAGTGTAAATAATATCATTGATGGAAAAAAACATGCCTGATTATCAGATGGCATAGCTGTTAATTCTCAGGAGCATATCAGTTAGTAACTGACAGACTATTAAATGTTAAGTAACTGACAGACTATCTAATGTTAAGTAACTGACAGACTATCTAATGTTAAGTAACTGACATACTATTAAATGCTAAGTAACTGACAGACTTTTAAATGTTAAGTAACTGGCAGACTATTAAATGTTAAGTAACTGACAGACTATCAAATGTTAAGTAACTGACAGACTATTAAATGTTAAGTAACTGACAGACTATCAAATATTAAGTTACTGACAGACTATCAAATGTTAAGTAACTGACAGACTATTAAATGTTAAGTAACTGACAGACTATTTAATGTTTAGTAACTGACAGACTATCAAATGTTAAGTTACTGACAGATAATCAAATGTTAAGTAACTGACAGACTATTAAATGTTAAATAAATGACAGACTTTTTAATGTTAAGTAACTGACAGACTATTTAATGTTAAATAACTGACAGACTATTAAATGTTAAGTAACTGACAGCCTATCAAATGTTAAGTAACTGACAGACTATCAAATGTTAAGTAACTGACAGACTATCAAATATTAAGTTACTGACAGACTATCAAATGTTAAGTAACTGACAGACTATCAAATGTAAGGTAACTGACAGACTATCAAATGTTAAGTAACTGGCAGACTATTAAATTTTAAGTAACTGACAGACTATCAAATATTAAGTTACTGACAGACTATCAAATGTTAAGTAACTGACAGACTATCAAATGTTAGGTAACTGACAGACTGTCAAATGTTAGGTAACTGACAGACTATTAAATGTTAAGTAACTGACAGACTATCAAATGTTAAGTAACTGACAGACTGTTAAATGTAAAGTAACTGACAGACTATCAAATGTTAGGTAACTGACAGACTGTTAAATGTTAGTTGTACATTAGAGGTAATTTTGAACTGAATGCTGTTTTTTTTATAAACTTGAGCTTGTCATTTTTTTCAATGACAGAAATTGCATCATTGATTTTTCCAAGATAAGTTATTTAAGAAAGAAATTATGTTTTATAAATGTTTGATTATAATTACCTCAAATAATTTATTAAAGAATTATAGTCTTTTTCCATAGTCAATTTTGTAAAAAAAAAAAAATAAAAAAAATTTAAAGGTCTGGTTGACCCTGGAGATGACCTTTGTGCCTTGTATTAAATGATTTCAATTGATTCATACAATCTTTTATCACAAAAAACGGGCAATTAAATGGATTGAAATAATAAATCAAGATTTTGGATCATGTAAAAGCCCTATATAACTGGTGTTGATATTTCTACAAAGGGTTTCTTGTTTGAAAATTAATTTCGACATAATAACGCTACGGTTTTTAGTAGATTCCTCGCAACAATCTTGCGGATACGTGAGATAGTAGAATGTCGCTGAAAAGGAAATATTTATTTTGTGATTTGAAGAAAATGATCGCAGTCCGGTGTTGTAGTCTATATAATATAGATACATTCATGAAAAGGCAATGTTTGTTTTATGATTTGGAGACGGCTTTTCTATTCTCCAAGTCAGTAGGCGTGGGGAAAATCTCTTATTTTTTCAGCCATTTTGAATGTTTTGATTTTGGACTAGTAGCATGACTTTAAGTAAATTTTTCAGAGTGTGTATATATAAGTTCTTTATTATTAAAATAACGCCTGTTTATAATATTCTGTTTATGGTTTTGTCAACTGAAGGAAGAATATAGGAGTTACTATATTATAACAATTTCCGAACATAAATGTTGTACTTAAACTTTTCACGAAATTAGTGTCATGTGTCAGCAATTCTGGACTGGCTTATTTGTGGTTAACAGGACAATATAACATTTTTAAAGTAAATACATCATAATATTGATCTGAACAGGTGATTGAAGGCATATTTTCTTAAAATATTTGCCGTTTTAATTTAAAAATACTTTAACAATGAACTTTAACAGCTGATGTGTTGAGTATGCCGCAGTGTGTATGTAACATGTGTGTATTCCAGATTGTCCGGTTGACGGAGCTTTAACCCAGTAGCAAAGTGTCCAGGGTTCAGATCTCGTGTTTTTCGTATATTTTTCTCTATTTATAGGTTATTAAGATAAAATTGTGACATGAACTTATATGTTTAAAAAAATGTGTAAGGTTTCTCTTAGCAACACAGTGAATTCGAAAGTTATCACTATTTGATTGAAAATGAAGAAAGGAAGAATAGGTTTATCAGTAATAGGTTAAGCTCGCACATAATGAAGGGAGCAAACAAGCTGTGATAGTTAAGTGCAAAATCCTTCTGATAAGAATGGGTGTGGGTTTTTTTTACCATATTTCTTGATACCATAATCCTTTTAAAGTTTAAATGTCCCAAAAATTAATTCCCAAAAGATGATATACGACATAAAGGATGCATAAGTATACTTGGTCCAGACACATCTGGTATGTTTGTATTTTATGAGATTTTAGCGCCAGAACATTTTGGTATGTTTGTATTACACGAGCTTTTAATGGTGATCAATTAATTATTAAAGCCACGGCTACCCGACAATTTCATTGATTTTCTTGCATGCCGCAGAGACGCACTCTCAGTTGTCTCGACTTACAATGTAACCAGGTTAAGACAGCCATTCTCAGCTGTTTGTTTTACAAAGCAATCGATATTGAAAAAATGATCAACAAAACTTCCCATCACCTGTATTGTCACCTATCATTTTGTAAATATGTCTTGAAGTGTTGAGATTCCACAGGGATTATAGAGTTTTTTTATCTGTATTTTCAGTATTTTTATACTACATTAATCACTGTTAGGATAAATAGATTTAAGGATTTCTGTCTCCCAGTCTTTACACAAATGTGGACATAACCTGGCCATGTGCATTACTAATAAAGGGAACTAATTGTACTATTTCATCCTGATGCCAGACTTAAGCTGTTATCAGGTGTTTGCAAGCTTATTTGTTAATTATACTGAAATGTAAAAGGATTTGATGGGTTTGTTTTGTGCTTCATGAAAAAAGGTGCAAGGCTTTAATATAAGAGGATTTATAACTTAAATATGACACTGTGTTGTTGTAAATATGGATTAAATATGTTTATAGCATCCTGGAATATAATTTTTATGTCAGCACATGTATATTTTATAATATATATAAAAAATTGTGTGTAATCTATATTATATAAAGGTGACTGTTGAATATTCATGATTTGGTTAATCTCCTGGATGGTTGTAAAGCTGCCAAAGTATTCAGTAGAGAATAAAGTTGTGCATGTGACTATGTAAATTAATAAATGCAGCATAATATTAGAATAATGTTTATAATATCCAAGAATATAAAATTTTGTCTGTATGTTGATATAACAATTTGTGTAATCAGATTCAGTACAAGGAAAGTATTGAATACTCCTGAGTTAATGCTATAAAAGTATGCAGTGAAAGAGCAATATTGTACAACATGCGAGTGTGTTAAGAGATGGAACTATAGGATGTATGTATACTCCATAGAGCATTGAATATTCATTATTATTATAATTTATAATATGATTGAATATTCATTATTATATGATGTGATTGAATATTCATTGCTCATTTTTCCTTTATTTTCAAAGAGGAAATAAAACATTTGGATGTTAAATGAAGCATTATGGAAAAAGTGACAATAATGTTGAATTTTAAAAAAAATAAAATATTTTTTTTTAACATCATTTTTGATATAATTATAATTGGATATACATGGCGTATCCTGTTTCATTGGTTGAGGAAGACCTCGGATTAAATCAGAATTCACCCACCATCTTTCCGTTATTAACTGGCAAGCGATCTCACACAACATATTTAAACCGAGTTGGGCTTGAACCTCAGCAGTGAGAGATAAGAGGTCATTCGGTGACATCCCCGTAGACCACTCGGCCTGGAGGACCATTATAATGTTCAAATAAAATATCAGAAATCATTGAGTGGAGTTTCATAACAGAATATAAAATATTTTATGAGAGCTAGTTTAAACAAGTGGATGAAAATTAATTTTTATAGGTTAATGAATAATTGATTGTGAATAGTAAAGGTAATAGAGGATGTGAGAATAATGAATTATAGATCGGTAACATGGCGGTGAACAGCAAACATATCAGATCAATAGGAATAAAAAAGGACAGAAATAAATTTGACCTGGAACTAGAGTAATTGTTATTACATGATGTAAGTCATTAAACACAGAAAGGGGCAGTAGTGTAATGGATAGAGGCCACTCATGTCAAAGGTTGCGGGTTCGATCCCCCTATCAACCTGATGCCTCTCATAAAATAACACTCAGTACTGTTTCTAGCGAGGGAACGGACACAAGAGTGGTTCATATAAGCTTTGAGCTTTCATCGCAATCGTTAAAATAAATTAGTTAAAACTAAACACAGGAAGGATTTGATTGCCCTTTCTGTAGCTGTTATAACCATGCAGACTATGGTCTAGTGAGACATATTGCACGTCTCTAAGGGGCATTTTAAAGATTTTTTTATTTTGCGTCTCCTGAATTTTGGACAGCGGATCAGATATCTAATTATTAAAAGAGATGTCAATCCACACCTTATCTAATTAGGCTGTGGTCATGTGTCATTTGTAGGGGAAATCTTTTTTTACTCTATTTTTACATCTGAAAAAAAAAAAAGTGTCAAAACTTTTATGAGTTTCTTTGCTCATAATTTATTATGAGGATCAACTTTTATATTCAGGTTCCTTCTGTGGATGAATTATCTATGGTACCATCATCTACCTACCACTTATCTCTCACCACCAAGGTCACAGGTTCAATTTGGTTCGAAAACTTTCTGTGAGAAAGTCCGCAAGTTAATTGTGGTGGTTCTACTCAGATTTATTTTAAGGTTTTCCTCCTTCTAAACTGGATATGCCATGACTTATATAAGCTGTCATGTGTTGAAAAAAGTGTTAAACCCAATTAAAAAAATAAAGAACGAAAAACCTTTATATTCAATACCATTGAAATGCTATTTGGTAACAACAATGACTCGTGAATAAAATCAAGCCCGAATTTGTCAAACGATTTTCTAAATATGGCAAAAAATGTCTCATTAGGCTGGCACATAATTTAATTTTCTTTTTTAACATTTCAAAAATAATATCAGTAATAGAATGTTTGGGCAAAAATCAAATATTTAGGTAAGAGCCTAAGTAGCTATCATTTACACACTCGTGGTGTAATTTGATGATATATTCATTGACGATATATAGTTAATAATCTATAATAGTTTTAATAGTAAAATGGCTTTCAAGTTAATTAATAGTTCCAAACCTTATCTGTCATGGCATGAATAATAAATTTTAATATTTGCCTTTTTCACTCATGTTCGAAAAATCTTCAAGTAGCGCTACCGTTATATCAATCAGAATATTGTTTTACTGCACATACAGTTTTGATATATGAATTGGTTCGATTTTTATTAAGTTAGATACTGAGAATGTAATATATCACCTCCAACTGCCGAGAATGTGGGTTTGAATCAAACTAAATGAATATAAATCAAACCAAATTATATGAGAAAAATGCGGAGGGACATATATATATTATATACATGTATTCATGCATACACATCTGGGGTTTTCTAGCTACATGTATGCCATATACAACATGTAATGTAATAACAATTATGCCATATAAATATGCCATATGCAACATGTAATGTAATGACAACTATGCCATATACAACATGTAATGTAATGACAACTATGCCGTATGCAACGTGTAATGTAATGACAACTATGCCGTATGCAACGTGTAATGTAATGACAACTATGCCGTATGCAACGTGTAATGTTATGACAACTAAGCCGTATGCAACGTGTAATGTAATGACAACTATGCCGTATGCAACGTGTAATGTAATGACAACTATGCCATATGCAACGTGTAATGTAATGACAACTATGCCATATGCAACGTGTAATGTAATGACAACTATGCCATATGCAACGTGTAATGTTATGACAACTATGCCATATACAACGTGTAATGTAATGACAACTATGCCATATACAACGTGTAATGTAATGACAACTATGCCATATACAACGTGTAATGTAATGACAACTATGCCATATACAACGTGTAATGTAATGACAACTATGCCATATACAACGTGTAATGTAATGACAACTATGCCATATACAACGTGTAATGTAATGACAACTATGCCATATACAACGTGTAATGTAATGACAACTATGCCATATACAACGTGTAATGTAATGACAACTATGCCATATACAACTTGTAATGTAATGACAACTATGCCATATACAACGTGTAATGTAATGACAACTATGCCATATACAACGTGTAATGTAATGACAACTATGCCATATACAACGTGTAATGTAATGACAACTATGCCATATACAACGTGTAATGTAATGACAACTATGCCATATACAACGTGTAATGTAATGACAACTATGCCATATACAACGTGTAATGTAATGACAACTATGCCATATACAACGTGTAATGTAATGACAACTATGCCATATACAACGTGTAATGTAATGACAACTATGCCATATACAACGTGTAATGTAAGGACAACTATGCCATATACAACGTGTAATGTAAGGACAACTATGCCATATACAACGTGTAATGTAATGACAACTATGCCATATACAACGTGTAATGTAATGACAATAATGTCAAAACTCCATTTAAAAAAAGAAAAAGAGAAGTCTTTCCTATTACAGTATATTCATCCATCTGACTTTTTATGACTCTTGGTGCATGATATTTACATAATAATTGAAGTATGATTTATGTTACTAAATGTGTGAAGTAAAAAAGAATAAAATAGAGTGACATCAAAGGTGCAATACTGGCAACAAAGGGACAAGATGGTCATTTAAAGATTGAAATGTTTTGTTAAAGTTGAATGATAATTATTGCATTAATAATAAGATACTTTCTATATAAAGTATGTAAGTTTGGATACAATGTTTTTGTTTTCAACCTCTTTCATTGAATTGTATAAACTATATCAATTTGATTATATGTGGCGCACATGTTCCAATGGTAGAGCATTGAACTCAGGTGTGAGGGTCGTTGGTTCGATCCTATCCAGGGCAAGACACTTTTTTCACATATGCTTAGTACTGGTTCTACCCAGGTAAACTTTGAGCATGTTTTGTATAAGTTGTAATAACGTCTTTCACAAGTGAAGTAAAATAAATAAGTTTTAAACTTATTTAATTATTATAAAGGATGGAGCATGTAGTATTGTTTCTTTATTCATCCATCTGTCATCACATGTAATTATGATAAAGGATGGAGCATGTAGTATTGTTTCGTTATTCACATGTAATAAAGATTTTTACAATATACAGCATTAAATAAAAAAAATACTTTCATTAGGTAGCAAATATATTTTCTTGCTAGAAAAGGAAAAGAGGACACCTATTGGCATTATATTTTGGGTGTTAGAAGGGAACATGATACATCCATCTGTTGACCTTTGGCATTACGTCTCAACTATTATTGTCAACCTGCTACAGGGAATTCAATCAAAGTTAGAAAAATTAAAAGCTTGGAATATTTCAAAGATGTTGGTGTAAAATTCAGGTTAAAGTTAAAGGTCACCCATGTAGGTCAAAGATTTGTAAATCGCAAATCATGTATCAGCTTTGAATGTAAATTATCCAAGGAAAGGATATTCCGTGAAAGCTCACAGAAATTTTAGGAACAATGAAAATGTGTGTTGAGCACAAAATTCAGGGTTTTTTTATTAATGTCAAGGTTGCCTTTGTTAGTCAAAAAATCCCAATTCACGTGTTCAGCTTTTATTTTAAAAGTTGTGAATGAAAGTACATTAAGTTTAACAGAAATATTAGGATGATATTTCATACCCAAAATCCAGTTTGTATTATGATGGTCAATGTTACAGTCAAGGTCACCTTTAAAGGTCAAAAGTTTGATTAATGGGCTTGCACATTTGTGGGAACATTGATATGTTTTTCAAATACAATTCTTGTTCTGTATGAATTTGAATATAATTACTGACACTAAGCTGAGTGAATGTATATAAGAGGATACCATTTTATTTATGCCGTAAGTTTATACTATACAGAAAGCATCAAAGGAAACATTGAAGACAGACAATAAAAATGAAAATATCAATATATGATACTGCGTAGACATTGGAGAAAAAATTATAATCAAATCTGTCCGAAGAGATTCTTTGAATTCAGGGAACAAATATAGCGATGACAGTTGGACAGTATGCCTGTTATGAAATGAGAGATGCATGTTCCTTTTAAGATAACATTCTAATGGTGCAAGGCAGAAACAAAACACCAACTTTTAAAATTAAAATATTTTAAAAAAAAAAAACAAAAAAAACATTGACAACTGTGATGGTGCATGATCTAGGTGTAGGTATTGTTTATAATGAATTCATCAATAAAACTTAGAAGGCTGTACAGAATTGATAAAGCACAGAAAGTATTGATGAACATTCCTGGCGGACACAACCTGTTACCTACTGTAAACAATTCACAACACAGGCAAGTGATGGATTAATATTGAGGATGAACTAGAAACTTACAGTTGGATGATAATTGTGTAAATTGGATATTAAGACAATCAGTTCTGATTCCATTATGTATTTTCAAAGAAGATTGAGTATTGAAGTTAGTTCTTTCAAACCATTGCCGGATAAGTTTCAGTTGGATCCGGAGCAGAAGGTTTGTACAGTGTTTATTTTACAGTATATAAATCTAGCTCATATAGATTATGTGAAAATTGTAGATAGAGAGAACTGTCACACTTAGTTTTTCAGTGGACTTTTTATCCCCTGCCATTCAAAGAATGATGAACGGACCTTAAGTGTTACCTGTGTCAGTCTGTTCGTTAGTCCGTCCTTCAGATTGGTTTTCAATAAATTACCGTTGATGGAATCAATATTTGATAAATATTTGGTGTGTAATAGTATAGTAAGAAAATATAGGTCAAGTTTGATTTAATTTGTGTCGGTCAAATTTTACATGAGTTATGGCCCCTTTTCGACTAATTTTTTGCTTTAATATATTAACACATTATGGAGGCATCCATATTCTATGGACATATTTCTAGTTTCATTTTAACAAGGAGATGCTGACTGTTATATGTTCTACCTAATCCTTGTGTACATGCATCTCCTTTCTACATTACTCCATCGGCAAATTACATTCGTTTATAAGTAGCCAGATGATGAATCTGATTGTAACTGTGTAATAACCAATCATCATCATTTTGAACAATATGTGACTTCATTGTGTTGATGTTCTCTAAAACATGATTTATTTCAGTTCTTATTATACACAAGCACACAAGGCAAAGAGAAAACTATAATGAATTATGCCCCTGGTTAAATATTAGCTACCATGCAGAAGTTTTAAATCTTAAGTTATGCCCCTTGTAATACAAATGGAATGTGGTAAACAAGAAAGTGCTAGCTTATGCCCCTTTTTGTACAATGAAATATATCAGAGTTATCCCCCTTGTGATACAGAAGCTAATGGAGACCAAGGAAAAAGATGTACAATGAGTTATCCCACTTTTAATACAAAAACTACTGGAAATAAATGAAAGAACTTTATCTCTAAATGTTTGCTACTTGTTGTACAAATGCTTGTATTGATATATACAAAATTTACCATTTAAGATTAAAAATAAAAGAAATGAGTCACTAGTTCTTCATAAATTACGAAACCAATGAAAAACTCTAAACACACAAAATAGGGAAAACCTGTTTATTTGGAATTTATTTCAAAGCGCCTGAATGTTATCTTGCCACATTTTGATGGCAAGGAAATTTAAACTTCTGCCATATCATGTTATTATCAGTTTGAAGGTTGACAGTTTACTGTGATATACTGACTTGCGGTGATACATGTCAATATTACATTGATCAGAAATTACAAATCATCAGACAGTTAGGGGGTGCATACCAAAAAAACTAAGGCGACTGAGTCGTGTTTCATCAGTTGATTGGGTTTTAATTTTATCTGCTGGTAATGAAATATTAGTAATATCCGGTGTCCAATATCTATATGCTATCTATCCTGGGTAGACGCGATACAAATTGCCCAATTACGGAGATAAATGGATAAACTCCGCTTTATGACTGTTAGATTAATATTGATGAGTATCTGTAAAATGCAAACAATTACCAGCTATATGAGAGTTTCCAGTTAACAGCTTTATATCTAATGTGTCATGAAATATTAATAAATAATTAACTGTGTGTTATAAGGTTGAATTGGTATAACATGACTTGGCAGTATGAAGATTAAGATATATAATAATGCCATTTTGTAAAAAATATTATTTTCAATTACCAAAATATTCTGAAGTTCCGTCTCATTATGTTTGAGTTGAATGTTCATTAAACAGAAAAAAAAATGGAAAGAAACTCGTTTCTTGAGTAGGAATTTGAAGTTGAGCTTTTAAAGCAAAACCGGGCCCTGGTGCCTTTCATGTATTCTGCGCAACCAGAGCTCCAGATAAGGTGCGTATTTGCGTAAATACGCAAAACAAATCGTAGAAAAAGCAATATAAATACAAAACAATGCGTATCATAACGCAAAAGAAATGTTTGATACGCAATTACTCGCAAATTGCTTGCGTATTTGCAATTTTTCATTTCTAACCGATCGCGTACTGGCCCAGCGTTTTCGCAATATCTCGAAATAATTAAATAAAGGTAAAAGACCGAGTAGACCGAAACTGGCAAAGCGAATAGACTGGTTCTGAAATTCAGTTTAATTGCGCACAATTTACTAAATTTTGCCTGTGGTACCCGTTTTATATCGTGTAGGCGCTCGGCGATCTAAATCAAGCGTCCAATAATAATGTCTGCGAACGTTCAATGTTTTAACAGTTAAAAGTTACATCTAGTTACATTTGATCACCTTTGAAAGAACATCGTTAGTTCATAATCATTAATATAGAAGACACAAGGCATGTGTAACAGTTAACATACTATGACAGTATGCATAATGATAACAATGAGTTAAATATTTAACAGTTAATAGTTGCAGTTACATTTTGTACCTTTGAAAGAAAGTCAGTCATACAGAAGTCATGTGTTACAGTTAACAAAGGACAGTATGCTTTGAACATAATGATAAACGTGAGTACCATGTATGATTATGTGTTTTGTTTATTGTCAGTTAATTTTACAAGAAATACCCATTGAAAAAAAAATGATGGGGTAAAAAATTTTTTTCACCCAATTGCAAAATGCAAATACCCAATTAAAATAAAAACAATGGAGTAAAAATACTCAATAGGCAAATCCTTATCTGGAGCTCTGGCAACACTGGTCTTTCTACACATAAACAAATACAGAAATATAAAAATGTTGCGTTGAACAATTGCTCTAAATTTAGACAACTGGTTTAGTTGCGAAATGAACTTGCAGAAAAAGATTGAGTTAACTTAACCATTCATCCAGAAGTTGTTTGTATGGCAGTCTATCAATCAACTGAAGGACCTATATGTACCGGACTCAAAACTCTCTTGTATTTAAAGTAGAACATAAAAAACAACATAGTTGTGTACAATATAAACATAATATTTATTTGCACAGCCCTGCATATTATGTGTAAATAATGACCACATGATGATTTAGAAAAACCTAGCACATTTAACCCAAATATTTACCTACTAAGCAGTGACTTCAAATAAAGTAGCGGGGGTAATAAAACAGGTTTTATTGTGATATAAAGATGATGTTAAAAAGTCAAGTTGAATATCGTTTGATTTATTTGAATAAATATGAAAATTGTACGCAGGTGGGACTTAATGTCACATGTATTAAATAAAAACTGTAAAACCATTTCTTTGATAAAGGGGATTACATTAATATACTATTGTTATACACATCGCAGAAGTGAACCAGTCCACTCTTATTAGGAGGTAATGGGTTGGATTTGGGGCTGTCATACCAATGACTTTAAAATAATAGTTTTGTTGTTAATTTTCTAATGCTTAGAATTTAAAGAACAGTTCTTGTTCTAGTCTGATTAATCAGTCCTCCATGGCCATCTGGTCTAGGGTATGATCTCAAGATCACTTACTTTTCATCCCTGAGGTCATAAGTTTGAGCCAAAGTTAATCTAAAAACCTTTTATTAAAAAGTTTGCCAGTTACTTGCAGCTAGGGTCGGTGGTTTTACTCAGATTCGACCTAAGGTCTTCCTCCACCAGTAAAACTTGATGCCAAATTATAATCTGTAATGTTTTAAAAATGGTGATGAACCCTGGAGTATAACTCAGAGTTGAAAGGGGAAAATATAAAAAAGGTTAAAATGCGAAAAATGCAATAAAAAATTAAGCCAAAGTGGGATAAGGGGTAAGGGGTTCATGCTTTAGGAAATAAAACCTGTATAATTTTGGGCAATTTGAATGACTTTGACGCAGTCATTGTTAAAGTCACTTAAAACTACTCATTTGAAGTTTCATCAAAAACAAAATCTTGGAGGAGGACCTCCAACCCCCTACAAGTAGGAGGGTCTGTGTGTATGGAGAAAGAGAGGTGGGGGTGGGGGGGGGGGGGGGGGGGGGAGGATGTACTAAAAAGCATCAAGGAACACTCTTGGAACCAATTCAAAAAAAGGATCAAGTTACCATGTCAGTCTGATGCCAGTAAGGTGTGACTGGATGAGTGTCCCACAATGTATCAGCAGCAAGAATCACCCAGATGTGTAAAAAAATATGCTTCTTTTTTAATAGATTTAATTTCTGTTGTCTCCTTTTTGAAAAAAGTTATATTTCCCATAAACTAGTTGTAATGTTGTTATAGCTTGATGACCAACCAAAATATCCTCTATGGTCAACCAGATATCCTTAATTTGACCTTAGTATATGTATATAGCGTAAAATCACTTGTACTTTGGGTTTAAAAGCCTTGAATTTTATTTATACAATGGATAATATACATGTGAATTTATAATTCATAGTTGAGCAAAGATTTTAATCTAGTTCATGACTGACTAAGTATTGACCAGTGTTCTATAAATGCTTTTTTGTGTTTTTATCATAGCATATAGCAGACAAACACTCTGGGAGAACTTTGTAAATCATCTTGGATTGTTTGTTTTATGTCTTAAGTTATTTTCTGTAATTGACCATGAACTTTGGCCTTAAATCTCCCACCTCTAAATATGTGGGAAAGTAGCCAGTGACTGGCAGGCAGTACGGTGTATCTAGTACTGGTTAAGCACCTAGTGGATCCCAGGAATGATGGCTTGTTTTGCTGATTGAAATACTGTTAAAAAAATGTGCAAAACCCTATACAGGAGGACCTCCATGGCCGAGTGGTCTAAGGCAGTGCCTCAAGACCATTACCTCTCACCGCTTAGGTCGCAGATTCAAGTCCCGTTCGCTCCAAAAACTTTATGTGAGAAAGTTTGGCAATGACTTGCAGAAGGATAGTGGTTCTGCTCAGATTTATTCTGAGATCTTCCTCCACCAAAATGACTGGATATGACATATATAACCTGAGATCTTCCTCCACCAATAAGACTGGATATGACATATATAACCCAATAAGCCTGGATATGACATATAAAACCTGAGATCTTCCTCCACCAATAAGACTGGATATGATATATATAACCTGAGATCTTCCTCCACCAATAAGACTGGATATGACATATATAACCCAATAAGACTGGATATGACATATATAACCTGAGATCTTCCTCCACCAATAAGACTGGATATGACATATATAACCTGAATAGTATTGAAGATAACTCCAATGTTTCCTACTAGTTCTTCATCTTCCTTCTATGACATAGATATATATAATTTATAATAATTAACAATTGTAAGGATGAAGTGCATTTATGTATTGCATTTAATAAACAAAAGTTCTCTCTTCTTTTGTGGGGGGTCCTGCAACTGTTACCCAAGGCAATGTGTCATTATTGTTCACCTCTGACCACTGAGGTTGCAGGTTTGACAGTTGTGTGTGGAGAAAAAGGCTGTACTCAGATTCATTTTGAGGTCTCCACCAATATAACTGTTGCCATTTAATTAAAACTGAAATGTGTTGTAAATGACATTAAACTTAACTTTTTATTTATTTTCTGGGGAAGGGATTATATTTCTGGGGAGGGTGGGGAGGGATTATATTTCTGGGGAGGGATTATATTTCTGGGGAGGGTGGGGAGGGATTATATTTCTGGGGAGGGTGGGGAGGGATTATATTTCTGGGGAGAGTGGGGAGGGATTATATTTCTGGGGAGGGATTATATTCTTGGGGAGGGATTGTAAAAATGTTAGTCCATACACAGGTGTCTCCTTTTATAGAAAAAAGATTGGATTAATTGACTGATTGATTAATTGAATATTTAGAGTCATTTTTTATGCCATCGATGGCTAACAGACGATTAGTTAACCTAACCACTGTTTCCTTGGATCCTGAAAGATAAACCAGTATTGAGCACACTCCATCTCCGCAAGTAACTGATAACTCTTCCACTTGAATTAATGGTGAGAGACAAATGATAATGAGACAAATATCATTCATCACGGAGACTGTTGTCGGGCTGGGATTCAAACACACGACCCCTGGATTGACAGGCAGAGGCGTGACCTACTGAGCTAATCGCGCCTGGCAAATAAATTGGAATGGGACCCCCAGAATAAACAAGGCCTTGTGAACCATTTGAAGAGAAAGGGGATAATTATACAACGCTTTCATACCTTCTTACATCATTTATATAACTGCACTTCAGCTGTAGAAGTCAACCACTGTTCAAAAGTTTAATTAAGTAATAAAAAATGGATGCCTTCAATAAAATCTGGCAATGATCACATACACCCATTGCTTTGGGGTTTCAAGTGTAACTGAATTGCCTTGTCAAGATATATTGTGACATAATAGCATATTTAAATACAATTTTTTTTATTTTATTTTTTAAAGGGCAATTTCGTATGAAATGGAGCCTGTTTAATTGGAAATTATTTTTTGTTTTGTTTGAAAGTTCAATGACATAATGTTGTGATAATGTTTTCCTCATTTTTGCATATTTACTGTCACGACAGTCTATTCAAACTCATGTTACCCATCCATGACTCACAGGTGTCAAGTGTGCATTAAATTCATCAGTACCTATCAAGTTTGAATAAAATACAAAAAAGTACAAAAAGTGACAGCAAAAGCTACATAGCTCTGTTTCTCTTTATACCCACAGATATAAAGTATATGGGGGATATAGAGGAGTCACACTTGTCTTTCCTTCTGTGGACAATTTTTGTGATCACCATATCTCAGCAACTATTGGCCGGAATTCAATGAAACTTCACAAGAGTGATTGGTATCAAACCTAGTTAGGCATATCATCGGCATGTTGCACCCGAATAATTTTTTTAATGAGTTATGGCCCTTTGGATTTTCAGACATTTTTTTTTGTAGTCGCTGTTTCTCGGCAACCACTGACTGAATTCAATGAAACCTGACAAGAGTGAAATGGTACCAAGCTTAGTTATACCTCCAGAAGCATATTGGGGCTATATGAGTGTCAGACACCCACATATTGGGGCTATATGAGTGTCAGACACCCACTTATTAGGAGTATATGAGTGTCAAATACCCACAGCTGTTACTCTAATTGGTTCACTGTGTCAAAGTGGGCATCAAAAAGGTGCAATAACTGTCAGGGCGCCATCTGGGGGTATTCATCGCCATCTCTTTCTAGTTTTGTAATGTTATGTATTACTCAATAACATGGCGTAAACTTGTGATTGAAGGTTATCGCATGAGTGATGGCAAGATTGAAATATGGGGTTATCCTTGGCCAAGTGTCTACAGTCCTGTCTCAAGATCATATACTTCTTCTCGCTGTCCTAAGCTCCATACAAAAACTTTATGTTTGCATGTTACTTGCAGCAGAATGATGACATGGCTTAGACTCATATGAATCTGGAGACTGTATTCACCATGATTATGTTACTTTCATAATTCTGTATCTAAAAAAAATATTTTTTTTACTTGTACAGTGGTTAGCATGTTTGTTCCAAGTCCCAGAGGTCCCCAGTTCAATTCCCGGTTTAGTTTCATTCTGGGTTTTTCAAACACTCTCCCACAAATCCTTACTTTGAAAGCAAGCAATCCTCGTGAGGGGATTTAAAGCAGTCAGTCGTTTCTGTGTACAGGGAGAATCATACCCAATACAGGTTAAAGGTTAATCAGTGATTCAAATGCCCGTAAACTAGCTCACTTTGTACCTGCACATAATCTTAGCACGAAGGTTTGCAGTTTCAGTAGATAGTATATAACAAATGGCTAGCCCTCAAGAGAGAGAGAGGACTGTTCATGCTGTCACAGTAATGCTGCCGTTTGATAAGTTTGTTCTGGATCATTACTGTTTAAGCCTGTTTAACACCTGAGTACCCCCTTTTAATCTTATTGCAATATCTTGTCAAGCTTACAGCAGTGTTTGCCTACCAAGAAAACTTACCAAAGTTCTTCAGTGTTTGTCTATGGTTTAGAAGGGAATATAGCAAGTTCGGTGTGAGAATGGCAGTAACAGGCGTAAACAAGAAACCTGCTTAACAGAATTATTAGTCCTAAATGAAATCAATTACACAACACTGGTATGGTTATGTAATATAGATTGGTTATAGCAGAATAGAAGTAAGTGTTATAAAAGGGGGATTTGAATTACAATATACACATTTTCTTAAAAGATTATTGTTTATTTTAGGTGATATAAAATGAACAAAGCTTTCTACTTCTCATGAAAACACATAAAACTTAAGTAAAAAGTGCTAAATCATTTATTTTATGTATTGGTGGTGGCTAAAGAAAATATTTAGTAACCTGCTTAAGTGTTGGTTTTAGAGAAATAAGTTGTCCATTTAAATACCAAGTATGCTAATTATACTAGTATTTCATGTGATAACTATATGGTAGAATTCAAGATAAATTCATAATATTATGCTAGGTTCCATCATGTGTTAAATTTTGTATGATTCTCAACATTTTTGTATGAGAGGTTTTGTATGAGTTTTCATATAACAGGTACTATGATTGTCTCATATTGTCACCTTGGAGCAGTAATGGTATAACTGCTGATATTATCAATCTATAGTTAGGCTGTTTGTGTACCAATATTACAATATGTAACTAATTCCCATGAATTATGAGTCTCTGTCATATTTATAAAATCAGTTAAGAGTTTAGTTGAATTAAACGCAATTATAACGTTAAAGGTTAATTTTATAACATAGCATTATTGTTGAAAAGCGTATATGGGATACACAGTTATGGTGAAATATATTCCCTTTAACACATCAGATCAATCTTTACTACTTTATAATTTATCATATCTATCACATGTCTATCACATCACATATATTACACATCTATCTATCACATATTTTTCAAATCTCTATCACATATCTATCACATCTCTCACATATCTATCACATCTCTATCACATATCCATCACATCTCTATGACATCTCCATCATATATCTATCACATCAGTCACATATCTGTTGCATATCTATTGCATAGTTATCACATATCTATCACATCTTTATCATATATCTATCACATTAATGACATATCTATCACATCACAATCACATATCAATAAAAACGGATGAAATTAAAATACATTGTACACTCTTTGTTATAGATGACTATGTGTAAGTAAAGAAGTACGCCTTTTAACCATTTACCAGAGTTATGTCCCTTTTAACCATTTACCAGATTTATGACCCTTTTAACCATTTACCAGAGTTATGACCCTTTTCAGAAAAATATAGAGATGAGAAAAAGAAGTCTTGAGTTATGCCCCTTTTAACCATTTACCAGAGTTATGTCCCTTTTAACCATTTACCAGAGTTATTCCCCTTTTAACCATTTACCAGTTATGCCCCTTTTAACCATTTATCAGAGTTATGCCCCTTTTTACCATTTACCAGAGTTATGCCCCTTTTCAGCAAAATATACAGATGAAAAAAAGAAGTCTGAGTCTCTTAATTAATGTAAATGTCATAACTTTCAGAAATTGTGTTCAGGTTGAAAATTATCAAAAGTGTGTTCCTTAAAGATGAAACTGCTTCAACATCAAACAGACATTCATTTTGTTTTTCAGAAGTTTTAAACAACGCGTATATTTTGTCTATTACAGTTGAGTGAGACATCGGACTATGATGAGAAGAGAAAGATCCGGTTGGCCTTGAGACAGTTAAGGCAGCAAAGCAGAGGTAAGATTTATTCAATAAAAGTACTAAAAGTATCTGCCATCATTGTCTTATCCCTACCATGGTAGGCAGAGAAGTGATAGAGTATTAGGATAGTTTTTCCACTGTCCTTCAGTTCTTTATATCTGCCTTCATTTCATTATTTTGTAAATCATGTGCTGTAATGTTCACTAGGTGAAGATGACTTGTCGTCTGCAAACTTTCACCAACAAAGGGTGAAAGTCAGAATTACTGTAAATGTAAGGTTTCATGTTCAAGTACAGATTTACAGATGGTCTATTTCAAGTCTGCTGGTAGGCTAATGTGCTACATGTATAATGTGTTTGTGTAAGGCTCTATCATAATTTTATTATCTTGTCAGAACATCTGGTTTAGAAGGCCCTTTCAAAGTAGGATGGCTGAGTGGTCTAAGGTGCTATTGCCTAATGACTACCTACTCCTCACCACGGTGGTTGAGAGTTTGGGCCCAGCTCGGTCCAAAAACTTGATGTGAGAAAGTTTGCCAGTTATTTGCAGAAGGCAGTGGTTCTGCTCAGATTCATACTGAGGTCTTCCTCCACCAGCAACACTTGATATTCAATATATGACCTGTCATGTGTTGAAAATGGCATTTAACCCAATTCTATTGGATGACTTGGATTTTGTTAATCACAGGAGTTTATGTATTAATTCTTGTCAATATGATTTTTGTTTATTTTGTGCTTTTTGATGAATTATGCAGATTTCTCAGTGAATTATTATTGATATTTTCACATTTCAAAATTGTAAACAGTAATTTCACTGTTTTCAATGATAAAATAGGATAAAAAATGTTGCTTTAGTTTCTACTAATTTATTTTAGTATGTTCTCGAAATTTCACGTATGATACCTTAAATTGGCATCGTCATGCCATCTCAGTGCCCACTCTATGAAAAATAAGATATTTCACTGAAATCAACATTTATTCTCTATTTTTGAATCCAAATTACTTGTAGACTTATAGAGGTTCACTCGCTACCTGAATATTATCTGTAAATGACTTCTGCGTTGTTTTGCAAAGTTATTGTAATTTTGAAAATGCTATATTAGTTATTTATTATTTATTTTAATTCGATTGTGAAACAATTAACTACAACTGTCTACATAGAACCAGTACTAAGCATATGTTAAATAAAGCTCTTGCTCAAGGGCACCGCGCATAGCCATAACAGAGGATCAAACCCACGGTCCTCTGATCCTGGACCAAATGCTCTACCACTGGATCATGCACTCTTTATTATAATCAAAACACACCTCCAAAGCATTTTTCTTTAAAAGTACAACTTGCTTGAGTATGAAGAAAAAAAGGTTAGTCAGGGAATGCCATAGTGACTGCACACTTTGATTGCACATTTCCAAGGTCACGGCTGTAATCGTGCACTAAATTGTAGTTGCAAATTGTTTCTGCAAATAAATGCATGGTGACCATTATATAGATTCCTATCTACATTGTTACAATCACGATAACTTTGTTGTTCCTGATATGATTGTCTCATTCTTTTGGAATGTAGTTTAGCATGTATGGATTTTAATAATATTATACAAGCTAAAATAACACAAAAAGCTACAGTCTCAATTGCCTGTATACGTGTCAATATAGCCGTTTGATAAAGTGTAATATTTCTGTTGTCCCAAAGTATAACATGTTCCTGGTCTTCGTTAATGTTATATACTTCATTTGAAGTGTTTCTCCTTTCCGATCTGGAGTGTCTGGTTTCTCATTTTCTTCACTTTAATATAGATTAAAAAATCTATTTATGCCAATTTATTATATCTGAATTGGAAAGTAAGTTTATTTGTAGCATTCCTGAATCGTTTTGGGGATCGTTTCCTTGGTTAAGTCAGTACAGGGTGGGCATTGGGTCTCGGAAAGAATCAGCAAATTTCGTAAGTGTCATTGAGGTCTTGCGTTCAAGTACAACTCTGTCCAAGAGTTCATGTGAGAAAGTTCGCCAGTTATTTGCAGAAGGATTGTGGTTCTAGATTCATTCTGAGGTCTTCCTCCAGCAATAACACAAATGACAGAAGAATGTCTGGTAAAGGAACTAATATTATATCAAGTTTCACAAGTAATTAACTTGTTTAGAGAATTCCGTAGAAAAACTAAAAATATTGCTGTATAAATCCTTTAAATTATCAGAATTGTTTGGTTGTTTCAAGTGTTTAGTTCAAAGTGTGTCTTTTCAACGAAATTAAACCAATCCATATTTGATATGTAAACCAAAGTGACCTGGTATTCTATATTTCTGTATGATAAATATTGTATAAATGATTCGAAACAATGTGGCACTTGAGAAAACCTTAGACAACATTGACAAATTGAAGCAATATCTGCCATATTTGAAGTTGTCTAACTGGTACGAGCTTGATGGCTGGGTGACTCCGGCATGTTTGCTCAGATAAGATTACCATGTTTATGGTTTTTTGGGGGGCAATATGTTTCACCTCTGGGTTTAACAAGGATAAACTCTGATTGATTCAGAAAATCAGCTTGGTTGACACAAGATCACGGTTGATCAGCATTGTCACATTTCGAGAGTCTTGAAGTTTGGTCCCGATAATGATAGTGAACATAAATATTATAAATATGAAAAGAAATATTACAGAATGATATGACAAACAATCTGAGATAGTTTATGATGGGTCATGGTGGGGTGAGATCGGGTAAGGAAAAAGTCAGCCCAGCTAGCCAACCAGTCTCCACCAATAACTGTTCACTGAATATTAATGTTTGAATATTTAGCTTCATTTTTATGCTATCAAAGGCTAACAGACGAACAATTAACCTAACCGCTCTTTCCTGGGATCCTGGAAGGTTAACCAGTACTCGTGCACACTCATTTCCACAAGTAACAATTTAAAACATGTCAATTGAAAGTTGTTACTCTTTTATTCCCTCTAAAAAAAGTGTCTCCCGCCTTTTATAAAAATCATAAAAAAAGGCAGTGAGACATAATCTAAGTTGCCATCCATTTTGGTAATTTGTTTATGTTTTTTTTCATTTCTAACTACATATAACTGTGTTTTCTTTGTACATGGAGATTGAATCATGAACGTTTCTTCCTGTTGACGGCATAGTCTTTTTTGTATTGGCGCACCATAAAATTTAAGAGCATTCATTCTTTTTCAATCCATTCAATTTCAATATCTGGATAGTGCAAAAAGCCATTGTATGCACTCTGTTTAGTTTTATGATGATTAGAAAATTGTTACAGATTTGTTTGATATCTAGCGTCATCTTTATGCCATCGATGGCTATCAAACAATCAGTTAACCTGACCACTCTTTGCTGGGATCCTGGAAGGTTAACCAGTACTCAAGCATACCCATCTCTGCAAGTAACTGAATCAGAGGAAAGAATCAAATGACAATGAGACTAAATATTGTACATCAATTATCACAGAGCTGTGACCAGGTGGTGGATTTAAACTTACGACCTGTGGATTGATAACCAGACACGCTGTCGACATGACTGACCGGTCTCCGCTAAATTGTTAAGGAGAAATTTGAAACTCTTTCCAAAACCTTGAACAGCTAATGAGTCTACAAATGCCAAATTTTCAATGATTGAATTACTTTGGATAAAATTTAAAATCAATTTACTGACATCAATTTGCTGACCTGAATTTCATACCACTAATGCTTAATTAAGGGCATAATTGGGTTGATCAATCCGTAATTATCTAATATTGCAATAGTAATTTCCATATATGCAATAGCCCTAAACCAATATATATAGTAATTTCCATATATACAATAGCCTTTAACCAATATAACTTTTATAAAGGTAAAACTTGGCCCAGTGTATGTCTGGTTTTCACCCATATGTTAATTTTGGTGAAAAAAGAAAGTGTTAAATTATACGTATTATTCGTAGATTTGCATATTTGTGTGCCTGTTTTTGTTATAATGTGTAAACGATAGACATTATCTTTATTGAAATATTATGAATGAAATTTACTTAAATCTTGTGTGCTGTGCTATTGTTGGTTTTAATTTTTGTGTAAGGTCACTTAATATAATAAACAAACTGTAAACATTATACAAAATTACATAAAGTTTAATATTTAACTAAGATTTACACAGAAACTTACACAAAAGTTGATGAAGCAATTATATTTTTCATTAATTGATATGTGAAATTGACAGTTATAAATGGAAATGAGTTTGTACTTATTAGCAGATGTAAGTATTTAAATCAACTCAATTATTCCTACACATATTGTCAGTTTTGCTTGCCCTTATAGTCTGCTAATCCAATTTTCAAGTTAGTCTGAGCAAAACACAAGTAATCCGTCAATTCAAATTTAATACCAATTAATTTAAATTGGTGAATTAATTTAATTGGATCTACTTTTGAGCTCGCAGGGACAAAGTCCAAGGACAGCTATTGTTGGCGGCGTCTGTAGACACACAGGTTAAACTTTTGCGTTTAAGTTTCAGATATTTATGCAACCACTCATTGGATGTAAATGAAACTTTGTATGTGTGTTCACCATCATCAGTGGGACACACAGAGACAAGAACCATAACTCTGGGTTGCATTTTGGAACAGTTATAGCCCTTTTTCGACACCCAGGGGCGAGCTTTATTGTCTTCTGACAACTCTTGTTTTCTCTTGGTTCACTGCAATCCTCATAACAAGTGTGAAGATTGCAAACATGCTCTAATGCTCAATTAAAGAAATGTTTGAACTGTATCTCAACACTTGCACAAAAATAAAGTTGAAAACGTTGGAAGTGGATTTACATTTTTATTGGACGATAATTTAACACTTGTACAAGAAACTTAAAACTGTAATTGCAGCTTTTCACTGGTTCAATATCCTATTTTACTCAAAATGTAATGGCAGCTTTTTACTGGTGCTTTTAGATTGCATTTTTTTATATGTCCTACTTAACTCAATTTGTGAGTACAAGTAGATATTCTTCATGAATCACTGGAATATTTTATGGAAAAGAGGTCCAATTAGTATGTATAACTACCATACAGTTTTGTTGAAGTGAGATTTCACGATATACTTACACTTAAATTGTTTCTTATGTATTATGTCACTAGCAAACCAGGGGTCATTATGTATGTTCAAGGATTGTTATGTTTGAATGTTCAGCATCATGTTTATGCCATTATGCCAAGAGCTAAGAGAAGGTGGGGGGCATCTCCACAAGTAACTGATTTCTTTTCCACTTAAATATGCAGTGAGAAACGAATGACAATGTGACACAATAGCATATATCATTCATCATGAACACTATGGCCACACAGGGATTCAAACTAACAACTTGTGGATTGATGGTCAGATGCATCACTGACTGAGCTAATTTGGCCCAGAGGAGATTTGTTATGTCCCTTAATTAAGCAGTGTCACACTGGAATATGTGATGCAGACACTATGGTATGATACCTCACCCTGTCACATAATACCGACATCTGACTGAATGGTTCTAGAACTACAAGTTTGATGTTGAGAGCCAAGCTAGGAAGAAGGAAGTGTCCAGTAACATTTTTTTAATGTTTGAAAAAAAAATGGTCGAAGAGTTCTAACTAATGAGTGTCAAGTAAGGAAATCGAGTGTCCTGTAAGAAAGTTAAGTGTCAAGTAAGAAAATCAAGTGTTTGATGAAGGAAAAATCAAGTGTCAAGTAAGAAAATCAAGTGTCAAGTAAGGAAATCGAGTGTTGATTAAGAAAATCAAGTGTTGAGAAAGGAAATCAAGTGTCGAGTAAGAAAATCAAGTGTCAAGTAAGGAAAATGAGTGTCCTGTAAGAAAGGTAAGTGTTGAGTAAGAGAATCAAGTGTCGAGTAAGGAAATCAAGTGTTGAGTAAGAAAATCAAGTGTTGAGTAAGGAAGTGGAGTGTACATGGTCGGGGTTCAAACCATCAATCTTTCATCTGCAAGAAGGATACTAAACCACTAAAACATCACGATTTAGCAAGCAAGGGTAGAGAAACAGTATCAATGCAGATTTTGGCTCTCTCATATTTTATTTTATCTTAAAAGCATTAATCGATCATTGGACAACATTTTGCACTTTAAAACTCACATAATTTATTTACTTGTTGACTTTATGAACCATTCATCAATAATACATTTTACGCTTAAGTGTTATAAGATTGATACTAAAAGCTGTTTATTGTCTTCTTTACATTGAACTATTTTTTTTTTAATTTTGTAAAAGCTGAAACTTTCCATAAAAGAAAACATTAATCATATACACGGCCTTTTATTTAACACAAAGAACACTCTAAAAGGAAACGGAAAAGGATGTTTTTTTATAGCTTACAAAAACCATTATTTGATGTGGACCCCAAGTTTAATACCATTTTAATGTATGTTAGCTTGTGCAATTGTCACATTCAAGAGATGTTTATCATGACCTTTTTAATGGTCACGTCCAATAAAGCTGGCATTGAAATGGCCACCTCAGACCACCGTTGGGGTAAATTTAATAGTCTATGTCAAAATATTCATCACTTTAATTTCTTCTTTAAAATGGACGGGTACAGTAATTTTATGTGTCGACAGATTTATGGCCGCGTTTTCATCACCAAGTCAAAGTTGGGGCTTGAGTCAACTGTATATTAAAGGGTCAGATGACAACTTTGAAATCCAATTTAACTCATGTTGACACATATCAAATTAATCTTTACCAATGTGGAGGCGTAATTATGTAGAGATGTAAGTTGTAACCATGTAGAGATGTTATTCGTAACCATATAGAGATGTTAGTCATAACCATGTAGAGATGTTAGTCATAACCATATAGAGATGTTAGTCATAACCATGTAGAGATGTTAGTCCTAACCATATAGAGATGTTAGTCGTAACCATGTAGAGATGTTAGTCGTAACCATGTAGTGATGTTAGTCATAACCATGTAGAGATGTTAGTCATAACCATATAGAGATGTTAGTCATAACCATGTAGAGATGTTAGTCATAACCATGTAGAGATGTTAGTCATAACCATATAGAGATGTTAGTCATAACCATGTAGTGATGTTAGTCATAACCATGTAGAGATGTTAGTCATAACCATATAGAGATGTTAGTCATAACCATGTAGAGATGTTAGTCCTAACCATATAGAGATGTTAGTCGTAACCATGTAGAGATGTTAGTCGTAACCATGTAGAGATGTTAGTCATAACCATGTAGAGATGTTAGTCGTAACCATGTAGAGATGTTAGTCGTAACCATGTAGAGATGTTAGGCATAACCATGTAGAGATGTTTGGCATAACCATGTAGAGATGTTAGTCGTAACCATGTAGAGATGTTAGGCATAACCATGTAGAGATGTTAGGCATAACCATGTAGAGATGTTAGTTGTAACTATGTAGAGATGTTAGTCCTAACCATGTAGAGTTGTTAGTCGTAACTGTATAGAGATGTTAGTCGTAACCATGTAGAGATATAAAGCATAACTATGTAGAGATGTTAGTCGTAACTTTGTAAAGATGTTAGTCGTAACCATGTAGAGATGTTAGTCGTAACTATATAGAGATGTAGGGTGTAACTATGTAGAGATGTTTGGCGTAACTATATAGAGATGTTAGGCGTAACTATGTAAAGATGTTAGTCATAACTAGGTAGAGATGTTAGTCGTAATTATGTAGAGATGTTAGGTATAACTATGTAAAGATGTTAGGCGTAACTATGTGGAGATGTTAGGCATAATTATGTAAATATGTTAGGCGTAACTATGTAGAGATGTTAGGCTATCTATGAAGAGATGTTAGGCTTAACTATGTAGAGCTGTTAGTTGTAACTACATAGTGATGCTAGGCATAACTATGCAGAGATGTTAGTCATAACTATGTAGAGATGTTAGGCATAACTATGTAGAAATATTAGTCATAACTATATAGAGATGTTTGTCATAACTATGTAGAGATGTTTGGCATAACTATGTAGAGATGTTAGGCATAACTATGTAGAGATGTAAGGTGTAACTCTGTAGAGATGTTAGTCGTTACTATGAAGAGATTTTAGTCGTAACTATGTAGAGATGTTAGTTGTCAAATATTACTTTCTGAAACTTCATGTTTCAGAAATAATTAACTTTACCTCCATTTGAAGAATGGTTAAGGAGCAAAAAGTGTTACCCCTGTATGTCCATTCTGTTGTTTGTTCGTCCGTCCTGATCAGTAATATCTGAAGGGATCTTTGTATTTAATAAGTATTTCATGTGTACCTGTATAATTATAAAACACAGGCCAAGTTTGATGTCAGTAAAATTTACGGAAGTTATGACCTCTTTTCAACTTAATTTATAGTAAAAAATTGGGTTTTCGATCAATAGTGGGGGCATTTGTGTTGTCAGGCACATTTCTGATTTATGATATATAAAATTATTGATATCACTCTTGTTTTAAAATATGAGTGAAAAAAATATTAATTAAAGGTACATAAACAACTTGCAGTCTACATGATTTGACTTCTCATCCGCAAGTTCTTACAAACACCCCTCTGAATGATAATGGATTGGTCCAAAGACAGGGCTGAAAGACTCAACTATAGAAATTCAACAAGTGAAGGGTTGTTTCTGAGATTTGATTAGTAGTGTTTAGTACCATGCATTCCAATGAAATGAACTTCTGAGTGCTATAAGTATGTGCCTTTTGGAGTGTCGTTGTGCTGGGCGTATACAGACCTCTGTCAAGTATATAGTGTCACCAAGTGCTAATTAATAAGAAGTCAAGAAACACAACATAGTTGCACATTTTAAACAGTGAACCACACTCTGTAGCAAAACAATAACATGTAGTTTATTCTTTAGACATTCCATATGGAGACTTTTCAACTTTGCCAGTATAGCATACATGTGGATAGTATTATAGTGTTGCCACACTGTCGTGCCATAGACACATGACATATTACTCCACCCAGACATTGGCACTGGGCTGACCTTAAGTAGACTCTTATGTGGTAGAGCCGAGCATGGTTAGCTCAGTCGGTAGCGTGTCTGAATATCAATCCAAAGGTTGTGGGTTCAAGTCACCTCCTGGTCATAGTATCTACAATGAGCAATATATTGTGTCTCATTGCCATTCGTTTCTCACAGCTGATTCAAGTGGGAAAGTAATTAGTTACTTTCAGAGATGGGATGTGCTCGAGTACTGGTTAACCTTTCAGGATTCCAGGAAACAGTGGTTAGGTTAGCTGATCATCTGTTAGCCATCGATGGCATAAAAATGACGCTAAATATTCCGACAAACACACTGAAACAATTATTATTCTCTACATGACCAATTTTGGATTTAATATTTATTGTTTGAATATTTAGCATCCTTTTTATGCCATCGAGGGCTAACAGACGATCAGTTAACCTAACAACTGTTTCCTGGGATCCTGAAAGGATAACCAGTACTCAAGCATGCCCAATCTTCGCAAGTAACTGATAACTTTCCCACTTGAATCAGTGGTGATAAAAACGAATAATAATGAGACACAATGTCATATATCAATCATCACAGAGACTGTTGCTGGGCAGAGATTCGAGCTCACAACCCCTGGATTGTTAGTCAGACGCCTAACCAACTGAGCTTATCAGGCTTGGTGACCTGTTTGGGATAAGTGTTGAATTAAGTAATATTTCACTTCACTTCAAATTGTTATTCATCTCACCTTTTAACACTTTAAAAAAGATTTATATTTCTGACGGGGATGGTCAATATTCATTTATAGCCTTTACAGCCCAATATTGATTCCCTCACATGTTGGTGGGGGATAACATATATATAACATTGGCGGCAATGCAATATAAAAGATAAGAATTTATGAACAAAGGTAAAATGGTGTTTCATTGAAGTAGCCCCGGAGGAGCTCAAGCCATTATCTATCATTAGGAATTAAAAGCGATACTAATAAATTAATAATTGATGCTTTGGTTTCAAGAGATAAACAGCGAAAGGATAGATCCAACCATTCAATCGCAGTTGACACTAAGATCTTTATACAATTTTTCAAAAGAAATTTTTGTTTACTTACATTTCAATAAGTTATAAACTTTGAAGATAAGAAGCTATCAGTGACTTATAAGATTAAAGGTAGGCTATCTCTAACAGAGTTGGTAATTTGTATGTTAGGTATTATACTCGTATAAATCATTTTTGTTAATCCATAGTTGTATTGTAGCAAGACTGAAAAAAAATTGTCAATTTAGACTACCGGTACATTTTTATTTTTTTATAACAACTCATAGAGGTCCAACACTGGAAAAGAATACATTGAATAGGGTTTTACAGCGTACCAACACATTATAGGTTATTCCACGCCAACACTGGAAAAGAAACTGAATGAATGAATGAATAGGGTTTTACGGCATACCAACAAATTATAGGTTATTCGACGCCAACAGGAAGGAAGATTCCAGGTTCAATCTACATGTACAAAAACAACAAATTAACATACAGATTTATAAAAATACACCAACAAATGAATATGCAGAATGAACCTAGAACCTTTATACCTGCAGAACTGCCGAGTTTCATCAAATTCTGTTGTATTACTCAAATTTTCGCTTCTTACGACATGTATGAGCCACAGTGGTCCTTTCTTGCCATCACTCATATGGCTCCTGGAAACCACACAGGGGTTGATAATTTAACCACAATAGTGAACATGACAAAAAATGATAAAATGAACATGATACCCATTCGGAGGATTCCTTAGTAACCCCTCTGCAGAGATCGGCAGTGATTCTATTCTAAGCCGGAACCACACGAGCTGTTTTATTAGAGAATGAATTTGATATGTTTATTAAATCCCATATGGAAATTGTAGGGTTGAATGTTGTTAATCAACTAGCCATTTGTAACACCTGTCTTCCCAAGGTCGGAATATTGTGGGACTTTGATTTTTTTATCGGCAAATCCCAGTTAAAAACCATCCCCTCGGGGTCACTTTTCTGGTAAAAGCCCTTCAAAAAGCTTTTTATCCAGTGTACATTTGGTTAAGACTCTTAATAATATCTATAGAAAAATGTTATCCTCATCATATACACAAGATCAAATAAAGTAAATATAGACAATTCAAGGGCATGTAACTCAGACAGTAATTATGATATCAGACCGGTTCAAGAAAGGAAGAACCTCAATATTTTTGACACAAAGTAAAGCTCTCCCACTTCCACAGTGGACGTTGATGCAGTAACAGCCCTGTTGTCGGCTTGTTATGTCCAGACCTAAGGGATGACCTTTAAACTTCAAAATTGACACAAATAGCCCCTATTGTTACCAATGTGCTCTTTATTTTAGGATTACTGAATTCAAAGGTCATGGTAAATATTGATGAATTAAGATTTTACCTAATGTTTTTTGTTTCATTTTACAACTGATAAATATAGCCATATTTGGGATAATAGGGAAACAGAGGAAAGGAAGGAGAACTGTGTACCTATATCAAACTATGGGAATCTTATATACATAACAGTTAAAACAGGGATGGAACAAGAATGAGAAAGATACCTGAATCAAACTACGGGAATCTTATATACATAACAGTTAAAACAGGGCTTGGACAATAATGAGAAAGATACCTGAATCAAACTACGGGAATCTTATATACATAACAGTTAAAACAGGGATGGGACAAGAATGAGAAAAATACCTGAATCAAACTACGGGAATCTTATATACATAACAGTTAAAACAGGGATGGGACAAGAATGAAATAGATACCTGAATCAAACTACGGGAATCTTATATACATAACAGTTAAAACAGGGATGGGACAAGAATGAGAAAGATACCTGAATCAAACTACGGGAATCTTATATACATAAGTCAAAACAGGGATGGGACAAGAATGAGAAAGATACCTGAATCAAACTACGGGAATCTTATATACATAACAGTTAAAACAGGGATGGGACAAGAATGAGAAAGATACCTGAATCAAACTACGGGAATCTTATATACATAACAGTCAAAAGAGGAATGAGACAAGAATGTGAAGCAATACCTAAAGAATATCACAGGAGCCTTATATCATATCCATAACAGTCAAAAGAAGCTTTAAAAAGGCTAAACGATATATCCAACATGCACTAATAAATCTATTGTTAGTAAATACATTTATTATTAGTGCATGTTATGTTTTTTTAACATTCCTTTGATTGTACTGCCAAACAAAGAACCAAATAGAATAGTCTGTACTACATTGTAGTTTGTTTTATTTAAATAAAAAATAGTTAAAGCAACCCATAAAAACAGTCCAATGCAACCACAATGCTTGCATCTGAAACCGTACTTGTAGCTTTGAGAGAAATTACACATAATCACATAAAATTATGCTGTATGACCTACTGCCTGTTACTTTGTGGATATCTGCCAATTACAACTGGTATTGTCACCGTGCAATATATCATGTTCCACTGCATATGATAAAGTTTCCACTGCATATGATAAAGTACCTTTACATTTGTTTTTCCATGGATGAAAGTGGTGATTAGGTCTTTAGCTGGTTCACGATGTTATTTGGGTAGAAAATAATTTGATACCGCGGCACACTGGATTTAATATATTGTTATCGTACTTTACGGGGTGTCAGATATTGCACTGTTAAAACAGATCACTGGTCAAGATCAGTTGAAGATTGTGAACTGATGGGGTGGGATGTCTCGGACAATCGCGGACAATACAGGACGATATATAATCCTGTCATCGCGGCTGGGAATGTAACTTATACATATCATATACCTATCTGGAGATCAGGCTCAGTGTGACTTTAATTGGATTGTTTTACAGGTGGCTGATTTTGGTTTATTTTGGATGATTTTGTGAATGTTTTGGGGGGAAATGATATATTTTTTTTAAATGATTTATGTTTGTGGTATATGATTATCTTGTTATGTGGTGGAGATGGGTATACCTGTGTTATACCTGAAGCCAGGGGGAAGGCTTATTATAATAAGTGCAAAATTCAAATGGATTTAAAGTCAGTTTTGGAGTATCTATTACAGGTGACTTTTTAATTGGATATAAAGGGATGGGTCAGAAGCTGTTGCTGGGGATATTTTTTTGTTAAGTCAGTTTTGAAGTATGTATTGCATGATTATGATCTTAATAAGGTTTTAAGGGATAGGTTGGGATGTTTTTTTTGTAAAGTCAGTGGCAGATTTAGTAGGGGGCTTGCACTGGTTTCTGCACAAGATTTCAGTTTTTAAGGAGAAAGGGGCACCCACCCATACTTAAATCCAGTATTGAAAGATACATGTGTATATTTTAATTTTATATGGGAATTAAGTGGTGTTTGAGATTTACATAGGATTACAATCATAGACTGCATAGAAAGTGATTTTTAGACAGTTTAGATAGTTAAAACTTATTTATTTTACATTGATTGTGAAACAAGTTCTTGCAATTTAGACAAACCATGCTCAATTAATTCCTGTGTAAGACCAGGCATTTAAGCATATATTTAAAAGTGACACATTTAACATGGACTACACACATTACCCTGATTGGGAATTGAACCCAATACCTTCTGATCTCTGAGGTCTATTGATTGACATATATTTTAGGAGTGTAATATTGGTGAGTGTGTCAGCCAAGGTGATGTATAAAGATTGGAATAATAGATTAGGAAGTGTGAGAGACTACAAATTAATAAGATATTTTACAAAATTAAAATCTTTCCCCCTATAAAGGAATTTTACATTCAAAGAGTCTGTCTGTCTGTCTGTCTGTCTGTCTGTCTGTCTGTCTGTCTGTCTGTCTGTCTGTCTGTCTGTCTGTCTGTCGGTCGGTCGGTCGGTCGGTCGGTCGGTCGGTCGGTCGGTCGGTCGGTCGGTCGGTCGGTCTAAAGATTAATTACATGTTAATGAGTAGTAAGGTAGATATGAAGAAAAGATATAATTGATTTTCTATTTATTAATTGTTTATTATACAAAAAACATGCATATCAACCATAAGGTTTGACAGGTGTCCTATTAGGGTCGTATGACAAAATTTCGAACTACATCTCAAAAGAAGTAATTTTCCATGTTCAATGTCTAGAATTAATTTACTTTCAAGGTGTTAAATTTCGCAGTCGCTGTGATCAATGATTGATAATTACTTTATTAACAGATAAAAACACAGTCTTCAGTAGGTTGTGGTTTTGTTTGGAGCTTAAAGTTAAATGCTGAAAGTCTAATAGGAGGTTTATTTTTTTTTTTTTAAAGCTGCATTATTAAATCTTAAATGCTTGTGGTATTATTTTTTTAAGAATTTAAACCCACAAATATTTATTGGTAGATCTTTTATTCAATATATCATAGGAAATGATAAATTGTGCATAATGATAGATTCAGCGATACACTTTGAAAGGGTTGTGGTGTTTACAAGTAAATTGAATAACTCTGTAGGTGTGAATTATGCGGTACAACTGTTAATGGCGGCATGTTTACTGTTATCCTGATAATTCTTCCAACATAGGCACATTTTTTATTTGTTAATTCAAACTTAGTATCTTAGCTATTTACACTTCTGTTTTTTAGGGTTATTGCAGTCAAAGTATAAATGTATTGCTTGCTGGTGGACAATCTATGTAGCATTAGGAGCCTGTTTCTCTAACCAGCTTAAGTCTAAAGAATTTTATACAAACAAGTTGTGACATCTCTGAACATTTCATTTGAGCAGCATTTTTGCAAATGTTAGAAAAAATCATTTTTTTTACGCATATAGATCATAAAATAAGTAAACAACACACTAAATTAATTTTGCTGATTTTTTTCATATTTACACTAAAAAGTTTGTAAACTTATGAACATAAGTGAAAAAGGGCGCAATCTCAACACTTAGGGACGATAGTTCTAGGAGCGGTCAACCCATGATATGTGATTCCAGGGTGGGGTATTTTGCTATCTGTGGCATGCTGCTTCAGTAAGATAATACTGTCATGAAGTAGTCATGGTGATATAACTTAAATACTGTTGAAATGTTGCTGAAACATCAAAAAACATAATCAATTTGAATCACATTAAAAAAAAAATATCATTTGTCAATTTATCAGATCTTCTTTTGAAAAAATATTTTTCCAATCTTTGAGTAATGAAAAAGGGTTTTTAAATAACCCATTTTGAGTGTTTGCATTGAATTTCAATAAAGCATTTTGATAGGAGATGGTTAAAATAAAGAAATTCATCAAACTTTGCATTGTGTCATATAGAATGCTTGTCTACAAGTCCTTTTAGATATTATTCATAAAAAGAAAGATAGTTCAAAAACAAATTTGAAATTTAAAACGAGTGCACAACCCACATATCAGTTTTTATGTCTCCCCCCCACTGTTTAGATGATTTATGTAAGACATACATATCTTCTATGTTCAGTGTTGGTACTTGTTATGTGGGATTTGCTACTAGCCCCTGTCTATGACCTGGTGGATGGAATTAGTGATTGTGAAAAAAATGGATATTTTTTCTTGTGATGAATTTTTTTTCACTGTTAAATTTTCTTGCAAGGAAATACTGTCACTTAGATAATTTAGTTCCAGCTCTTAAAACTTAATTCCATTCATTTTTTGCCATGTAAAGGGAGAGCTTGTAATTATTCTTAAAAGTAAGATACAAAATTTATTCATTTTTTAATTTTGACTCGAATAATGATATTAAAATATATGTTTCCTCCGTACAATGAACGGTTTAGGAATAAATGAGGGTGGGAAAAAGATATGTTCTGAAACTCAGCTCATTTAAATATCTCAAGTTAGTGTGCGTAATTTATCCTTAATCTTTATGTAAAGTTGTGACGCTTTGACCTTTTTAATGTCCTTGCGTTACTACCACCATTGATGTTATGTGTAAAATAAATCATTCTAAATAGTTTTTATGGCTTAAATGACCTCTTTTTTAAATATGCAAAAATAATTCATAATTTTGTAAATTTAATATCCTTACATATCATAAAATTGTAATAGAGAATTCAAAAGTAAAAATGAAAACCCGTCTCCAAATAATCATGGTACTGTAAGTACTGGACAGATAAATGTTTTATGAATCTTTAAGATTTTATCACTTTAGGATAAACAACTTGCTATTTAAAACAAAAAGCGAACATTAAGACCAATTTAAATGTCAGCTGGGACAAGAAGCGCTCAAGTTTTTGTTTGAAATTAAAAGATATAATTAAGCGAAATTGTCTTTTGAACCTTTAACAAGACAGATGGGGATTATCAACATAATGTCTAACCCAAAAACACACAGAAAAACATAGGCGATGATGAGTCCTATACCCAGCATGGTAAATGGGTGCACAGTGATAAAAGTTTTCCCATGATGCAACAGTCATTTGGTACAACGTGCACAATATAATTATGAATGTTAGGTTGTCTCAGGTTACACTTTTGAAAGATGCTGAAAGTTTCATGTTTGAAATATACAGAAAGAAATATTAACCATGCACGATATTGATAATTAAATTTGCACAGAGTTGGTTATGCTGAGAAATGCTGAATATTCTTTTGAGATTGGTAAGGAAAGTGAAATTTGCAGAGTTGGATATGCTGAAAAAGGATGAAAGTTCATTTGTTACGGATAAGAAAAGTGAAATGTTCACAGAGTTTGTTTGCTGAGATATACTGAAAATTTGTTTGTGAAGGATAGGAGAAGTGAAATTTTCACACAGTTTGCTGAGATATACTGAACGTTTGGGAGAGAGAGATAGAACAAGTGAAAAATTTTCAGAGTTGAGTTGCTGAGAATTACTAAAAAATCCTTTGTTGGGGACAAGAGAAGTGAAATGTGCCCAGTGTTGCTGTTAATGGATTGTGAGAATAATTTTGATAGATACTGAAAGTTCCTTTTAATTTAAGAGATACATTAAATGTTACATTGTTTTTTTATGAGATTTTGAGGGAGATATTCAATGTTCCATTTTAAGATATTACACCAGGTCCTTGTGTTCAAGTGTCAAATGGAAATTAACACAATTTCTATGAAATATGATATTGTGAATAAAAATTCAATAAAGATGAGATGTGATTAAATGAAGGTAATATAACATGTTATGTTGTTAGATAAGATATCTGACATTGAGGATCACATTTGTGTGATTTTACACACAGTGGTCTTGGCAATACTTTACTTAAAATGATTGATTGATTGATTGATCCACCCAGTCACATCATACTGACAATGGGCAGATAAGACTTAGAACTATCACCTAAAAGTATGACCCGGTTGGGGATCAGACCCATGACCTTCTGTATGTGAGCTGGACACTTTACCCCTAGACCCAGCTGTGGTTGACAAGTATAAATTATGGATTTTAAGTAAGGTACTTTGGAACTGATGATCTTTAGAATCATCTCAGTGTTTGTATTGCTTGTTTGAATAGTTAATGTCATTTGTGTGCCATCGAGGGCTAACCTAACCACTCTTTCCTGGGATATTAGAAAGTTAACAAGAACCTAAGCACACCAATCTCTGCAAATAACTGATAACTTTCTCACTTCAATCAATAGTGAGTAACGAATGACTATGATACACAATGTTATATATCAATCATCCTAGAGTCTTTGGCCTAGCGGGGATTCAAACTCAGGACCCTGGATTAATAACCAGACATGCTACTCAGGCTAGCCAAGGTTTTTTAGAGCCATGAACTTAGCATCATCTCAGATGAAAGGTAAAAGGAAACCCACATTGCAACCTAATCTTAATTTTTTTTAGCTAACTTGTCTCATCGTAATGTGTACCCATGTATGGAGTTTAGACGATTATGATACATTAATAGTGTAAAAATTGAATACAGTGTCCTTGTTCGTAATGGTTTTACCAATGCATTATGGTAGATCAGCAAAATTTTAAATATAACTTAATATGACTCACAGTTGTATAGAAAATAGTAAAATTGTGGATTTATGAATACTAAATAGTAAATGTCAGGCAAAATTTGAAACCTGCGGATGTTGCAGGCTTCACTCTATTTAAATTGAGTTTAGAAAAATGAAATGATAAAAATGGTTTTCCTGCTTCTGTTATAAACCTCTTTGGTTAAATCTTGAGTATGTTTGACTATTTTGGACACATCAACTGAAGTGACTATGCATTTTTAGTTGTTAAAAAGGTATATATCTTGCAAAGATAAACTTTACCTTAAATAATGTGCACTATTGTTATCTCTGCATCATCTTGCCTCCACCTGGTGGTGATGATCGTGACCACCTGGTGGTGATGATCGCGACCACAATCATCATTACCATCACCATTATCATCATAATCAATATTATGATTACCATATTACTAGACGAATGTGAAGGAAAATCATCCATTTTTGTTTTGTATTATCATCATCATCATAATTATAATCATAACCAATGCTACCAACAACAGCAATGTCATCATTATCCTTCCCCCAGACCCCCCACACCCTCTCTCCAGGGGTCGTGGGTTTAAACCCTCGCCCGACCACAGTCTCTGTGATGATTGAAATATGACATTGAGTCGCATTGGCATTCACCGTCACCACTGATTCAAGAAGGAAAGTTATCAGTTACTTCCAGAGACGGGTGTGTTTGAGTACTGGTTAACCTTTCAGGATCCCAGGAAGGAGTGCAGTTAACTGAGTGATGGCATAAAAATGACGCTAAACATTCCACCATCATTATTACCACAATCTGCAACAGTTGACTTTAGTATAACCAAGGAAACATGAACTTTAAAGTATCTTCTCTTCTGCTGATACATTATTGCATCTGCTGCATATATGTCCGTCTGCTTATTTATCAAACTATTGTCATCTGCCTCATCTCACCACACACCTCAAGGTGTCAGGTTTAAATAGTTGAAATTATATCACAGTGCAGAACGGGCCATAATAATGTTTTTGTTACTTTATGACATGCATCATAGCTCATTCACTGTATGAAAGGGATGGACTTCGGGAGGTATTATCATAGATGAATTCAACTTTGTGACAGACGTTTTGTTTTATTTGAAGGAAAATTGAAAAAGTTCTGTTCGAATTTATTTTTGGATTTATCATTATCATTTAATTTTCATAAAGGTATGTAGTAAGTTGGTTCACTGCAAGAAGTTATTATCATAGTGTTTATGTGACTGATGTTTTGTTTTATTTGGAAGTAAAATAGAAATATTGTGTTAATTTGGGAGTTACTTTAATTTCCATAAAAAGGTATGTTGTCAGTTGATTTATTGTAGCAATAAGATGTACATAACCGTTTATATTATAATGGATGAAAATAAATTTTGTGACAGATGTTTTGATTGCATTGATAAAATTTAACAAAGATATGTTCGATTTTTAATTTGAGAGTTATCACTATTACTTAATTATAAATTCCCCGAAATAAGTTTGTTTTCTTGTTTCACATAACAAGTTGCCACCGAACAACTAGTAGTAACTCTGAAAATATAACTTGCCATTTAGTTTATACTAATATATATGTTAGCTTGATCGCAATGAAAGCTCAGAGCTTAAATGAACCGCTCTTGAGTCCACTATATCCTGGGTTTAACCAGTACTGAGAGTTGTTTTTGAGAGGCATCAGGTCGAGCTGGGCATCGAATACGCAACTTCTGGTGTGAAAAGCCAACACTTTATCCACTACACAATGGCCCTGTTGTGTGGGCGCTTGATGCAAAAACAGTTTAAATCAATAGAGACAAAAAAGGTAGAAAGACTAGTTTTGTGCATTAAGTCTTCAATTTACATATTTTATGTATTTGAAGAGTATTGCCATTAGACAAGATTTTGAAGAAGAAATAATATTTTAATCTCTCGGAGAATCTTAATTGTCATGTTGTGCAGTGGTGGGAAAATGGGCATCAAAGAAACCTGGAAACTAATGATGATAAAGAGATAGATATTAGAATAAACGTACCAGTTGTAACAATTCATCTCAATAATTTTACGCTTTAATGTGGGTGACAAGGCTCCTAAAAATAGCTGCCGTTTAATTATATATGCATTTTGATGGCTTAAATTTTGATATATATCCTTGTTAACAATAACAATTGAATCTTAATATGTATACATTTAGATGGGTTGTGTATTTTCTTATATGAATTTACAATACGTAGTTTATACATGCATTTTAGTGAGTTGTATTTTTTCAATTTGAATAACAGCACATTTGAATATGATAGAATTATATATATTTAGAATAACAATTAATAACTGTATTTGTTTTACATGTATAAGAACAACAGATTAGTGCTTTTCCCTACAGAGCTGGGCCCAATTAGCTCAGTCAGTTACACGTCTGACTATCAATCCAGGGGTCATGTGTATTAATCCCCGCTTGGCAATAATCTACATGATTATTGATATAAGACATTGTGTCTCATTATCATTCGTCTCTCACTGTGATTTAAGTGCTGAAGTTATCAGTTACTTGTGTAGATGGGGTGTGCTCGATTACTGGTTAACCTTTCAGGGTCCCAGGAAACAGTGGTTAGGTTAACTGATTGTCTGTTAGCCCTTGATGGCATAAAAATGATGCTAAATATTCAATCAATCAATCAATCAATCAATCAATCTTCCCTACAATATGTATTAGTTGAGGCAAGAAAACACACCAAGGCATGAATCTGCCGAGCAATCGGTGCATTTTCATGTAGAACCTAATTAACTTTGTAGAGAAGGCATTTCTCACAAAATCCTGGACACAAATTTGAAGGAAAAAAACAAGTAATCCAAATTAAAGTTTATTTGCAACCTGCCAAATAAACTTAGATTTATTTGGTCACTGTTTTTAATGCCTGGTGATTGAATAAATATTCTTATTTGACATTGTACAGCATCATTACAAACCCAATAAACAAAATTAATATATCCAAGTTTCATGGCTAATGCAAAGAGGAGATTAAGATAAAAAGAAAGACTCTTCATTAGAGGAAGGATGCTGAACTTTTACAAAATACTGTATGGAGAATTCCAGGTGAATGCTTCTCTCCCTACCAAGTTTATTCAGTGTGGCTAAGAATATGGAACAAATGAGGCTCTGTCAAGCTATTTTTGCCTTTTCAAGCAGTATTATAATATTCTATTAAATGTTTTTGTTAAAAAAAAAAAATACATAGTAATTTTAGGTTCCAGTCGTAATAACTTGGACACTAATTTGATGGTAAAAATCCAAGTATTCAGAATGAAAGATTATTTTATGCTACCAGTTAAAGTTTTGGTCACCCCTTTCTTATGTCAAATAATGTCTGCATGGTGATAGGATTAAAACTGCTTCTATTGTAACTTGTTGACATATAAAAAACAACCATGAAAAAAATTATGAAATGTAAATACATGACTGTGTATAATACAACTGGTGACGAAATTTGAATGAAAGTAAACATGTGCTATCTGAGAGAACAAGGTGTGTGGAAAAACTGTATGATAATCACACATCAAATACATCAAGGATTGCCATATATCTGCAGTCATTCAATTAGTAACAATACAGGTAAAATTGAACATTAGTTGGTAGTGATACATTTGTTTGCTGATCAAAGCAATTCCTGTTACCAAACTATTTGTTCACTATCTGATAAACTTCACTGTATTTAAGGTTAAAGCTTTCCAATTATTGATACTTTACTAAAAGTTGTCTTATTATTAAACAGAACTAAATAAGAAGGAATTGGCAATTTCTTTATAATTTTTTTGTTAAAAGTAGAGTTCTGTAGTGTGTTTTTTCAGTTGTTATAATTTAGGTTTAAACTATTATAAGGGTCCCTTGAGTCCAGTAAGTCACCATCTCATACTCACTTTCCTCTCATCATTGAAGTCATGGGTTTGAATCCAGGTCAGTCAAAAAACTTTATGTGAGTTTTCCAGTTACTTGCGGAAAGGTGTTGGTTCTATTCAATTTTATGTGAGAGAGTTTTCCAGTTACTTGCAAAAGGACGGTGGTTCTACTCAACTTTATGTGAGAGAGTTTTCCAGTTACTTGAGGAAGGACGGTGGTTCTACTCAACTTTATGTGAGAGAGTTTTCCAGTTACTTGTGGAAGGACGGTGGTTCTACTCAACTTTATGTGAGAGAGTTTTCAAGTTACTTGTGGAAGGACGGTGGTTCTACTCCACTTTATGTGAGCTAGGTGGTTTACTCATCTTTATGTGAGAGAGTTTTCCAGTTACTTGTTGAAGAATGGTGGTTCTATTCAGCTTTATGTGAGAGAGTTTTCCAGTTACTTGTGGAAGGACGGTGGTTCTACTCAACTTTATGTGAGAGAGTTTTCCAGTTACTTATGGAAGGATGGTGGTTCTACTCCACTTTATGTGAGAAAGGTGGTTTACTCATCTTTATGTGAGAGAGTTTTCCAGTTACTTGTGGAAGGACAGTGGTTCTACTCATCTTTATGTGAGAGAGTTTTCCAGTTACTTGTGGAAGGACGGTGGTTCTACTCAACTTTATGTGAGAGAGTTTTCCATTTACTTGTGGAAGGACAGTGGTTCTACTCAACTTTATGTGAGAGAGTTTTCCAGTTACTTGTGGAAGGACAGTGGTTCTACTCAACTTTATGTGAGAGAGTTTTCCAGTTACTTGTGGAAGGACAGTGGTTCTACACAACTTTATGTGAGAGAGTTTTCCAGTTACTTGCAGAAGGACGGTGGTTCTACTCATCTTTATGTGAGAGAGTTTTCCAGTTACTTGTGGAAGGACAGTGGTTCTACTTAACTTCTTTCTAAGGTCGTCCTCCACCGATAAATCTAATGGCTTAATAAAGCCTGCAATATGTTGGAAGAACATATAAAAACAAAACTTGTGGAACAATCTGAAAAATAGATTAATTGAAGTCCTATCAAATGCAGTCAATTTTATCAGCATAATTTTATTATCCAAATACAAGGACTGATAGCAATATAACTTAGTCAGCAGTATGTCACAGGGTACCGATTAAACCATGATTATATAAAAAGTATTTTGTTGTGACATTTCCTGTGAATTGTCACATTATATACAAAAATCTTCAGCAATTCAGCAGCTGTGCCCCATGTTGCATGTCTTTGTGTTGATGCATGTTTTTTAGTGCTGATATTTATTACAAGATATTTATTACCAAGCCAATTATAAATAACAAGTTGTTTTGTCACAAATTTCTGCCCAACTGTTGTTGCTATAACTACACCTTTTATGCTGTATTCACTTAAAAGGACACATGCCAATCTTGAAATAGATTGTATTCATGAATCAATCTTTATACCTCTAAAGGAACAAACACATTAATCTCTAAATATTTCATTTTTATAAAAATTCATTACTTTAGAAATTATGAACTTTTTTTTTTTCATAAAAGTTTTAAATAATTATATGAGTAATAAAATGTTTAAAAATGCAAATCTGTATATCCAAGGAATATTTGCTATAATACAGATAAAACCAGATGCAGTAAGCACTTTTTGGCACATATGACCAGAAATCTGTAAAATATTACATCTTTTACCTGTTTACAATGCAAAAACCCATATAGATATAGGAACTAAGCCTGCAAACAAACACAGTAGATAGAGGTTTCAGATTCAATCCCCAGTTCAACCTGATGATCTTAATAAACAACACTCACTACAGGTTCTGCCCAGGAAGTGGACTTGAGAACTTTTTATATAAACTCTCAGCTTTGCAATTGGAGGCAATAATAAAGTTTAGCAAAAAATGATCAAAGTTGCGAAAAATGATCAAGGTTGCTTTGTTTCTCTTTGATAAGGACCTGAAACTGAAATGAAACATAGATTGTTCACAACACCAGCTGTTGTGTTTGTGTGTTATTTTGTTGACTTGCAAAACTTGACACTTAAGTTGTTAATAAACAGTTTATTACAATTACGTTGTGGTTACCAGTTTTGCAGTTTTATTTCCAAAGTTTCTGGTGCTTGATTGTCATCTATTGATGTGGTTTCTTCTTCCGTCTCCAGGCTTTTTATACGTTCTGGACAATCTTTGTATCAAGTAAAGTTATATATTGTTGTAACTGGTAATAGGGCAAGATGTCCATCTATGACTTGGTAGATGATTTTTATTGCATCTTTTATTAGTTTATCATTGATGTAATGATGTTTTTCTGGTCATGGTTGCCTGATTTAAAGTCAATGGGTTACACTTGATTTTGTTTTCCATTCTTTATTTGCTAGTTTTATGAGGAGCTTGTCCCTTTTAATGCTTCAGTAAATGTACATACCGATATATATAATTATATATAAGGTCATGTTATAGTTAATGTACTAGTGCAATATCAAGCGAAAAGAGAGGTTTTACTTACAAAAGTCATACATTTATAAAGTTTCAATAGGAAAAGCAGTTTTTTGTATTTGGTTGTTTTATATTGTAACAAGACTGAAACAAAACTTGGTATTTATATAACAACAAGATATTATGTTAGTAATCAGTGACTCTAAAAATATCCTTTATCTTTATCTAATGTCTTATAATCAGTCTTTTAAATATTTTTACTTTGATAGCTTGAATTCAAAATAAATTCTATAAATGTCTATTGACTGGTTACTTTATAAGTTGACTGGTATTGTATCTTTTCTGTTGACACTTGACTGATACTATATATACATTTATTGCAGATGGAAGTGTGACACAGCCTGGATTACAAAGAAGTCAGAGTTTTGTCCATGTGAAAACCACACAACCAATAACCAATGGTGACATTCAGTCACAAGGTGGTCCTCTAATAACACGTAGTCAGAGTGTCACAGAAAATCTAAGAACAAAAACGGAAGAAGAGGAAAAATTGATATCTAAATTACCCAATAAAAATGAATTGGAAGTAAATAGTAATGTATCAGACAAAAGTTTAGGGAGAAGACATTCTGATGTTTTATTCACCTATACTAAACCACGATCTCATTCAACACATGCTAAGACTAATGAAACAAACTTGATATTAGATAAAGGATTGCGTAGATCTACGAGTGATATTCCAGCAAGAATATCATCGAGTTCAAGTGATGGATCTGGCTGTGGCCCAGTAGACATTTCAAAAAATTTGAAACATTTAAATGGAGAAGTAAGAGTAAAGCATGCTGAGGCTGGTTCACCACCTCCGATTGTGAAAAAGAGAAATTCTTTGATAGAAAGTAACAAGACAGACGTCAAGTCTACGAATTCAAACTTTGATCACAATAAAAGTGAAAGAAATCAGTCATTTAAACTAAGAACTGATAACAAACAATCAGAAAGGGATGAAAGAAAGTTTTCGGAACAGTGTGAAGTGTTTGAAAAAGGTGATTTAAGAGACAGTGAGGTAAAAATCAAACCGAAGTCTTCCAATATTCTTGTATCCAGAGCAGGTATTGAAAAGACCAGGACAGTAAATAAACCTGAAAACTTTGTTGTATCTGCTGTTAAAGATTCTACCTCCAGAAAAATACCTGAAACAAATAAATCCAAAAGTGAACTATTTAAATCTGAATTTGTTAATAAAAGTGAAAGTAATAAAATAATTGAAAAGTTACATCAAAAACAAAATTCAGGATTGAAGACTGGTAATAATGACAAGAGATTGAGTCCTGACCTTCTTTGGTTAGAGGACAAAAGAAAATCACTCCCAACACCAAATGAACTTGACAAATTGATGTCAACAATGGACATCGAGGCTGCATTCTCTGAAATTTTAGATGCTGTAGAACAATTTCCTGAAAATTCTGTTATTTCTGAACCCGCAACAACAGATATTCCTATTCTTGAAGAGGAAAGTAATGAATCTGGTGTAGAATCATCTGAAAACATGGAGGCGGATTTAAAAGAAGTGAAGGAAAGCGAAATAATTGTGAATGAAAACAAAGGTGATGCAAATGTGGATGATGTAAAAAGTGAACCAAATGTTGCAAATGAGATTAATAACATTGGAAATGCTGAACTTGTTGAATCCAAAGTCAAACCTGATATTAATGGACATCAAGAACTTGATGTAAATACACATAAAGATGATAGTGCAATATTAACACAAGATACAGGGATTAAAAAATCTGAAGGTTTGTATATTTTATTTAACTCTTTACTTCATAGATACATGTTTTCCGCGCACCAATCACAGAACGCCTTTGAAAACAGTGCAGGAAGAGCAATCTGAACACTTCCTGCACTGTTTTCCACTCTGTCAGTTAATATAAACATAATTCACCCATTGCTGATATGTGGTGAATTAATGTTTTCAATATTAGATGTGCCCAAAGGCGTCTATATGATGTAAAGGGTTAATAATGGTTTACACATGATTTTGAATGCTGTAAAAGGTTTCAGGACTATAATAAGTGAGAATATCTTGGTATCCAGAGGTCCATTTCATTATTGTTCTTAAGTTTACGTAAACTTAAATGTTGCCTAATAATTTTATTCTTGTTGGAAGATTTAATTGACATGAATTAGCATACTTCAACTTTGATTTCAGTTGTCGTAAATTTGTAACAAAAAAGTTCTGATAGAAAAAAAAAATGCTGACAAGGTAACATTCATTTCAAGTTTCATTTAACACTTTATGGTATCCAACAAAAGAAGGTTTCAGCTGTAAAATTTAGAAATGACTCTAATTAGAATGTTTAATGGGTTTTATTGAGTTTTTTTTCAGAAACTTTCTGACTTTAAAGTATGAGAATCTGACTAAAAATTTTAGATTTTGGCAAAAAAGTTTTTTATTCAAATATTTTCTTTTAAATAAAGCTTTAATTTTAAAATTGCTTCAGCAGTCAAAGTTAGTAAATTGGTTGTTTAATTGATGTTATTAGACTTTTTTATATTTTGAGCTTGAGCTAAATTAATGTGAATAGTTTTGGGACATTTTTAGCATCACTTTCAATTATTTTGATTTGCATAAGCTTTGTCATATTATTAACATTATTCATTACATAGTTTTCTAATGAAATAGAGCCAGGGACATGGATGCTCGAGTGGTAGAGTATTAGACCCATGATTTGGAGGTTGTGGGTTCAATCCTCTACCCTGACTATAAGTCCTTGAGCAGGACACTTATTCCCATGTGTATGTATAAAGGAAGGGGTCTTCCGTGGTCTAAGAAACCGTCTCAAGATCATTTACCATGCACCGCTAAGGTCGTAAGTTCGAGTCCCGCTCGCTCCAAAAACTTTATGTGAAAAAGTTTGCCAGTAACTTGTGGAACAACGGTGGTTCTTCTCAGTCTGACTCAGTCTGAGGTCTTCCTCCACCAGTAAAACTGGATATGCCATATATAACCTGAAACGTTCTGAAAAATAAATTTTAAAGTCCTGGTTCTACCCAGGACGACTGAGCATGTTTCATCAAAATGTAAGAACTTGTTTCACAATCGCTGTGAAATAATTAGGTTTAAACGAATCAAAGGAACTAATTTTAAAATTTCAACTTGGGTACATATTCATATTGAGATGTTTTGTGAATGTGGGACCTGGTCGTTTTAAATAATATATAATTTGACTTTGGTTTATTGTAGATCACCTTTTACGTTTATATTTACATTTAAATTTACAGCACAAATTCAGTTACGCAGCACCTTATCATTAGATGTCACGACTCGACCGGAAACCAATGGTGCAATATCAGTTATCCATGGTGACGATGGAACTGTCACAGTTCAAGAGGTCAGTAAGGTCGAGGATGGTGACACCACTATTACTGAATGGAAGAAAATTCGACGAAGTCAAAGTAAAACAGAAACACGTGAAACTGATACTGTTATCGAAAAAAAGGTTACCTCCCCTGGTGGAAGTTCGTCAGTTTATGAAAAAGACGTGTCAAAGACGAAACGAAAATTGACATCGCGAGGTTCAGATTACTTTTCAAGAAATCATTACAATATAAGGCGTACCAAGGATTTGGAAGGAACAGAAATAGTGCAGCATGAGTTGAGTACAGAGACAGAAAACATGTCTGTGACTAAAAATGAATCATGGGGTGATAAATCGGAGGCCACAGTTATACTGAATCGGGCAGACTCTCTGAAGAAAAACTCAAATGTTGAGGAAAAGTTGCCACCAACTATTACAGAGGATAACGAAGAAGTGCAAAAAGATACTAATGGGTATGAGGATTTTTTTTGGTGACTTTTTTTTTGTCTGGAATTATTATTGTCCTTTAGTCATTGACTTTAATGAAGTTATATTTTAATTACATTATAGAAGTACCAACATTAAATAGACTTCCGAACTAAACATCACTTAATATATATACAAGAAAAAACATTAAAAATCACATCTACAGTCAAATATTCATTCACGCACATTGAAGCTTCAATTCCTGTAAGAAATTTATTTGTCATTTTAAATGTTGTACAATTTTAAAAGGACTCAATGAAATGCTGAAATTAATTAAAGTGCATATTCTGTCCATTGAGTTTTGACACAGTTACTTCCCTTTAAACAGTTAAGTCTTCTTTTCAATAATAGTAAAATAGTCATATTTAGAATCGTATTTTGATGTTTAAAACAGGAGTTGTAATAGAAATTTTATCTGTAAAATCCTGCTCATATTTTTTCTAATCAGGATATCAAAAGAACATCAAAGGAGTCAAAATCATTAATTTAATACAAGGAGCAGATACACAAAGTATCAAGATCTATTACATTTAAATTGACTCAGTGCTAGTATTCACTTACATTGCCAGGTAAACATACCCTGTCAAATTGAAAACAGCAAGAGGTAAAATCAAGAAATGACATGTTTCTGTATATTAATAGTATATATAAATATTTTTTTATTTTATTTGATATTTAATATACCAGTTAGTTATCACAACATCTTTATTTACTATTATCACTTTATATGTGATAAATTGTACTTTAAACAGACATTAAAATAAAATTTATGCTGTTGCCATAGCTATTTAATGATTCGGCAAAATTACTGTTTTATGTGATGTTGAAAAAGAGATATCCTTTTGAAAACTTTATGTGAGAGATTGCCAGTTACCTGCAGAATGATGAAGGTTGCTGTCATGATCATTCCGAGGTCTTTCTCCACCATCAAAACTGGATATCATAAGTTCTATAAATGGCTGTGGAATCACATAGAAAAACACACCAATAAAATTACAAAAAAGATTGCAAAATCTGTCAAAATATTGGAAAACTGAAAACTGATGTAGGAAATACTCAGTAATACATCATAAATGTGCAGTCTATTTCAGTGAAATATATCGACCAACTACATTTTATTTCCTAATGAAAAAACAATTGCAGGTTGGCAGAGCTTAAAAGTACCAATTGCATATCATTGATGCTGTAATCTTGTTTGCTAAGTTTCAACAAGTTTTATGTTGTAATAGAAACTATGTGCATTTAGTCGCTATGCAGGCAAAGTCGTTGTACTGTCTATGACATTTACTTTGTGATTTGATGCATATTGTCTGCTTTTAATACCAAATGGATAATATAACATTTTAGCTTTATCAGAAATGTTCAATACAAGGTAAGTATAAGTATTGAAAGAATTTTGAGTTTTCATTGAGTGATGAAAAACATAAGTCAAGTTTAATGTGACCGAAATGCCCTTCCTGACTTCACGGACATATAAAACAAGTCAAATGTTTCTAACCAAGTATGGATAGTTTGATTGATTAATTGAATATTTAGCATCAAGTCTATGCCATCGAGGGCTAACAGGAAACTCACCAACAAAATGAAAACTTAATTTTTATTATATAATCCTTTTCTGTCAGTCAGTAACTGTTAATGTGAAACAACTATTTTAACCAACTATGGATAGTTTGATTGATTAATTGAATATTTAGCATCAAGTCTATGCCATCGAGGGCTATAACAGAGGAAACTCACCAACAAAATGAAAACTTAATTTTTATTATATAATCCTTTTCTGTCAGTCAGTAACTGTTAATGTGAAACAACTATTTGACATATTTGCAAGTTATATTGCAGTGCAATATTTAATAATGTTTAAAATCTGATTGATTATTAGAGATCTTAAAATAAGTTATATCGATATTGTTCTGTTGCAGACACAACTCTATGTTGCCACGGCGACAGAACAGCATTGTGAAGATTATTACTGACAACAGCGAAAAAGTGGTAGAAGCCAATCTCGGACGACCTTCAGGTGAGTTGAAATAATAGTGACATACCATTTTGTCTCAGAACCAGTTAAAAATACAAATTGACTAAACCCCATGCCATTACTCAGTTATTGCCAAATCAAGATATACCATTTTATTGATTTTTCTCTTAAAATAAAGTACTGGTACCCAGTAGGGCTCATCAAAACTGAAAATAGTGTTGGCCGCTCACGCCAGAGTTTGCAGGTTCGATACCCAGCTTGACCATATGACTCTCGTAAAACAATGCTCAGTACTATTTTTATCCAGGACTCGAGAGCAGTTCATATAAACTCTGAGCTTTCATCGCAATTGAACTAAAATAAATTAGTATAAAATAAAAATGAAATCTGTCAAAATTATTCACTGCCATGAGAGTCATATCTTTTATGTCAAGTTTAATATCTGTCAACATCAGTTAAATTCTACCTGCATTATGGCCTCTTTTTGACTAAATTTATAGCGGGCATCTGTGTCCTTTGGACATATTTCAGTGGTAATTGTAATTTTAATTTTCTATAATTGTGAATCTGTTGGATTGCCTGCCTACCAATGCTTGCCTTGTCTGTACCTGTAATTTATTTTCAAGTGCCACTCTTAAACTGATGTTTCTAATACATGAATATTGACAGGTTGTCCAGAAGTTAGAATCCCTTTACAAGCAGTTTCAGTTACAGAAGAAGACAGAGTTACCATGGAGTGCACTGTGATGAGTTCTCCATTGCCAACTATCACCTGGTTCAAGGGAGATAACCAGCTTACAGAAGGTGGTGAAATCCATTTTGGGTTTGACAGAGTTACTGGGAAAGCAAGTTTGGTATTGGATTGTGTGAAATATACGGACACCGGAGATTACCTGTGTATGCTTGAAAACCCTCTGGGTGCAGCGTCAACAAAAGGCAGATTGACAGTTAAAAGTAAGTAATTTATTTCTTAAAAAAAAGCAACGCTCAGTTATATATGGAGAGCATGGTACAATGGTAGAGCATTGGACACATAATTGAATAGTTGTGGGTTAGATCCTCTGCCACGGTCATGTGTGGTGTCCTTGCACAAGACACTTTATCCGTATATGCTTAGTACTGGTTCTACCTAGGAAGACTAAGAGTGTGATGTGTAAGAACTTTTTGTACTGTCGAAAAAATTCTTTTTATATTCTAAGAATGGCCGCTTAAGGTGATTTTCAACACTTTTACTGGCTACATAATTACATCCAGTTTTCTTTGGTGGAGGAAGACCTCAGAATAAATCTAGGTATAACTGTCTTCCTTCATGTGAGTGATCTTGAGATGGGGCCTTTAACCACTCGGCCATTATCAACAAAAGACCAAGGTCATCCTTTCATAATTTCTTTTGTATTTTATTTCAACTACTTAAAAAAATGTTTTGTCACATTTCAAAAAAAATGAACAACACGCTTTAAGTGGTTTTCATACGCTCAGTTTTCTTAATGTTTTAAAAAAGCTGTGATAAAGACAGAATTGTTTGTTCCTGAAGACATTCATTCATTCATTCGTTTGTTCATTCGTTTGTTAATTCATTGGTTTGTTTGTTAGTTCGTTCCTTCGTTTAATCGTCTGTCATTCATTCATTTATTCATTGCAAAAGGATACAAAGTTTATATTAAAACATGTGACTACTATCATAATATAAAATCAGTTAAACTTGCCCCAATTTAATATAGAGGTACATTTCAACCAAAATGGCAGCACCAACAATTACTAGAAAATAACATGCATCTTGTATAATATTTTTTTAAGTTCATTTTATCACATGAAAACATAGACCCAGATACTTAATCTTTCATAATCAATGTGCAAAATGAATTTTAACCTAAATCACATTTTCCTTTCATCCTAGTACTAGTTTATTCAAATTCATTTTTTGCCAGGTAAAGCATGTGATCCTCCATCTTTTGTCACTACTTTACATGATGTCTCAGTGAGTGAAGGTCACGCCCTCATCCTGGAATGTGAAGTAGTGGATGCTGATACAGTGTCTTGGTACAAAGATGACATTATTCAGCGCAACTCGGCAGATTTCAAGCAGACGTTTGATGGCACCATGGTGAAGATGGAGATAGGAGAGGTCTTCCTCGATGATTTTGGAACGTACACATGTGCTCTTCGCAATGCCAGTGGAGAAAAACGCTGCTCCTGCAAAGTTACTGTGACAGGTAAGTAACGGTTCAGTAATGAGAAGATCTGGGAATAATGAAATCCGTAATACCTACTGAGTAGGACTGTTCATTCAGGTGAGCTGGGTCTGGTTAGCTCAGTCGGTAGAACAATCCATGGGTTGTGAGTTTGAATTCCTGCCTGGGCACAGTCTCTGTTAAGATTTATATATGACATTGCATCTCATTGTCATTGTTGATAAAAATACAATACTGTACTCTGATAAACTATCAATTAGACAATTTCACATAAAACCATGGTAACTGAAAACTAATAAAAATACATTACAGTATCCTAATAAAATGTTTTACAAGACTGTAAATGATGAGAAAGTGTTTTATTGAGAATTTACTTAATTTATGAATAAGTTGAAAATGAAGTTGATCAAAACCACAAATGCAGATTTCGATCGTAGGCATAGTTACGTGTGTGTTCTAACAGAAGCATAGTTTCAGATAGTTGTGGGGGCCAAACTTACTGGCATTTATAATACAGCCTGTTTTGTCATATTAAATTTTGACTGGCTCTTCTATATTACAGAATCTGAATCCCAGGACGATGTTGTGCCAATGTTCTTGCGTAAACCAGAAACTCAGATTGCTCATGAACATGACATAGTCATCATAGAGTGTGAGGTCATAGGGTCACCAGAACCAGTCATCTCCTGGCAACAAGATAGGTCAAAAGTCACAGAAGATGGCAGACACAAGATGTCATATGATGGACGTGTGGCAAGACTGATCGTTAAAAATGTTGGAATTAAAGATGGCGGGAGGATGGAATGTGTAGCCCAAAATTCTTCTGGCCGTGTGTCAGCAGACTGCTTACTTGTTGTCAAAGGTCAGATATTTTCCAGGGAATAACTCAAGGTCACTTGACCTCTCTGTAACTGAGTGGTCTAAAGTGTTGTCTTGATATCACTTACCTCTCATTTCTGAGGTTGCGAGTTTGAGTCTAGCTTGGTTCAAACAATTTGTGTGAGAAAGTTTGCCAGTAACTTGTGGAGGGTCTTGGTTCTACTCAGATGCATGTACCGGTACATGCATTTCCTCCATTAATATACCTGGTTGCCTTATATAACCTGTAATGTGTTGAAAATGGCATGAAAAAAAGTTAATTAAGTAGACTGTTATATTAAAATGCCTATTCGAAAAAAAGTATACATCAGCTGGACTGCTATAAAACTTTTTTTTGAATTAATGTTTTAGGAATCGGAATTAAGACTTGGGTTCAATTTTTATTTTTTTAACTATCATTTTCGTAACATTAAATGAGTATGGTGTCATAGTGATGGACTCATATGACCAAATGCTATGGAGTGGTGTAAAAATTCAAAGGAAAAGTGCCAGCATTAGTAACATTTTTGCAGATAACATTTTTAAAATTCACACAATAAAAATGCAATCTCTGTATTCTGTATAGAGATGAACCACTAGATATTAAGAAAGTTATCTGCAAATATGTTACATGAAGCAGGCACTTTTCCTTCAATTTTTTATACCACCCCATAGCATTTAGTCACATGTATTCCCCACCGTGTGGTGTGTCAATAAAGCAAACCGAGTTTTTTAGCAATTCATTTTTTGTTCAAAGTTGTAAATACTCAAGCATCAGGTACACAGAAAAACATGACACATTAATAAGTCACTGATATTACTTAAACCATGTGAATCGCAGTCAAAAAGTTTATTTTGAATTATAAAATATTCAAATTATAGATATACTAGGTCTGTAATGTCTGCAACGCCATATATACTTCAGACAGGTGTCACTGTACAACACAAAAATGTTATTTATTGCCAGCCTGAATAAATATTGCAGCGAATTTCAATTCTGAATATTTAGAACTTGTAAAATTATGGTATAAATAAATTATACAGCAACATAGATCTCCACATAAGCATTGTTTGTTTAACAATGGATGTAAAATGAACAGGTTTAAACTTTGTTACATTCATTCACCGACTTACAAGAACCAAAGTCATTAACCCGCACTTATCTACCTGAAACTGCGAAGGTTCATCATAATAAGCAATTTGTTGGAACCATTTAATGTAAATGTGTCCTCTGTGGCCAAGAGGTCTAAGGTGCTGTCTCGAGACCAATTACCTCTCACCTTCAGGGTTGTAGGTTCCAGTCTGCTTGTTAAAAAAATTGATGTGAGAAAGTTTGCCAGTTAATTGAGGAAGGACAATGGTTCTTCTCAGATTCATTCTGATGTCTCCGTCCACCAAAAAAAAGCAGGATATGCCACAAAAAACAACCAAGCAAGAAACAAAAAAAACAACTTTACCTGAAACTTCAAAGCGCCATAAAAACAAACAATTAGTTAGAACCATTTAGTGTAAAATTTAATGTAAACATTGTTTGAATATTTCGTTGCTGTTTGATTGAGATGAGGATGGTCAAACCAGATTTATTTGGATTTTTTTATCAATAAATCTGTGCGGTGGATTGGAATCCAGTCATCTCAATCATTAATTTATCTTTATTTTTTGTATTATGTACCACTCAAATTTTTTCGAAACAAAATGTACTTGACATCACATTTGTGCAAGGATTTTATGAGCAAATGAAATTCACCCTGACCCTCGACCTTGTAATCATCTATGACGTAATGTATTGAAATATATTACGTAAATTGTATACTTTAACATCGTAAAATAAAATGATGTATTAATTTAAATAATATATTAATAAATGTGTATGAAAGAAAAAGAATCATTCATGGCGTTTTTGGTTCAGATGAAAAATCCTTCTCTTGGGATAACTGTTTTTGCCAAAACTTGGTAGCACCTCATTCGCGCCAGAACAATTATTTTTCTGATTCTGTTAATAATATTTTTGACCTGTGCTTAATTAAATTCCAATAGCTCAGTTTACTTTATGTATCAACTGATTTTTATTTCATTTTCAGAATTGAAGACCCCACCAGTTGCTACTGTTCCACTATCAGACAGTACCGTAATGTCCAGTAAGATGGCCATCTTGGAATGTCAGATAGAAGGTGAACCAACTCCTGAGATTGCCTGGCGTAAAAATGGCCGTATCATTGGTCAGATGTTTGACTTCAAACAGACGTATATTGACAATGTCGCCAGACTTGAGATCAAGGGTGTATGTGCTCCAGATTCAGGTTGCTATGAGTGTGTGGGTACTAACGAATCAGGGGAAGTAACTACCTCATGCCAGCTTACTGTTCAGGGTAATTATTCAACTTTCTTTTTAAATGCCACGATTTACACCAATTTCAACGTATAACAGTGTTATATGTGGTATCCAGATTACTGGTGGAATAAAACCACTAGTAACTTACATGTTTTCTCTCAAAAAGTTAGGCTGGAAATAAGGACCTCAGAAATGAGTGATCATAATCGAGACAGCACTTTAAGCCACTTGGCCCATAATAGATCCTGACCTTTTATATTATATATATCCATGGACAAGCTCATTTGTTCATTTTTATGCCCCCACCATTCAAAAAATGGTGATTGGGATTTTAGTGTTACTCCTGTTTGTTCTTTTATCTGTATGTCCATCCGTTTGACCCTCTTTTTCATTGTTACATTACCTTTTGTTATTAGGTAAAAACAATTTTCTTGGCAACTAGACATGGATATTCTGGTCATGCAGGTGTGGGAGATTATTTGTTTCATAGCCGCTCGTCAAAGATATCCAAAAATAATTCACTGGCAATATCTAGGTTTATGTGACTGTTTTCAAACTCTATTTATTACGTAAGTTCGTAGGTGAGAAAAAGAGTTTCATATAAGGCAATATACCTGTAAAGAACACTACAGGTCATTGTTTGAATGTATTTTACCCTTGGATGAGATTTTCTTATACACAGTGCACATCTGTTAGCCCAATAGGTGCAAAAAAGGTACCAAGTGCCTACTTAATTCATATAAACTTGGTACTTTATAGCACCAGTGGGATGTGTTATAGAATCACTTTAATTTACTAGTTTGTTCATACAAATTCCATGTATCTGTTTGTTACAGATGAAAATAAACAAGTTCAAGCCAATGTTGAAGAAGAACCCAGAGTAGATACTAAAGTCACAGAGGAACCAAACATTCCAGTATCACCAAAATCATCAGTTAATATAGAATCCAAGGCTAGAGATGAGCCAAACATTGTTAAAACACCCAAAATACCAGTGAAAATAGAATCAAGGGTTACAGAGGGACCAAAGGTCACAGAAGCAGCTAATATATTAATTAATGAGGAAACAATTCAAATGGCTACCATCAATAAGTTTCCATCAAGATTTGAGCCAAAAGTGGAGAAAGAACAAATGCAAGCCTCAAAATCTCAGGCATCGAAAGTTATGCTTGTAAGAAATGCCAGCTTGCGCAATCTTAAACAAGAAGATCGTGAGATTCCTCTTAAGCGTGCTGGAAGTTTGCATTTAATAACAAAAGACAAGGATATTAAGTCGGAGACATCTGAAGAAATTGTATATGTTGAAGGTGTCAAGGCAATTAGTTTTGGGGATTCTGACACGGTTGAGTTTAAATATAAGACTGGGTCACCTCCAAAAGTAGCATCTGTAAGTCGTGAAAAGCTTGATGTTAAGTTGGATCTTAATAAAAACTACACCACTGACATAAATGCAAACATTGCAAAAGCTGCATCCAGTGAGGAAGTTGGCAAACTTGGTGGAAAGATCGCTAAAAACAAATCAGAAGCAATAAATAAAGCAAATGCTAAGATAATGTGTTCAGATGTAAAAGAGGTGAAAGAAGCTAAACCTGCCATGAAATTTAAAGTTGGAGGAGAGATACGCCGCACACAGAGTGTTCGTGCCCCCACAAGTGAAAAGCCGGAATGGTTGCAAGTGAAGTTACGTCGTGTGGGTGGTAACCAGACCCCTGTTCTGGACAAAGAAAAGCATTCTTTTCAGAAAAGTTCTGAAGTAAGTTCAAAATCATCAGATCAGCCAGCAACCCCACTCAGTGTTCACAAAGACATCAAACTTTCTCGTACCCAGAGTGCGAGAGTTGTGGACAGAACTAGCTCTCCTGCACTCAAAGATACAACAAATAAACCAAGTAAGAACTCTACAAAACTCACACCTGTGTCAGAAAGAGCCAAGATATTCCAAATGAAAGATACAAATGCTTCATCAGGCAAGTCCAGTCCTTCAGATATAATTGGGAAAGCCATAGGCATTGGACGAACAGAGAGTATGAGAGCGCCTGTTGGACACAGATCATTCGGCGTTCAGCGGAGCCAAAGTTTCAAAACATCTAGTCAAGGGGATGTAACTCTAGAATTATCCCCACAGAAATCTCAGGTAAGTTTTATACCTTGTTCCCCACATCTACATAATCTCAATAAAAAATTAGGTTCCTCCATTGTAAAATGTAGATTAGTTGATTTCTACTGCAGTCGACTCTCACAGTTCATTAAGTTGAATCATCCCATTATGATGCTTTGAAGTTCTGGTCTCTTTTCAAATTTTTCTATTTTTGATTTATAATACTACTGTTTACTGAAATGTCATTATTACAAATTATTCAGTACCTCTCAAATCAGTATACACCCCCTCCCCCCCCCCCCCCCCCCCCCCCCCCACACACACACACACACACACACACACCACACACTCATATGGTTTAAGTTTGTGGTTTCCCACAAATCTATACATGATTAATTGTACATGTATATATTTTCTTTATCAAAATGTAGTTGAAATCTGAAATACAGAAAAACTAAAGTGTTTTTTTTACTGATTAAATATCATAATTCATTCCTTTAAAGATTAACAGATAAGTTGTAATTCACAGCAATATGTGTGTTTCCTGGTCTTTCTTCATTAGTGTTGGCTTTCTTCCTCGTATGATGACACATTTCTGACGGAATAAAAAACTGGGAAGTTGCTGATGCCAAGATATGTTCCCACATAAATTCCTCTCAGTCCGCAGATTTTTTGTCAAGAGTTTAGCGTAATAAGCAAGGGGTATGAAATACCTGGTGGGTGAGACTGAAGAGTTATACATCACGATTTGTTCCATCGGTATTGTGAAATCACTGCATGCTATTGATACTTGTGAGAGCTACGATTCCTGAAGTTTCTAGATTTCTGGAATTTGTAATGGAATTGAGCTAAATGACTTATAGTTATGCTCCATATGTATATGATTTTTGTGGTTTCATCAGAAGATTATTCTAGAAAAAAATATAAATAGTTCTGCATGGCTGCCATTATTTTTTTGAATCCATTAGATTCCTATGTTTCAGAGTATATGCTAAATGGAAGCATGCACAGATAGACATTCTACTTCTAGTGACTTGGCTGGAACTTTATTTGTTCTAGTTTATTTTAACTCATTGCAAAATCAGAGTGTTTGCTATTCACTCTTGAGGGGTCTCCTGTGGCTGAGTGGTATAAGGCACCATTTCAAAATCACTTACCTCTCACTGATGAGGTCACAGGTTCAAGTCCTGCTTGGTCCAGAAATGTTTTATGTGAAAAAGTTTACCAGTTATTTTTGGGAGGATGGTGGTTCTACTCAGATTCATTCAGATGTCTTCCTCCACCAGTAAAACTGGCTATACCATACATAATCTGAAATGTGTTGAAAATGGCATAAAACCCTATTGGAAAAAACAAGAATCACTCTTGAGTCTGATTAGGCAGTTTTATTTACATTTAAGGCTACACTAATTGCATACAACACTGGACTTATATAAACAGATACATAAACAGCCAAGCATAATACATGCACAGACAAACATAATTATAAACAAACATACATACAGGCACGTAGAAGAACAGACACACAGAAAACATGCACAGACAGACAAACATATAAACAAACATACATACAGGCAAGTAGAAGAACAGACAAACAGAAAACATGCACTGACAGACACACATATAAACAAACATACATACAGGCAAGTAGAAGAACAGACAAACTGAATACATGCACAGACAGGCATAATTATAAACAAACATACATACAGGCACGTAGAACAACAGACAAACAGAAAACATGCACAGACAGACAAACATATAAACAAACATACATACAGGCAAGTAGAAGAACAGACAAGCAGAATGCATGCACAGACAGACACACATATAAACAAACATACATACAGGCAAGTAGAAGAACAGACAAACTGAATACATGCACAGACAGGCATAATTATAAACAAACATACATACAGGCACGTAGAACAACAGACAAACAGAAAACATGCACAGACAGACAAACATATAAACAAACATACATACAGGCAAGTAGAAGAACAGACAAACAGAAAACATGCACTGACAGACACACATATAAACAAACATACATACAGGCAAGTAGAAGAACAGACAAGCAGAATGCATGCACAGACAGACACACATATAAAGAAACATACATACAGGCAAGTAGAAGAACAGACAAACTGAATACATGCACAGACAGACATAAACAAACATACATACAGGCACGTAGAAGAACAGACAAACAGAAAACATGCACAGACAGACAACCATATAAACAAACATACATACAGGCACGTAGAAGAACAGACACACAGAATACATGCACAGACAGACACACATATAAACAAACATACATACAGGCAAGTAATAGAACAGACAAGCAGAATACATGCACAGACAAACATAATTATAAACAAACATACATATAGGCATGTAGAAGAACAGACAAACAGAAAACATGCACAGACAGACAAACATATAAACAAACATACATACAGGCAAGTAGAAGAACAGACAAACTGAATACATGCACAGACAAACATAATTATAAACAAACATACATACAGGCACGTAGAAGAACAGACAAACAGAAAACATGCACAGACAGACAAACATATAAACAAACATACATACAGGCAAGTAGAAGAACAGACGAGCAGAATGCATGCACAGACAGACACACATATAAACAAACATACATACAGGCAAGTAGAAGAACAAACAAACTGAATACATGCACAGACAGGCATAATTATAAACAAACATACATACAGGCACGTAGAAGAACAGACAAACAGAAAACATGCACAGACAGACAAACATATAAACAAACATACATACAGGCACGTAGAAGAACAGACAAACAGAAAACATGCACTGACAGACACACATATAAACAAACATACATACAGGCAAGTAGAAGAACAGACAAGCAGAATGCATGCAAAGACAGACACACATATAAACAAACATACATACAGGCAAGTAGAAGAACAGACAAACTGAATACATGCACAGACAGACATATAAACAAACATACATACAGGCACGTAGAAGAACAGACAAATAGAAAACATGCACAGACAGACAACCATATAAACAAACATACATACAGGCACGTAGAAGAACAGACACACAGAATACATGCACAGACAGACACACATATAAACAAACATACATACAGGCAAGTAGAAGAACAAACAAGCAGAATACATGCACAGACAGACAAACATATAAACAAACATACATACAGGCACGTAGAAGAACAGACAAACAGAAAACATGCACAGACAGACAAACATATAAACAAACATACATACAGGCAAGTAGAAGAACAGACAAACTGAATACATGCACAGACAAACATAATTATAAACAAACATACATACAGGCACGTAGAAGAACAGACAAACAGAAAACATGCACAGACAGACAAACATATAAACAAACATACATACAGGCACGTAGAAGAACAGACAAACAGAAAACATGCACTGACAGACAAACATATAAACAAACATACATACAGGCAAGTAGAAGAACAGACAAGCAGAATGCATGCACAGACAGACACACATATAAACAAACATACATACAGGCAAGTAGAAGAACAGACAAACTGAATACATGCACAGACAGACATATAAACAAACATACATACAGGCAAGTAGAAGAACAGACAAACAGAAAACATGCACAGACAGACAACCATATAAACAAACATACATACAGGCACGTAGAAGAACAGACACACAGAATACATGCACAGACAGACACACATATAAACAAACATACATATAGGCAAGTAGAAGAACAGACAAGCAGAATGCATCACAGACAGACAAAAATATATACAAACATACATACAGGCAAGTAGAAGAACAGACCAACAGAATGCATGCATAAACAGACAAACATATAAACAAACATACATACAGGCAAGTAGAAGAACAGACAAACAGAATTCATGCATAAACAGACAAACATATTAACAAACATATATACAAGCAATTAGAAGAACAGACAAACAGAATGCATGCACAGACAGACAAACATATAAACAAACATACATACAGGCACGTAGAAGAACAGACAAACTGAATACATGCACAGACAGACAAACATATAAACAAATATACATACAGGCATGTAGAAGAACAGACAAGCAGAATGCATGCACAGACACAAAAATATAAACAAATATACATACAGGCATGTAGAAGAACAGACAAACAGAATAGATGCACCTGCAGATAAATAAATATACATTGATACTCCACGTGTTGCTCTGTTTGAAACATATTTTTACCTGAGTGATTAGAAATATTGATAATGTAATGGAAAATACATTTGTTGCCATGGAAATGCATACCATATACTTACCTACAAAACTATGAAAACTTACTGTTATTGTTGTTTTGTATCAATTTGATGCTGCTGAGACAGTGTTCCTTGATAATTCCTTTCACTTTACTGTGCTGTGGTATGATATTATTGGTGATTATGATTCTTTCTGCTGATTGTGCCAAGTAAAAAATTCGGTTGCTTTGCTATTGTTGAAAATGTCGCTGAAACTCTGTCAGAATCTGTACATGTATATACATGAACATTGTCTGGCAAGCATATGGTACATCGCTTTGGATAATTCAATGGAATTTTTAAGATTTGCTGTTTGAATCACTGTTTCAGCAAGGCATTAGCTAAGTGTTTGTCCTTTAGATAGCCTTAATCGCTTAAATTCTGATTTCATTGTCAGTGATTTAAAATGTTGCTAGGAGGCATGCGATGTGTTGCATAATTCATCACCCACATGAAATGACTGCTAAATAAATCTTTTCTTTTCTTGGTTGTTCTTAATCGTTGTTTCAGATATTATTCGGTGATCACTTCTGTCTGCCACATGCTGGTTGCCCCTGTGGTCACCTTGTCTGTGTGCATTGCAGTGATGGTGTTAAACTATATTGTTGCTGTGGCTGTTTTCTCAAATGCTACCCACCTGTTTGTACATATACTGTATCTTATTTTTGCCCCACATACCCACAAACATCTTTTAAAATGTTATAACTTATGGATAATAGAAATTTATTTTTATATTATGTATAAATTTACAGTCAAACCTGTGTAAGCGGCCACCTCTATTAAGCAGCCACTTGTTTTAAGTAGACAAATTTTCTATTTCCCATTGCTATAGTTTCAGAGCAAATTAACCTGTATTAAACAACAACCTGTCTTAAAAAAGTCACTTTTGCCCCATCCATAGACTGGCTGTTTAAGAAAAGTTTGATTGTACTTAGGTAATGCATTTATTAAAACTTGTGCAAATGTAAAAAGCGATTGGGTGTAATGTATTATTGGAGATTAATCTGATTGAATTGATTGAATGTTTAGCTTCATTTTTGTGCCATCGCAGGCTAACAGACGATCAGTTATCCTAACCACTGTTTCCTGGTATCCTGAAAGGTTAACCAGTTCTCGAGCACACCCCATCTCTGCAAGTAACTGATAATTTTCCCACTTGAATCAGCAGTGAGAGACAATAATAATGAGACACAATCTCATAATACTATATCAATCATCACAGAGACTGTTGCTGGGCAGTGATTCGAACTCACCACCCCTGGTGAACTTAATCTGACTTCAAAATAATTATGTGACAGGCAACTTCAGTGGTGACACATTCATTGTACCCTGCTCCCCACCCCCCCCCCCCCACCACCTACAGTACTACATATTTAATGGTATCTACATTGTAACACATTAGATACTGGATCTATATTTATTCTCTGCATTGATGGCCATGATCCTTGGCTTGTTTTTATTTTAGGAAAGATACACTAGATCTGATAAAAGTGAAATGTAACAAATGTTGTTTACAGCTTCCATGGTAACCAGGTTGATAGTAATAATGTGGGTGTTGTAACAATAATCATACCATCAGCTATGATTTGATCATTACTTTGATGATCCTGTAATTTCTGATTGTTTGAGCCCCATAGTGATGGTTTGATACATCTCCAAAAAGCAGTAACATTTTGTTGCAAAGTAATAAAAAAAAATACAGCACTGGAATATTAGAATTTTGTTTCACTGACTTATCATTATTTGTGTTATTTTTATCATAAAAACAAATAAAATAAATTTGATGAATAGATATAGTTGAATGATGTTTAACCAATTCCAACACTTTATAGGTTACAGATATACATTGTATGATATATGGAATCCAGTCTAATTGGTTGAGGAAGACCACAGATACAATATGCCATATCTCCAAATCTGAGCAAATGCAAGTGAATGGCATGAATAGATATTGAAAGTATTACTACGGCATAATTATATTATTATGCTTATAGTGGTTAATTTATGTCCTCTGAAGCTCTGATGTTAATAATTTAAATATTCTCTTTGTATCCTTAACACATGGATTCTTACCAATGGTGGTTTTACATTATTTATGCTTCACCTAGATAACTTAAATGCATGATCTGGGTCTTTTTTTTTTTTAACGTTTTTCCCTACAAAATACTGGATTCCATTATCTTTACATGCCATCATATCTACATGCAAGCTCTTTGATTGTGAAAATTCTTCTGTTCAAGAGCAGAATAGAAAATATTTGACCATGACTTGATGGGTCAGGTAAAAACTATCTTTCTTTTAATTATAAAAACTTGAGTGCAGCTGTACTGGTTATTGGAAACATCATTTACCTTTTGTGGGTTTATCAACATTTGCCATTATTCTTCATTTGGAAATTTATTCACCCTTATTACAAATACAAATACAAATACATGACATTTATATAGCGCAAAAATTATAAAATATTCTATTGCGCTTCACAATTACAGAACACAGATTTAAAACATATACATTCAATATATTAACAGGATTCTAGAACTTAGATTTAGACATGTATATATATATACACACATATAAATACACACATATATATATATATATACATATATACACACATATCAATACTGTTTTATATTGCTACAAGTATTTTGTATTTAACCAGAGCACACTCATTGTTCATTAAACTGACTATACAAATGTGTTTTCAGTTTTGATCTAAAACTGGATTCAGATTGAATGTTTTTAAGATAACTCGGTAGATTATTCCACCATTCGGGACCAACAACAGCCATTGATCTGTCTGCTAGTTTTGTTCATATCAATCACTGTCCAATAAGACTTAAGGTTGATTGAAATTAGTTCAAAGTTTATTTGAACGGCTCGTCCTCTTCCTGGGTAGAACTAGTACTGAGTGTTGTTTTATGAGAGGCTCAAGCTGAGGATCGAACCCACAACTTCTGGCATGACTGGCCTTTACCCTCTCTCCATTACACTGCAGTCACAAATCTGTGAATTACTTGAAAGCTGATGTCAGTCTATATTATTTTCTATTGGTATTCTATAATTAGATTTTATAATGTTTTGAATTTTTTATGATCCTCTGTGACTAAGTGTTCAAAGATGATTTACTTCTCATTACTGAGGTTGTGGGTTGATGCCTTGATCGGTAGTCAAACTAAAGTTTGCAAGTTCTTTGTGGAAGGACTGGTCCACTCATATTCATGGTCTCCCCAAACTACTAGTAACACCAGATGCCATATATATATATATATATATATAACCTGTCATTTAGATTATGCTCATTTGTTACAGCTCGATTGCAATTAAGCTCAGAGCTAATATGAATTGCTCTAGAGTCTGCTTCCTAAGCACAGCCAGTATTGAGTGTTGTTTTTTAGAGGCAAACTGGTCGAGCTGGGTGTTGAACCCACAACCACTAGTGTGAGCGGCCAACACTCAATCCGCTGCACTACTGCTCATGTCTTTTGTTGAAAATGATGTTAAACCTAATTTAACAAAATTGTTAGTTGTGAACTTGATTACCTTATAGTACATGTACCTTCCAATTGACTGTACAAAATAAATAAAGCAATTAGACAGTGATGTTTATTGGCAGTGATTAATTCATTCCAGGCGTTCATTTCATACCTGTGATACATTTTTTTCTGGCTAGTTCCATTAAATAGTAATTATACAATTTAGGTTGAACAAGCATTCCAATCAGCTGTTTGGTTTTACTTACATGAAACAGTAATAAAAGATATTAATTTTGTTAGAGCAATACTTCTGAAATAGTGTGGAATAAATCTGGAAAGTGCTAGGTTCTGTATTGCTGTCGCTTCATGTTTTCTATGAATGTTATGGAGTGAAAATGCATGACATGGTTTAATGGATAGTATGTTTAGTTTATACTTATATATTTTAGCATGATTGTAAGAAATCGCAGAGCTTATATGAGCTGCTTCCTTAGTAGAACTAGTAGTACTGAGTGTTGTTGTTTTTTAGAGGAGAGGTATTGGATTGAGCTGGGAATTGAACCTTCAACTTCTGGCAGTGGCCAACACTCTATCCATAACACTATCTGCTGGCTTCAGTTGCTAGCTGCTCAAATCGCAGGTCACAGGTTCAATCCAGGTTCAACTGGATGGCCTCTTAAAACAACATCGATTTCCGGTTTTACCCAGAAAGTGGACTCGAGAGCTCTAAGCTTACTTTGTTATTAAACTTAAATAAATTTGCATTAAAATTCAAGGTCCAATCAATTATGGGCAACGCACAGCCTTAATACCAGTGTTTCAAGTTAATAAGATGCATTAAAGATGCACTAGCGCTATGCAATTCAACTTAATAGTGCAGTTGTTGGCATATTTCTACAAGAATGTTTTTGAAGAACAAATACATGACTCATATCCTTCAGTTGTTAGAATTGCTGTATGGTGTTAAGCGTTGCTTTCAACAATTTTTCATTATGTTGTGATCTACTTAAAACAGCATTCTACTGCCCTGCTAGAGTTTCATGCCACAGACACATGATATCCTACCCAGTCACATACTGGCAGTGGATCGATCAGACCTAGAACTATCCTCTATATGCAGAGTGCTAAGCGAGGAAATTTCTAGTACCATTTTTTTAAAGTCTTAAGTATGACCTGGCAGGGGTTGCATTCATGACCTTTTGCATACAAGGCGAACACTTTACCCTTAGACCACCACTATGGTTCTGGTTGTTAGGAAACATCTGAAAATAAACATTTTAACATTGATCCATTTGCATGATCATTGCAAACAAGTCTTGGTCTTTTAAGGCAGGTGGGTGTTTTGTAACAGGTGAGGTAGTCTGTAGATTGATTCCAGGAGTATAAAATAGCAGGTACATTTGTGTTTAATGTTGTTTATACTACTGCTGCAGCAGATAAACATCAGCAGTGGAACTGTGAGATTTGGATGCGTCTTGTTCCTGGTTTTGTTATTACACTCTCTGGCAGTGTACAGGGTGGCTCAAAATCAAATACATGAAATTTTGGCAGTGTGGCTGCAAATTTGTACCTATCATTTGAGTCATTTTTTTTCAAAATCTGTTACGGTTTTGTGTCTTGAAGTTTAATGTAAGTTATTGAAATTCATATATTTTCTCAATGTGTTATTATAAATAATAAAAATAATTAAATTGACAGAATCTTTGTTGTGTATGTTAGATTGTCAAGAAAAAATACTTGTTACAAGATATTGCATATGTTGAATTGAATAAAATAATCTGGAATTTTATTATACTTAGAAGAAACAACCATCAGACTATTTATGTTTATCTCATAATTTGGTTATAATTACTTTCCCCAGGGAACATACTTTAGTTACACACTGTACAGTAGCAGAAAGATTCTGTGCTACTATTTATAGATAAGCCAGACCGGTTTTCTATCCTCATTACCCACCTTGTCAAGATATTAGACTGGAACACATACATACACCTTTACCAAAGTTGTGTGAGGAACAGAAATATGCACATACCTTGGTTTCTGGTGCCAAAATATATGGAGAAAGTTTGAGGTTTTGTTAGTGTAGTTGGAGACTGTTTGTGTGGGGAGCACGTATTTCTGTTATTCTGTCTTGATATATACCTGGATATAAGAGAAAACAGGAAGGAAGTACTTGGAACAATAATAAATCTTTAGTTTACAGGTATTTATTGATATATTATCTCGTTTTGTTTTATGCAACATTATAATGTTCGCAGAACTTTCATAATTTGTGATAAAAGTATTTCAAACTAATTTAATGTTCAACAATTTTTTTTATATATGTTAATGGTTACTAATAGTAATTTTGTTTATTATTTATATTACCTGTATATTTATTGAATCAAAATTTTAAATATATATTTTAAATTAAGTGTTAGTAATTTTTTTTTTCCAATTACTTCAGCATGCATTCTTGAAAATCTTTAGCTGTTGAACCAATTTATAGATGTTTCAAATGAGAAGATATATATATAAGATAACTGGTCAAAATGTACCTGCATTAATGGTGTAGAAGTAGGTTTTCTCTCTAAAAGTGAAATACTAACACATTTCATTGAATTTCTGCAGGTTAAAGATGCTTCAAAAGTCCTGTAAAAAGTGTTAGTTAAAGTCATCAGGTGTTTCTTTTTCAATGTTATTTATTCTGTAGATGTATCAAGGCTTGGCTTTATGTTTACTTGGATTGCATTATGCATGATAGAAACTTTCGATTCCCTGTTGACCTCATTCCAGGGTCTCTAAAATAATACATCAAGGCAGGATGAACTGAAAGAACACATTTTATATTTATTACACATTTCTTATGTTCTATGAAATAACATAACAAGGTCAAAGCATTGGTAAAGTCATTCATATGACTATAGATTAACTATTTTGTATGGCTGATGGGAACTTAACCCTTATTTTCATATCCCTTTGAGGTCTTTCATCTAATACATCTAAAGCAGGATGAACTGAAACAACACACATTCTATGTAACATTTCTTATTTTCTATGAAATACCATGGCAAGGTCATGATATGTATGACCTTAGATTAGGTAACTGGGAATATATAATATTTTGTAATATCAGTCTGTAACACATTGTTTCACATCTGGAATCAACAATTTAGTCTCCCCCTCCTGCTGTTAATTGGTCCTCAGCCACATGGAGGAGTGTACACATTAAAGATACTAGAGATGATAATCTGGTGGTTATCATTCCTCAATGTCACATGGTGGTGATGAGCAGCATTGTTCATAGATTGTTATCATAGTCTTTCTGCACTGGTCTGTGTGTGGGTTGGTGGGTGGGGGTTGCTTTTATTCTTTTATCTTTATAAAACACAAATTGCAGCAATGTTTGTATTTGCTCTAAAAATAGTGTGTATCATCAATACAAAAGTGAATCCAGATTCTTAGAACTGAATATATGTAAAAACATTATCATATTTAGTCAAACTTGTAAATAGTACATGCTCTTGGACACCCCCTATTATCTGTGTACAAAGCCCCACCCATATTATGACAGAAAATTCTGAAACTCCCCTGTTATTTATTGACACTGATCGCTTTGACTTGATCCTTGATTCATCTATATTTAGATTCAATTTTATTTCAACCTACAATGTTGTAAACTTGGATGGCTCCCAACTGGAGGGGACTGGACAAAATAATTCAACTTACAATGTTGTAGACTTTGATGGCTTCAACTGGAGGGGACTGGACAAAATAATTTGAGTAAAGGGCTGTTCAAGCCAAGTATTGTTCAACATCATATCATATATAAGTATGTACATGTATAAACATCGAAATAGGAATTTGGCGGGGACCAGATAAGTGGTTCAAGCTATATGTGGTGTTCCAACCATTGTGCTCAAGCCAACAAAGTTCTTCTGTACTTGTTTTATGTTGATTGATAAACAGGTTTTTATAACTTTTACAAATCAATTTCCGTGTGTTCCTGGATGGAACCTGTTCTAAGCAAGGACACAACACATGTTTTCATCAGAGCAGAGATCAGACCCCCAAGCTCACTGAGTCTAGTGAGATTTAATACAGTTTCAATTTCTGTCAATCAGTTAAAAGTCCTATGACTTCACTAGACTGATGGTAATTAGTGTTCTTAAACCTACACTTGATTGGAAACACCAAACTAGCTGTATGATAGAGTTACTTTACCAATTAGAGTCTGTGAATCTACAAACCAGTTAACCTAATCATCACAGTAGTAAACAACCTTAGGTACCAGAAATCTAAACTCTTTTTTTTTACTGGAAAATACTACCTTGATAAGCAGAACTTGTACCAATTTGGTTCTCGTAAGTTCCATTTATCATATTTTGCAAATTTGACTTCTGTTTTCATTGAGAAAACTTATTTCTAATGTGTTAGAACAACTATGTGTTCTTTCATCTTTACAGGTAAACTTTTTGTGGAGCCATAAAATGTAACACCAATAGTACTAGAATCTTCCTAATTTTACATACCTTATAGTTTCAAGCAATATTTACACACAGATGTTCTTCAGAGTGAATTGAACTTGCTGTCACCGCTGATTCAAGTGGGAAAGTTATCAAGTACTTGGAGAGATCGGTGTGCTCGAGTACTGGTTAACCTTCCAGGATTTCAGGAAAGAGTGGTAAAATAGGCTCTGGATGGCATAAAATTGACACTAGATATTAAAAAAACTTCATACAAACCACTTTGATCTGTGGGATGGTTAATTGCCTATTGTTCCCACTTTATATCAGTTAGATACTTAGTAACACCTTTACTTATAGCAAATGTTTTGGTTGGTATTTCTACACTATCAATAACTAGTAGTGTAGAGGAATTTCCTGAAGGATGTTAATTGATCATGAAAAGTTTTTTCAATTGGTAATCATTATTGCTGTTGACTGATTCTTTAATCTAGTATGAAATAATTGATAGCACTCGAGCATTTTATGACATGTGCATCCCAGGAGCAATGATTAGGTGTGCTGCTGCTAAATAACTAAAATACTGTTGGAAAAAAAAAAGAAATGTTCAATTTTTTGATGATGTTGATTTTTATAAAATAGCTGTATTTCTTGCAAATAATTCTGATGAACTACTAGATCTTTTGTTAGTTTTAGTTTCAGATTATACAATATACTCTGAGGGCATAAGGAGTGTTGTTGCATGTTTCATTACCAATCAAGAAAGAACCAAGTCATCTATTATCTTTTCTTGGATACATTCTGTTCTTCAAAAAGTTTTATTAGTTATCATGCCGGGCCCGATTAGGTCAGTTGGTCACGCGTCTGACTATCAATCCAGGGGTCGTGAGTTCATATCCATGCCCGGCAACAGTCTCAGTGATGATTGCTATACAACATTGTGTCTCATTATCATTCGTCTCTCACCGCTGATTCAAGTGGGAAAATTATAAGTTATTTGCTGGAGATGTGGTTTACCGGAGTACTGGTTAACCTTTCAGGATCCCAGGAGACTGATCGTCTGTTAGCCCTCACTTACATAAAAATGACACTAAATATTCAATCAATCAGTCAATTAGTTATCATAAAATATATTTATATATCAACAATACCTCCCTCTTGTATGGTAATGGACTGGTAACACACCATCTTCCTTACCTTCCACACACAAGCCCCACCTGTATAATACCCACAAACACCTCCATATTGTTTTACAGCATCTCTGCTTCAGTAATCTCGAGTTCACCATCAGCTCTAAGGGTGCAACTTGCATATTCCAAGTGCAGGGAAGATTGGGAAACTTTATACCCAGTTTGTTGAAGAAACATTCAATCTGTTCACATATGATAAGGTGAAAAAACACATCCAAGAAATGATAAGCTGATAGATTATCAAGCTCGCCCAGTTGCCATTATCAGAAATCATTCAAAAATCCCCATTACATAAAATGACATTTTGAGACCACCTGTTGTTTACTGGAGTTTTTTTTCCTTGAGTGTATATTGATACTGTTTTTATATTTTTTCTGAGGATAGTTTTATATACTTCTTCAGCAAGTACATGTAGTTATTTCAAAGTATCCTCTGAGATGTTTTTTATGATAGGTTCTATCGTTCACGTAAGTTGTGTGTTTTTCTCATATTTATAGATTATTTTAACAACAATCGGTTCGCTGTTATTGTACATTAATTACCTGGGTAACATTTCATCCTTTACAAAATCACAAATCCACCTGTTCTCTTATGATATATTGGTTGTTATCTTTTATACAATTATATTTGCCAAAATGCAGTCATAATTTGAAAGGATCTTTCAGTTGAATATTTAGGTTATTAGTTAAGTTTAATAAGTATCACCTGTCTCCATAACACAGCACTATTAAAAAAACTTACTCTCAACATTTTTCAAAGCAGAGATAAAATAAATATTATGTTATATTGACTATTGTTTCATCTTAAGTTTAGATGCTCCAATGCCATAGTAACAGTGAGACAACCTTGACCTTTATTTTCATCTTTGAATATTTAATGGTTCTGTTACATGACTACTGAAGAATTAAACCTTTAGTTCAGAATCTTCAATACCATAGAAACACTAAGACAACATTGACCTTTATTTCCGTATCTGAATATTTTCCCAGTTTATAGTTTAGTTTTACTTGATGTTGCAAGCAAGAAATATTCGAAAATACCCAATGGGAGAGTCTGGAATTATGCCTTTCTGATAACATGTGCTGTATTCAATGGCCTGAACTATGTGTTTGATATATCCTGCTTCTTATTAAAGCATATTGTATATGGTGGTTTTACATTTAACTGCTCCAATTCTAATATGACATTATGGAAATTCAGTTAATTTTATTTGCATCTGTGTCTATTCTTTCTAAAACTTCACTGGTATCTGTAATTTGATTTGTACTTCTACAAATATGTTAAAAAGAGTTTTGAGTTTTGCTGCTGGAACACTGTTTTTTTGTCTTACCGCAACAAAGGAGCAAAAGCGAGATTAAGGTGTTGCTTTTCCTTCGACAGCGGCGGTGTCAAACATTTATATTTAGCTCCAATATTAAGTTTTTGTTTTATTCTCTCCCATGTGTGTATTAACCCTTTACTCCATAGATACACGTTTTTCCCACACCAATCACAGAAGGCCTTTGAAAACATTGCAGGAAGAGTTCAGATTGCTCGTAACGAGCAATCTGAACACTTCCTTCACTGTTTTCCACTCATTCAGTTAATATAAACATAATTCACCCAAAAATTCAAAAGCCTTTTATATTAGGTGTCCAAAGGTGTCTATATTATAGGTGTCCAAAGGCGTCTGTATGAAGTAAAGAGTTAACGGTCAAAGCAGATGTTCTACTCGGTGACTTGTTCATGGTTATTTGTAGGGTGCTCCATGGCCACGTGGTCCAAGGTGCCATCAGAAGGTCACTTACCGCTCATTGCTAAGGTCGTAGGTTCAAGTCTCGCTCACTCAAAAAAATTTATGTTAGAAAGTTTGCCAGAAACTTGCAGAAGGACGGTGGTTCTACTTAGATTCATGCCGAGGTCTTCCTCCACAAATAATTTGGATATGTCATACATAACCTGAAATGTGTTGGAAATGGTGTTAAACCACCATTCATGATCATTTGTAACTTATGCATAAGTTTATATAAAACATTATACAGTAAAGTGGGGATGGCCTCGACTGGCTTCTGAAAAGTAAATTAAAACTTTTTCCTGCAGCAAAACTGACTGTCATGTAGTTTATTTAATGTGTTATAAATGAAGTTGAACACCCAACAAACACCAAAGTGATCGCCATACCTTGTTACTTGGGAATGTTCCAGTGTTTTCTCTTTATTGCACAGAGCAGTGGGAAACCAAAATTACATATTTGTTATTACATACCTGTCAGTTCATATTAAAAAAAGAACATACTAGTAATTAGCAAAATCTTTGCCACCTGATATTGACATGACACCTGATATTGGCACAGCTTGATTGTTGATTTTTGTATTGTAGGATATTATTTTACTTTTTGTTCTTATCATAACAAATTATGTGCTCAGTGAAATGTACCTTATATAAAAAGAATTTTAATGAATTATACAATTACATTTCTAATGATGAATTACCTAGGTGTCTTGAATAAATTTTAGCAAATATTTTTACTAAGAGGAGTTCAATTTCTTCAATTTTAACTACAGTAAAACTGAATGGCTCGAACCTGACGGGACTGGATAAAACAGTTTGAGTTAAGGGTTGTTCAAGCCCAAGTATTGTTCAACATCATACCATATTATGCCATCCGTGTTAGAGCCAACAAAGTTCTATTGTACATTCGAGATCTGCGTCTATGTCAAGGTCATCAAATTAATACATATATAAACTGATGTCATTATAATATATGCATGTATATGAATTGTGGAGAATGGTTCAATATGTATTTGAGCATTCAAAAGTGGTATTTCAGTGTCAGTATTAATTTACAAAATGTAATAAATAACATATTCAACTGTTGTTTTTCATTACTATAATTTCCTAATTATTTGCATATGGAAAGAGTCACTTGTGACAGCCCATTTATGAAAAATTCATGAATTATTTGTCAGTAGCAGAAAACAGCAGTTGCGAAAAAACTTTATCGAACAAAAAAAAAATTGTAGCTAGTTGTATTTTATTTCTTTTTAGATTATTAAAATTATCACTGCTAATTAAGTGTCAATTAACCATGTGAAAAAAAAAGGAAACTCTTTGTTTTCCTGGTTTTCTGTTGGTAATTAAGTTTTAAAGCATTTTAACATGGCAAGTGTTACATCAAGGAGATTAAATTGCAGGGATTTCTCCAGAGGATAGATGTGTAGCAGGCATAGTTGTTTGTGAATATACTCCTTCATCCCTGGATATCTCATCTAGAGGTTTATATTTATACTTCTGCATATCAGCATGGAAATCAACAAATGACAGAATAATGATCCATTTGATTGGTGTTCCCCTCTGGAATCTCACCTTGGCTTGCCAGAAATTGTTATGAATTATCAGCTTTAGGAAACTTTCAAGATGTAAAAAAAACATGGAGCCTAAAAGAAAGGAACCAGTATTGATGAAGCATCCTTGCTGGGGACCATATAGTGGTTCAATTTACAAATGCATACCTGGATAGGGTTCCCCATGGGAGATGTAATTATTAAACATAATTATAATATTCTCTACTTAATAATAAGAAATACCTTAAAAGAATGTTTAACACAACACCTACTGTTTTTGTTTGTTAGACTTCTGCTAACTTGTTACTGTTAATGCTTAGGTACTGTTAATTCATGCATTTTTCTGGAAACAATAAGTTCTTACAGGTCAAACAATGCTGGCAGGTATTCAATCCTAATGTTTTAAGTTAAACAAGTTAAACGTTCTCTTTTTATCATTTACAATCACACACATGGTTACAATCAAAGTTACACTTACATCAGCATACTATTTGTAAAATGTCTGATAATCATTGTATAGCAAGAATGAAAAAAAAATCTTACTACAACAAGAGTTAGAAATGTTTATACTACGGGTTGTTATACGACCCCATCTGGAACATGAAGAATGATTTCCTTCGTATATATTGTATATGTTTACAGTAATGATTGATTACAAACTGGGCATGTGCAGAGTACCTGTAAGAAGAAGAGCCACCCAACACACTTCTGAAAGTGAGGCTGTATTTCATGGTAGATTTAGTAGCAACAGCCTGAACTTATCAATAATTGTGATAGCAGAGCTTTGTAATATAACTTAACATACATCTGGGAAAAATATTTCTCCCTAGTAAATCAGGATTTTCCTCCCCTGTATTAAATCACCCATTCATTCACTTATTGAGTGCTATTTTTTTGTTACAATCTTTTCGCATCTCCTTGCAATATTTTCATTGTTTCGGCTATCATTTTACAATATTTTCATCACTCAGCTACCTTCTTTTTAAATCGCCTTACAATGTTTTCATTTTTTCGGCTACTTTCTTTTTAAATCACCTTACAACATTTTCATTGTTTTTGGCTACCTTCTTTTTAAATCGCCTTACATTATTTTCATTTTTTCTGCTACCTTCTTTTTAAATCGGCTTACAACATTTTCATTGATTCGACTACCTTCTTTTTAAATCGCCTTACATTATTTTCATTTTTTCTGCTACCTTCTTTTTAAATCGGCTTACAACATTTTCATTGTTTCGGCTACAATCTTTTTAAATCGTCTTACAACATTTTCATTGTTTCGGCTATCACTTTACAATATTTTCATCACTCAGCTACCTTCTTTTTAAATCGCCTTACAACATTTTCATTTTTTTTGGCTACCTTCTTTTTAAATCACCATACAACATTTTCATTGTTTCAGCTACCTTCTTTTTAAATCGCCCTGCAACATTTTCATTTTTTCGGCTACCTTCTTTTTAAATTGCCGTACAACATTTTCATTGTTTCGGCTGCCATCTTTTTAAATCGCCTTACAGCATTTTCATTGTTTCGGCTTTCTTCTTTTTAAATCACCTTACAATATTTTCATTTTTTTGGCTACCTTCTTTTTAAATCGCTTTACAACATTTTCATTGTTTCGGCTACCATCTTTTTAAATCGCCTTGCAACATTTTCATTGTACAGTAGTGGTCATGTGCCCTTGTTGTTCCTAAAATAAATCAAAACAGTATTATCAAATCATTTAGTTTGCTGGTATAACCAGCTCTGATGGTCACTGTTGATTGGCCAATCAATAGCAATTAGGCATGCAGACTGACATGACTTTTATTTTTCTGCTAAAGCCAGAGATAGCATATTAGGTTTTATACTAATCAAGCAGAGGTCAGAATAGTACTCTGTAATTTATGATCAAAGGAGAGCAGGGAGGATGGGGGAATATGTTTTTTGAAGCAGAAACTGCAAAGGAGAGCAGGGTGGTGGGGGATATGTTCTTGAGGCAGAAACTGCAAAGGAGAGCAGGGTGGTGGGGGATATATTCTTGAAGCAGAAACTGCAAAGGAGAGCAGGGTGGTAGGGGATATGGTCTTGAAGCAGAAACAGACTTTGGTTGTCCAAATTTTACACAGTTTCAAAAAATCGTTTGGTTGAGGAAAGCAGTCGCTGTTAATTTTATACATGCTGAACCTCACGAAACTTTCTGACTTTCTATAATATGAGAAGATTCGCCATCCTTGCTCTTTAACCATTTGATTATTATATAAATGGAAAATTCATGAGAATTAAATGACTGAGAGCCAAACACTGTGTTGGTGCTGATCAAGATGTCAAAGCCAATCTTGGTCTGCTTTGTTTTGAATGGTATATTGTTTATGTGAACAGCAAGTTATCAGAGATAATAATGTGTTAGTACTTGTCTATCCATAAATAGTTTTCAATATATTCTTTTGCACCTGGTGCAAACTGTCAGTCAGACAAGTCAATAATCCAATCAGTGATCGATAACGGTTGCTAATATACCATTTTCCTTAGACAAGCTAACATTCTCTAAGTAAACACTACATTGTACATTGTATTTATGTGGACAAACAAGGTCACATGGTCAGGGGAAGAGTTAAAATGGTATTCCCAGCTTCATACGAGCTGTTCCGCAATTAAAATAATAATAATAGTCACCGAATCAAAATATATGTAAAATCTTGATTTTATCAGAGATATATGAGTTCTCTCAGTTGTTTGTTGCTAAGGAATATTAGCTTTTTTTAGACATTTTGCCCCACTGTTGCTGTATGTTTGATAATGAAAGTTAACAACTGTGCACTGAATACAAAACATTTGATCGATAGGCAAGGAGTAATTTCCTCCATATTCACCTTCCAAATATTGTTATAAAATCAGACGCTGATGATGTACACAGTTTGTTTTTAATTATATGTATTTTATATCAGTAACATATGTTTATATTAGGAAATGTGTTCAATAATAATTATCAGGCTGGCAGATAATGTAAACAGTGTTTAGTTGCAGGTTTTCTTGCTTTCTAGTGGTCTTTTGATCTCTTGTGTTGATCCATTACCTATGTTCACAGGTAGTAAATTGGTTTTATCAGGGGTTATCAATTTCATTAAGATAAAATAAAACAAGAAGTAACTGTTTTTAAATGAATAGTGTATGGAATGCAGATTCGTGTCTGCTGTAGAGCTAGGACTATTTGAAGAACTCTTGTCACATTGATACTTTACTATGTGGGAGCACGTGGTACAGCGGTGGCACATCGGGCCCATGGCTGTACAGTCGTGGGTGTGATTCCCTACCACTGCTATAATGTGTTGTCCTTGAGTATAACCACATGTGCTTACTACTGTTTCCACACAGGAAGACTTGGGTTTGATTTGATTAAGTTGATAGAACATCGGGCCCATTGCTGTACAGTCGTGGGTGTGATTCCCTACCTGCTATAATGTGTTGTCCTTGAGTATAACCACATGTGCTTACTACTGTTTCCACACAGGAAGACTTGGGTTTGATTTGATTAAGTTGATAGAACATCGGGCCCATTGCTGTACAGTCGTGGGTGTGATTCCCTACCTGCTATAATGTGTTGTCCTTGAGTATAACCACATGTGCTTACTACTGTTTCCACACAGGAAGACTTGGGTTTGATTTGATTAAGTTGATAGAACATCGGGCCCATTGCTGTACAGTCGTGGGTGTGATTCCCTACCTGCTATAATGTGTTGTCCTTGAGTATAACCACATGTGCTTACTACTGTTTCCACACAGGAAGACTTGGGTTTGATTTGATTAAGTTGATAGAACATCGGGCCCATTGCTGTACAGTCGTGGGTGTGATTCCCTACCACTGCTATAATGTGTTGTCCTTGAGTATAACCACATGTGCTTACTACTGTTTCCACACAGGAAGACTTGGGTTTGATTTGATTAAGTTGATAGAACATCGGGCCCATTGCTGTACAGTCGTGGGTGTGATTCCCTACCTGCTATAATGTGTTGTCCTTGAGTATAACCACATGTGCTTACTACTGTTTCCACACAGGAAGACTTGGGTTTGATTTGATTAAGTTGATAGAACATCGGGCCCATTGCTGTACAGTCGTGGGTGTGATTCCCTACCACTGCTATAATGTGTTGTCCTTGAGTATAACCACATGTGCTTACTACTGTTTCCACACAGGAAGACTTGGGTTTGATTTGATTAAGTTGATAGAACATCGGGCCCATTGCTGTACAGTCGTGGGTGTGATTCCCTACCTGCTATAATGTGTTGTCCTTGAGTATAACCACATGTGCTTACTACTGTTTCCATGCAGGGAGACTTGGGTTTGATTTGATTAAGTATATAGAACTTTCTTCACTTAGTATAAATAAATAAGTTTTAACTTGGCTACATGGGATCCAGTTGATAAGAATTTTCCCTTCACCCATTATTATGCCATTAGAATATCACTCCTGTCTACATACGACCATCACCTTCAAATTCCACTCAGAAAGTCAATACTGTCCCAGCACAGTATAGGACTACTAACTTCAAAGTCATTACAAAGAGGTACTAATTAACCTGAAACAGATACAGTAGCATGAGTTTTGACACATGAAGCCATTTCCCTAACCCCATACACATTCTACATCACCTGACTTTCAAGGTCATTTAAAGGATGACATTTATTTGCAACACCTCCTTTAAAGACTCTCTGATTAATAGATTACATAATCCAACTTTAGGGTCACTCAAAGAATGCAACCTTTGCTGACCTTCATGGCCAGGCAACCAATTTCAAGGCTACTAAGATCCTAACGTTTAATTCAGTTTCTAAAACCACACACTTACACAACCACCTTCAGGATCCTTGGTCTTCTGCCACTCTACAGTAATAAAATGTGAAGGTAAGTTGTGAAAGAATTACTGAGTACATGCATACTCGTAAAGGTTGTGATTCATACATGATAGCAGGAATCCAGCCTATCTCTCAACCTTCCAGGAGATTTATGTCTTGTTATTGTAGTGTGAGATAAATGGTTGCCATTAGAGATGTGTTTTATCTAAGATCTACCCCTTGTTAATAAAGACAAGCTTCTTGTTTCCGTGTTTACCTGGAGAAAATGACCTTCCAAGCCAAGGTCAGTTGCTAGGTAGATAGTTTCACAGACTCTCATTTTCAGGAAGTTATGAAGTTGGCGTACACTATAACAGCAGTGTTTCTGTTTAGTTTATTAGATTTTGCCTGTGTTATTATCTGTAACATGCTCCTGGGGCCCGTTTCCCCACGTTCTAAGGTTTACGATCTTCTTAGTGTCAAATTTGAAGTTATGAAATAAAAGTAGGAAATTCATTTTGTAAGCCTTATCAAAAGTATTCTTTCTAAAATTTGCAAAATTGCTGTGCAAATGAAACATTCCTAGATGTCACAGTTTGTTCATACAAAATTCTTCGGACTTGCGAAGGTTATCAAACAGGCCCCTGAAGTTTACAGTATTAATGTGAAAAACATATATTTGGAACTCCCGTCCCCTCATCCCCATACCTGACATGAACTTCCAATTGAACCCCTTGGCTGGAAATGCAGGATCCGCGTATGGTATATATTTGTTGTTTTAACAACGCCAAATGCTTGTCAGGTTAAAATTAGATGACGGTCATTTAGTGGTCATTTTGTAAATTGTTCTAAAATTCTGTAATCACATGATACATAGTGTGTCCTCCCTAACCAATACATCTCTTTGTTGTGGTCAAGTGAAGGTATAAAATAGACACTTATAATGTTGTCATCTGCTCCGTTTTAATAAGGTTTCAAGTGGCAATGCCATAAAATGCTGTAATGAGCCATTGAAATGACCAATTTCTTTTCTGACTGCATTGCATTTGGACAAATTTTGATTCACAATTTTGTTTGATGTCTAGTGTCCTTTGTTATGGCAATTTTGTATTAAATTTTACCAGGAATAAATTATAATGTAGGCTTTCTTTGAAATACCGGAATAGTATTAAAATATGTTTTATTATGGGAATTAATTGTAGTTAAAATCAACAAATTAATGGAGATTTGTTTATACATGTAGTTTAAAACAGGAAATATTAAAAAATGACATCCTTCAGTCGAGGATATGTTTCAGAACTGATTCAGAAGTTTCAGGTAAATATTATGGTGGATACAATGTTTCTCTGTATCATTTAGGGTTTTCCATGGCTGAGTGTTATAATCTGGGTGTACTCTATGACTATGTGGGCTAAGATGCTGAGGTTGTGGGTTTGAGTACAGCTTGGACCAAGGTCTTTATCTTAATTTAAGAAAGTTTTATGGTTTTACTTGTGGAAAGAACAGTGATTCTACTCAGATGCATTTTTATGGATATAAGGTCTTCCCCCAATGAAACTGGACCTGTAATGTGTTGGATTCAGGCATTGTGTATACTGTTTAGGACACTTGGAATGATCCTATCTGTATATATGTGATACCACAGTCTGTTTCATCTGTTCAATCCTTTACTTCTGTAATACTGTCTTTACTTCTGTTCTACCGTGCTGTATCCTCCTGTTCTAATGTTTCTTTAAACAATGTTCCATAATTGATTTGTTGTTGTATGGTGTTTAGCGTCGCTTTCAACAATTTTTCAGTCATATCGCGACGGTGTCTACTTGAGACAGTATTCTATGCGCTGTCACACTGGAGTATCATGCCGCAGACACATGGTATGATATCCCACCCAGTCACATTATACTGACACCGGGCCGACCAGACCTAGAACTTTCCTCTTAATGCTGAGCGTCAAGCGAGGAAGCTTCTAGTACCATTTTTAAAGTCTTTGGTATGACCCGGCCGGGGATTGAACCCAAGACATTCCGCATGCGAGGCGGATGCTCTACCACTAGACCACACCGCGGTCTTCCATAATTGAAGTTTATTGGTAAATTGATAAGGGTGTCACCTGCAAAATGTGCAGTATCTCTGCATGTAAAAACCAAATTATATGAATGAATGTAATATAAGTATTTTGTCGTTATTTAATATTAGATATACAATATCCAATTGTTTTAAGCAGCAATTTAAAAAGCCAAGCTAGATCATATAATCTATTTGCACATCAATAATTTTAAGCTTCCTTCCATAAATTAGTTTAAGAGTTGTTTCTATTAAATTACGAAGATAATAATTGTAGGTATTAGATAATAAACATTATTTTATAACACTTCACGGACTGTAATTATTAACCATCAATAATAGTGTTACATTTTTACTTCTTTAAGATTTTGTTTTAGTGTTCTTGTATGTACATTTCATCTTCAGTATACAAACAGTTTGTGAGTTACTGTATATACCATGCTGTCAGTCATAGGGAACAAAAAAATTATTCCTTGCATTTCTAGGGGCGAAAAAAATATTCCTATTTATATAGTACTAGTCAGAAATATGGACAAATGCCATGGGCTTTGATAAGTACAGAAAGGATTTGTTTGAAGAAGAAAAATCACAACAAGAAATTAATTGAAGATGAAAAGTACAAGTGTATGTCATAATTTGGCTGTTCACATCATCGTTGAGGAATAGAGTTTTTGTACTCTTTATAGTTTCTTAGGTTCATATTGTATTTTATGTGTTGAGCTTTGTTCAATTTTATTTTGTATGTTTGTTTGTTGTCTTTATACACGGAAAGTAAGTCTGGAATATTTCTTCCTATTGGTGCCATATAAACTATTTGTGTTGGTATGCTGTAAAGTTTCAGTTCATTCATTCATCCTGTACCCTGCAGCCACCAACATTATAAGTCGATTTTCATGATTATGATTAATACTTTATTAGCTTGCAGTTTGTTTCATTAAAACTGTTTGGAAACAATGTAGACCCAACCAGAGCGTTGGTCTTAAGGTACAGTGTCTGCCTCGCATGCTAAAAGTCGTGGGTTCAATCCTTAATCAAGTCCAAAGACTTGAAAAATGGTACTAGAAAATTTAGCATTTAGAGGATAGCTCTAGGTCTGGTCAGCCCGGTGTTCATATAATGTGACTAGGTGTATTATCATACCATGTATCTGCAGCATGATACTCCAGTGTGGCAGCGTTTAAAATACTGTCTCAAGTAGACAACATCAGATATAACTGAAATATTGTTGAAAACAATGCTAAACACAATAGCTCTAAGTAATTAAACCCCCTTCTGAGTGATAATTGAATGACAATGGTTGACCAAGTTTGGTTAAACTAGAGAAACACTTAGTTATTGATTTCATTGTCAACACACTTTTGAGCATCAGATTGACACATGCCGGAGATTGTGGGTTCAGTTCGCATTCAGGTTATAACAAAGACTTGAAAAAATGTTGTTATTTAGAGGATAGCTCTAAGGCTTTGTCAACCCCGTGGTCAGTATAATGTGACTGGTGCATACAGCGGTTGTGTGGTAGTAGCTTCAAAACATGTATTGTAATATGATAAAACTGTCCAGATGTAATGTTATCATATATCATATATCTGTTTTGAATGATAAATTACCTATGCCAAGTTTGATGGGGAAAAGTACACTATAGTTTGTGGAAAGAGAAGAAGAAATTAACACTTGATTCTGCGAAGAGTCCAAATTCATGGCGAAACAATTGGCATGTTTGCTGTCCAGGTTCTTCCTGGATGCCAGGTATAATGATGTGATTATTATGCCAAGTTTTACAAGTGTGGGAAACTGCGGATAATTTCTCATAATTCCTCATAATGGCTTCCACTTGAAGTCGCTTGAACCATAATGTGATTATGCAGCGCTTTATATCTTCCAATAATGCTGGGAAACTGTTAAACAACACAATAGAAGATTGAACAAACATCTTAAAAAAACTTATATAAATTTAAACAATCAAAATAGGAGTTTCTGATTTGGAATGTTTATGATAAATTTAGGTGTTACATATCTTGTCCCAGGGAAGCAAAAGTAGATCTGAAACTCTTTCTTATTTATTAGTTATTCAGAAATTAAGTAGTACATCATGTAATATGCCTTAGTATAAAAATGGACATTATAGTCATGTAGCTATGGAACATGTTAAATGCTTGCATCTCAAACACATCTCTTTCAATTTTATCTCAGTTTCTTTCATCTCAAACACATCTCTTGCAATTTTATCTCAGTTACTTGCTCCTCAAACACATCTTACACTTATATCTCAAATACTTGAATCTCAAACATCTCTTATACTTATATCTCAAATATTTGAATCTCAAACACATCTCTTATACTTATATCTCAAATACTTGAATCTCAAACACATCTCTTACACTTATATCTCAAACACTTGAATCTCAAACACATCTTACACTTATATCTCAAATACTTGAATCTCAAACACATCGCTTACACTTATATCTCAAACACTTGAATCTCAAACACATCTCTTATACTTACATCTCAAACTCTTGAATCTCAAACACATCTCTAACACTTTTAATAGTGTGCATGTCAAACACATCCCCCTTACTTGAGCACTTACATCTCAAATACTGTACTTAGATATCAGACACTTGCATCCCAACCTGGTGTCATCTCTTACACTTCAAATACTTACATAGATACCAAAACACATCTCTCACATTTACATCTCAAAAACTGTCATCTCAAACACTGTACTTATATATCAACCAGTTACATAATATTTAATTAGATAAATCCCTGAAATCTCAAACAGTTAAGATTGATACAGTGACAAAATTTAGTTCCAAGTCATAATTATAGCCCTCTATAGACTATCTCAAATTCTTATAATGGTGCTGCATTAAAATGATTAATAAAAATTTTATTATTACAGGCCAAGGAAGAAAAGGGGGATTCGGGCTCCAGTCGAAAGGTTGTAAAGTTGTGGGACCCCACAGCTCCATCGTCACACAAGATGGATTACTCCTCCATACAGAATGAAGAAGAACTCAACAAACTGGTAAATAATTCCCCCCCTCCTTCCCCTGTCTCTGTCACCATTATCAAGGCTCTCAACAGAGTGTATTATATTTTTTATTCAATTGCTTATATTAACTGCTCTGGGGTGGTATTCACCAACCATTCTTAAGAGTAATCTTAGGCTTTTAACTCAAGAATACATTTTGCAAAACACTTTTAAAGATCATGTATTAAGATCATATTTGCAAGCATGTAGGGACAACTAATAGTCAAAGAAATTCTCATAATTATTTTATCTGTCATGGTAAACTAGATATATACGGTTGAAATTTGGATTTTCAAGCTCAAGTCTAAGAATATTCTCAAGAATTGTTGGTGAATACGACCCCTGGAGTCCGCTTCCTGGGTTGTACTAGTACTGAGTGTAGTTTTTTAGAGACGTCAGGGTCTAGCTTGGGATCGAACCCGCAACCTCTAGCATGAGCAGCCAACACTCTATCCACTAGACTACCACCCTGCTTTAATGATAGTTTTGCAACTAAATAATTCAGAAGCTTGAATAAGCTATTTCTTCGAGAATTCCATTGCTGGTTAGAACAGAAAGAAAAAAAAACAGTAATGTTTACTCTTTGGAAGCACAGGGGCCAGTTACAACATATATATATTCTAAATCCCTATATATACAATATAGTATAATAAAGTCTTTATTACCATATATTGTCAATAACCCCTTTGTGTGAAAGTATTTAAGAAAATGGGATAATGATTTACTGAAATTTATATTGAATATAATCAACATTTTTAATAGAATGAAATACATTTTATCACTTGCCTCTCAAAACTGAAGTCACAGGTTATATAACAGTTTGGTAAAATTAAAGTGAGACAAGGAAGGTGGTTCCACTCAGATTTATTCTGCGGTCTTCCTCCACCAACAAAAAGTATGCCATACATAGCCTGTATTATTAAAAAAATAAATAATAATTAAAAAAAAAAGCAACGAAAATAAGTATGATTTACTTGAAAGACATACTGGTACCAGTATAAAAATTACGTATTTGTTTCTTATGTGCCAATTACAACTCGAGTAGGAGTTCTCCACAATGTTAATAGGTTTGTACCAATTAAAAGCCTATTTATATGACGAGAGTTGTTTTTTGTTATTAAATACCCATCTGTATGATACTTGAACATCATTTTAGTTATATTGCCTAATTAATATTTATGTTTATAGTTGTACTGAAAATAGAAAAGGTTCCCTGAAAAGTAGTACACTGTATCATCTAAATAGATTTGGTTAATGTCAGTTAGAATTATGTGTTTATATATACTGAAAGGATAAAGAAACGCATTGTAACAAAATATGCAACAATTATTTAACTGCTTGGTGTAAAATTATGAAAACCATTCTGACGAGTATCTTGGTTTCTACCATAGAACGTCTAATCCATTGTCTAAGAGACACAGGAACGGTTGCCGACCGACCGCAATCGGGACGTCCACGCGTAACAACGCGACTTCAAGACAGGGCTATTCGTCTTGCCCACCTGTCTAATTGCAATGTTACTGCCACTGAAAACGCTATACAAGTCAGTTGATTTCACTTTTCGATACTGGGGGGTACCGTCAAACGTGCTTCAATTACTCATGAATTATCAGTCAAAATCTAATGAAATTTTGGTAATTTGTTGATTAAACATGGTTTTTTATACTTCTATAAAAAAAATGTATATAACATTCAAATACATAACATTAAATCACCTCAAATGTTTACCCTGCACTTCTTTATGCTTTCAGTATAGACTGTCTATACTTTGAACTCGAGTTATTGCTCATTTAGTGTAGTTGACCACTTCTTATAATTATGGTTTTGGACAAGTCCAAATTTTGTGTTACATTTTCAAAAATTGTTAACATATTTTGAAAAAAGTGGGTTTTTTTTTACAGCTCAGCAGTTCTGATAACTTTGATGAGAGAAAGAAAATTCGAGCACGCATAAAAGAATTACGAGATCAGCAAATGAGTAAGTCCCTTTCTTGTCACGTGTCCAGTTTCATGCACTTACAATTTTCTGACTGGTCTATCTATATGAATGTTTTAAACATTTTGGGAAATGATGAGTACTTGTTATATTTAAATATTGCCAAACGTTTTCTCTGTAAGTTTCTATATGTTTGAAAATTCTGCATAACATTAAAAACACGATTGTGATTGTCTCTTTGTTTGTGCGCACATTCTACATGCACAATGCAATATGTCACACAGTGCTTATACATGGTTTTTTATGTTCTACATAAAGTTCATACACATGTGATTGTCTATTTATTTTGCACACATTCTACATTCACAATGCAATATGTCACACAGTGCTTATACATGGTTTTTTATGTTCTACATAAAGTTCATACACATGTGATTGTCTATTTATTTTGCACACATTCTACATGCACAATGCAATATGTCACACAGTGCTTATACATGTTTTTTTAAGTTCTGCATAAAGTTCATACACATGTGATTGTCTATTTATTTTGCACACATTCTACAGTGCACATGCAGTATGTCACACAGTGCTATTACATTGTTTTATTAAGTTCTGCATATATTAATACATGTGTGACTGTTTAAATTGCACACATTTTACATGCACAAGTAATATGTCACAGAGTGCTTTTTCATTGTTTTATTAAGTTCTGCATATATTTATACACGTGTGATTGTTTATTTTGCACTCATTCTACATGCACAAGTAATATATTTCAGAGTGCTCCATCCAAACTGTTTTTAATAAGTTCTGCATAAAGATTGCTGACACATATTTGTGTGTTGATATTGTATTTGTTTCATAAACACGTTTAATATGTCACAGAGTACTAAAAGTAATGTATTTTGTTTTGTAAGTCCTGCATAAAATCTGTTGACTGTCTTGTACACGTTTCTCAATATTTAGTATGTCACTCAGTGCTTAAAAAGAACATGTACTTTTTTGTTTTGTAAGTTCTGCATCATGTCTGTTGCATAATGTCTGTTGACATGTGTAATCTTGTACACGTTTCTCAATCATATTTAGTATGTCACTGAGTGCTAAAAAAGAACATGTACTATTTTGTTTTATAAGTTCTGCATCATGTCTGTTGACATGCATATTAAATTTTTACATGTTCCTTAGGGTGTGTGTGTTTACACAGGACTATACTGTTATATTAATCTTATACACATACAGATCGAGAGCTTAATTGTATAATATGTTCTGCATAAATTGATTTGTATTAACCCTTTACCCCATAGATACGCGTTTTCCCCCACCAATCACAGAAGGCCTTTGAAAACAGTGCAGGAAGAGTTCAGATTGCTCGTAATGAGAAATATGAACACTTCCTGCACTGTTTTCCACTCTATCAGTTAATATAAACATAATTCACTCAATAATTCAAAAGCCTTCTTCTATACTAGGTGTCCAAAGACATCTGTATTAGAGGTGTCCAAAGGCGTCTATATGAAGTAAAGGGTTAAAATACTTTTAAAATGCATACACACTCGCAGAATGTTACAAAATGCTGAAAACATTAGTTACTTTGGTATCCTAGTAACAGTAGCTAAATGCACAATCCTGGTAGTTTATCAGAGATCTGTTTAACCGAATACCATCAATCACCAGAGTTGTCATAACGCAACTGATTTATAACGGCAATTAATACACCAACCTGGTATTTTCCATGACTTCATTGAGTTGTTTGTTAGCAATATGCAGAATTTCTTGTTTTGGAAAGTTGAAGGAAAAAATATCTTGCAATATACTGTTCAGCTAAAAAATAAAAAAAAATAAGTTGTTATCATACTTAGTTGTCAGTTTGAAAATAACATCGAAAATATAGAATAATAGCAGAGAGGTGGGTATGTAGGAAACTGGGTGGCCGCTCACGGCTTGATCCCTGGGGTTCAACACAATCACCACAGAAAAAAATGCTCAATCAATACTGGGTCTACCCACTCTACATAGCTAATGAACTGGAGAGCCATTCACAAAAACCTCTGAGCTCATTTCACAATCAAACTAAAATAAAACTATATAGATAAACAGAATATGAAATTGACAGCATAGGCTTGGAAAGTTTTTTACACAAATAGTAACAGAAAAATATGATTTTTAGTAAAACTATCAATAGAATACAATGTATAACGCTATCAAGTTTATCTTGGCACAAATTGTTCAGAAGAGCTTAACAAACTTGGTGTGAGAGAACAATATTGAAAATGTCTCATCAAAGTGCTCGAGTGGTATAAGTTTGCATGATATCATTGACACAAACTTGATACAGGAGGGCGTGTCAGCAAGAAGATGGACTATTCTTTCACCATTGTCAAGAGCAGTACTCAGGGCGGAAAAACACAAGTTAAGCTCTCGCAAGGATAAGTAGAAATGTTAAGCGTGCATTAATCATTCAAGTGCGCTTCATAAAATGTTGTTTGCACTCTAGCTTGTAAGGCATGACAAATTTAAATTGCAATAAAATATGTTTATATAAAAATGCTATTTTTTCTGCTTTTTTTATTTAGATTTTTTTGTGCAAATGATAGAAACAAACGGATAATTATAAAATAAATGAAAGTAAAGAAATGCAGCTTATTTTGAAAAAAACAGCTCAGTAAAAGTGACTTTTGTTTGATACCAAATTAAGTATTTTGTTCATATATTACTCCATTCTTTGTTGTTGTTTCGTTGTTGTGTTTTGAGCAAATCATGTTATATAAAAGCAATTGCTTGAAATAAAGAATATAATTAAAAGAGCAGCAACTCTGTCAAGACTTCCTATTACGTTGTAAATAATATGTATAATGTTTATTTCCCCTTGCTGCATGAGCCTTTTACCCCGAGTCACGTGGCTTACTTAGACAGCAACCACAATGCACTTTACAATTAAAGTACTTGTAAAAGAATCAACTGAATATGGACTACAGTGGCAAAGTTAATATAGGATTGAGATACCTAAGGCTGCATGAGTCTTCGAACCCCAAGCTAATTAATGCAGCTGTATAGTCAGTAATTTCACATGACACATTCAAAACAAAGGGGTAGAGAGAAAAAAGCATTTGAAGGCAAATAGAGCAACACTTACTGACACCAGGAAAATATTCATGTACAGGGCAATTCAATTGATACCTTAAACTATACAGGTATATTGCACAACAGTGGACACATGCAGATCAAGTAACATTTACAGATTATGTAGGTAGAGTAATTGATTGACAGTAAAATAACCAGGCAAATAAAACAACATTTGACACATGCGAAATAAACCGGTCCAGAAAAAAACAACATTTGACACCTATCTACTGAACAGGTGTATAAAACAATATTTGACACCTTCAAAACAAACAGACAGATAAAACAACATTTGACACATACAAAATAAACAGGTAGATAAATCGATATTTGACACATGTATGCAAAACAAATGGGCAGATAAAACAACATTTGCACCTGCAAAATAAACAGGTAGATAAACAATTTTTGACACATGCCGATTAAACAGGCAGATAAAACAACATTTGCACCTGCAAAATAAACAGGTAGATAAACAATTTTTGACACATGCAGATTAAACAGGCAGATAAAACAACATTTGCACCTGCAAAACAAACAGGTAGATAAAACAACATTAAAAATTTTGACACATCCGAAAAAAAAAAAAAAAGGTAGATAAAAAAACATTCAATACATGCAAAATAAACTGGTAGATAAAACAACATTGACACATACAATGACACCTTGGAAACAAATAGAAAGATTAAACAATATTTGACACCTGGAAAACAAACAGGTAGATAAAACAATATTTGATACACGCAAAATAAACAGGTAGATTAAACAATATTTGACACACGCAAAATAAACTGGTAGATAAAACAACATTGACACATGCAATGACAGCTGGAAAACAAACAGGTAGATAAAACAATATTTAATACACGCGAAATAAACAGGTATATTAAACAATATTTGACACCTGCAAAACAAATAGGTAGATAAAACAATATTTGATACACACAAAATAAACAGGTAAATAAAACAATATTTGATACACGCAAAATAAACAGGTTAATAAAACAATATTTGACACACGCAAAATAAACTGGTAGATAAAACAACATTGACACATGCAATGACACCTGCAAAACAAACAGGTAGATTAAACAATATTGGACACCTGAAAAACAAACAGGTAGATAAAACATCAATAACTGTAAATAATAAAAACAGATTAAAATGAACAAATAGAAAAAAATATAAATTGACATAACAAGTGACAAACGCAAATCATCCAGTAAAAGAAATCAGCAATTGACAAAAGCAAAACACTTGTCAAGTAAGCTAATGAAAAATGCAAAAATTATTTATTATAGAACATTCTTTGCCTTTCTATCATAGATCACAGTAATGCTGTCAAATAAGCATAAACATGGTTTTATGGGGGGGTTCAGATTAGCAAAAATATGCAACTGCTTTCATTCACATTATGATCTGGCTTTATTATGATAGAAGTACGAAACATGCAAGTCAGCTGCATACTTATTTTCTTACCATAAATTATTATTACACAAGAGAATTGGCAAAGATTCATTTTACACTGCACAATAATGAGGCACCATATAATTTACTTTGGAAGCAAATCAAAGTGGTTTAAAATAAGGAAAAGTGATATTTATGAAAACTGCCATATTTCAAAAAATATACACACTTATTGCTTTTGAGATGGTTTTGCTGTTCAGCCATTAAATGTGTACAAATTTCGCAGTTATAAATGCAACTAATGAATTCAGATGATAGCTAGCTATGCTTTGATTGCATTATTGTTAATGACCAAAATCTGTTATAGTAAATTTGATATAAAACAATAAAAAAAAAACCAGATTTCTTGGCAAAAATGTCTTTTATCAAAACATTTATCATTTCTATTAATATAATGAACTTATTTGATTTAAAATTAATTCAGTTATTGATAAATGTTGAGATATTTAATATATTACATGAACCTTACGATGTGGAGAACGTGGTACAGTGATCTGAGGATCTGGGGGTCATGGGTTTGACCCTCCACCATGGTCATGTGTGATGGTTTTTTTCAAAACATTTTATCTGCATAATTATGCTTAAAACTGGTTCTACCCAGGAAGACATCAAGCGTGATTTGTCCAAGTTGTAAGAACTTGTTTCACAATCGAGGTAAAATAGATAAGTTTGTGTACAATATCTTAGATACAATGATGTTGTAAATGGAGGAAGGATTATTCGTGACCAGAGAAATATTATTATCCTACCATCTAATTACATCATACCATCTCTTGGGCATGCATCTTTCAATGGTGCTTCCACACCGTGAGCCCAAATACTTTATAGATAATGTTGTACAGGTATGTGTATGCAAGCATGTTTGAGAGATATGGCAATTTATACTTTCAATTTGAACGAAATATAAACTAGACAATGCTTCCATTGTCCTTGACTTTCATCATTTTGACATTTATAATTATAATACATTAGAATTTCATTGTGAATGATTTTAATTTATACCATTTTACATTAACAGAAGAATGGGAGACTAAGAGACTGGCGAGAGAGAAAGATTCAGAAGATGCGATAAAAAAACGTCACAGAGAGGCTGACCTTGAAAAACAGAAGAAATTGGATTCATACAAACAGCAAACTGGCAAACATCAGGAATCTAAGCAATTAGCACTTGCAGAGCAACATCTCCGTGACAAGCACAAGCAGGCCGACATCGCAAAAAAAGAGCAACTGGCACAGTTTGACACGTTGACAGGCATTAACCAGGACAACAAGGCCCTGGCATTCGAACAAAGACAGCTTAAAGAAAAACATCAAATGGCAGACGTCTCCAAACAGAAACAACTGGATTCATATTCATCGGTGAAGACGGAACTTTCTCCAGGTACTGTAGTCATGGCAACAACCGTCTTCGTAAAAATATTGTTCATAGTGACAAATGCTATGTTACAATAAACACGATATAAAACATCCATGTTTGGTTCAGAATAGATGCAACTGAGTTTCTGTGGTCTAGCTGTAAGCATTTTACTCCAAGACCAAAGTGGGGGGTGGAGGGACATCCATAGTTATAGGACACAATTCTAGTTTCATCCAGTCTTTGTTTAAAAATCTGTAGATTTATTAAACATTTTAATTTTAGACCGATTCTCAGAAACAAAATAAAAAAATTAATATTTGAAAATTATCGGAGTTAAATAATTGTTTACTTCAGATGGAAAAACTGCGACAACAACACGTCGGGTAGAAACAGTCACTAGAGTCGGAGGTGGTGCTGGAAGACCAGCAGGTAATTTGCATATTAATGTCAAAAACATTCATCATATTTATGTCAAAAACATTCATCATACATTTTGTATCAACATATGGTTGTCTAGTATACCTTTGTATGAAATTAAATAAAGACATATTTTGTTGAAAGAACATGATCATAAAAATGATTCATAGTGTTGCCCGCTGACAAAAATGTAGTTTCATATATTCTCTTACATTTCTTCAATGGCACTGCATTGCTTGAATTTTTACACATAAATTAGAGTCGAGTCAATATTCTAACATAAGAAATAATTTATAAGTGCCATACCGGTAAGAAACGGACCACTAGAGACATAAAAAAAATTAAACTGCTTATTTACTGCAGCTATTCTCTAGTTTGTATTGATTGTCACTTATTGTTTACACAAAAATAATAATCATTCCTTCATTTTCCTTATTGAAATCATCATTTTTGGGAAAAAATACCAAGGAGGTGGTGACCGGGACTTTGGTAAGATTATTAACAAATCGCCTCTCTCCACTTCAGTTATGTCTTTCCTCAATATTGACAAATGTGCCATTCAAAATCCATCATCCATTGACCTTCATTCTGCATTTATCTTGACAAAAAAAAAACGATTTTTTTATTCCCTTCCAGTTTCTGTATCCATAATTCATTCCTTTAACAACATAATTATTTTCAAATGTGTGTTTTGGTAATCTCCATGGTTTCCACTCTGGTGTCCTCATTCCTGTCATTGTCCAAGGAGTCCTCTTATTACTCGTCTGTAGCATGTTTTAACATTACAAATAAGCAATGTTTCATAAAAAAATGAAGAGATCCCACAGCTGAAAGTTTCTCGTACCTAATAGAAATAAAATAAATGAATCAAATATTTCGTTTGGATGTAAGTTATTATTTTACAAAAAAATATGTTCTTGGCATTAAGTTGTTTTAAAAGTGCCACGATGTAATCTTGGTTACCATTTTACCGATACTACCCATTATTAAAATAGTTGTTACTATAAATAGACTTTTATTGCACTTTCATCACTGTCTAAAAATAGAAATAATGTCTTCAAATTCTATAAATAAAAAATTTCAACATCATCATTGATCTTGATAACAAGTTCACTAAATTGTGTGAGTGAAATGGAAAATGTTTGTTTGCTTCGATGCATGATTTCTGAATGGCAGAAACATTATATAATACACAATTTGTATGAATGCTTATGATTTAAACTGATTTATTTCTTGAATGGTTATTTTTCATTTGATGGCATGTATAACAGAGATTTGAAGAATATTTACAAGAAAAAAATCTAAAATGGATAATAAATGAAAAGACTTATGTTTTCTTGATAAAGACGAGGGAGTTTATGTGTTGGTGTGCCATAAAACTTTAATTTGTTCGTTTGTTCGTTTGTTCGTTCATTAATCAATGGATTTTTTTCTGAAACATTGAAAAAAAAAGAAAAGCATAGTAAAATTTAAAAAAATTGAAATGCAAAGCTTTAACTAAATTGGAATGTAGTCATAACATCTAGGACTGCAAAAAATATTTATAATTGAAAATCATGATAGTAAAGTGAGACCAACCTGTAAACATTCTTCAAATCTCTCCGTGTGATTACAAACTAGTGCAATTACGGTTTGACGCTCTGAGCTAGTTTCTCCATTGATTGTTTTACCCCTAATAGACAATATAGCTCCTGAGTTGGCTCAACAAATAATAAGTGCAGTGAGTCCAAATGTGAGCGGCCTTCTGTCTGTGAAGACGGAGTCGTGGACCAGTAAAGACGGACAGACACGTACATCGGAGAAGACGGAATCTTGGGGAGGTAGTGCCCACAATATATAGAATTTGCCTCTTCCACATAAACTGCTCTAATAGTTGTATATAATTGACGTATATAATATTTTATGTTTGGACTCGGTACTCCGGATAAGCTATTTTGAATGATATTTAAGTATATTATTTTTGTTCAACATTGATTTTAAAATTTAAAAATGAAATCAAGATATTGACAGTTTCAGCATAAATTGAAAATTTGTGAGACAAAAGATTAAAGTTTTTACATTCATTTAGTTTTTATGTACATTAAATTAATGATACATTTGTGTATATGGATAAGAATAAATAGGTGTAGTCATAAATAAGAATTCTGAACTCCATGAATATTGAAATTCATTATTATACTGGTCCATAACATTTTCAATGTGGTTAAGTACCAGTAAAGTAAAATATTAATTGCAAGAAAAGCTTATTTGGAGCACTGATTCAGTGTATTTTACATTCCTGGTAATTATCACCCAGCTATTGAGGGAGTATTCAGTATTTTTGAAACTTATACAGTTGAATATCTGTGGTTATGGATGAGGGAGAACTGTTCTGTATCTTAAAAAGGACAGGACATTGTTATGCTTGGCACAAAAATCTGCACTTAAAATTTGGATAAAGTGTTAAGTTTTTTTAGTGTTTACATAAAGTCATTAATAAAAAAATAGTATATATGTTTGTTGGAAACAATTTTTTTAAAGGGAGATAACTTCCATGAAGGGAAATAACTTTAAGAAAGATAACATCCATAACAAATTTTGAGGAAAATAAATTTCTTATAAAGGGACATAACTTTGATTGAGGGAGATAATCTCCATAACAGTTTTGAGGAAAAATAAATATCTTATATAGGGACACAACTTTGATTTTGAGGAACTTATCTTAAGTTTTGAGGGGAGATGAATTGTTGATTTGGGAGATAACTGCCAGGATTATAATGTCTACATGTCGTATAATATTTATAATGTATAATCTGTTTCTTGGCCAAAGTGTATCCTTCATTTCTTTTATATGTAATCTGTAAAACATGATGGTTATATATATATTTGATTAACAAAGACAGTGTGCATATGTAACAAATGGGGGTTACTCTTTGGCTCTAAATGTATAGTAGGATATAACTCCTTATTGCTTTTAATATAAGTCAGTGTCACATAGTTAAAATAATTCGTAGTTGCTTGTATCAGTGTTGCATGGTTTAAAGTATGATGCATAATTATTTCTTGCATGTCAGATAAGGATTTCTGCAATATAACTGGTGTGAGATATTTCTGTCTCACCCCAGGGTCTTGATAAAATTCATGTCATGTGCTGGTATGACATAACACTTTCTGTAGAAAAAAAATCAGTATATTGGTTCAGACAAAAATAATATAAATAATAGAAGTATGCAAGAAAATGATGAGTTTACGACTGAGATAATTAGGTTCCAAGTCTTGGTATCATTGTTTTGATAGGAACCCAGATACAGCATTGGTACCTTGGGTTGGAACATTGTTATCTCACTTTTAAAAAAAATACCTAATTCTGTCTAAAAATCATAAAATATTGATGATTAAAACTTTCTATAGAATCTTGCAAATTAACTCATTTGTTTTAAGAATGTATTGGTTCTTTGGGAAATAAATGAAATATGAAAGATGTGTACACACTTTACTTGAGTGAACCTGACTGATATCATTTATGTTTATATATAAATCCTGCATGTGTTATGATTTAATAATAAGATACAGATATTGCATGTTTTCACTTATGTATTGTATACAAATTAACAAAAAAAACCTGCAACAAAATGTTATATTAGCTTTGGGCTTGGGCAAATATGTTTCCAAGCAGGCAAAGCAAGTCCCCTTGTACTATTTATCTATAACAGATGGGTCCGACATCCCACCCCTACCCAGGCCATGTGTTGTGTCCGTGAGCAGTACACTTACAGTGATCTGCATATGCTTAGTACTGGTTCTGCCCAGGCCATGTGTTGTGTCTGTGAGCAATACACTTACAGTAATCTGCATATGCTTAGTACTGGTTCTGCCCAGGCCATGTGTTGTGTCTGTGAGCAGTACACTTACAGTAATCTGCATATGCTTAGTACTGGTTCTGCCCAGGCCATGTGTTGTATCTGTGAGCAATACACTTACAGTAATCTGCATATGCTTAGTACTGGTTCTGCCCAGGCCATGTGTTGTATCTGTGAGCAATACACTTACAGTAATCTGCATATGCTTAGTACTGGTTCTGCCCAGGCCATGTGTTGTATCTGTGAGCAGTACACTTACAGTAATCTGCATATGCTTAGTACTGGTTCTGCCCAGGAAGACTTCGAGCGTGATTTGTCTAAATTGTAAGAACTTGTATCACAATCTCTGTAAAATAACAAAGTTTACAAGTAAATGATTTATAAAGATGAATTATATAACCAAAGACAATCATAGTACTTTACCTTTACATCATGACTTTGGGCATGAGTGTTTTCAAATTAGCTGCTCTTTTATTTGTAGCTGATAGAGATAGGGAAGTTCCAAACCACAGGATGATTGTTATATTTCATAGTTTCTGCTGACTGTTAATATTCTAGGAAAATGAAGCCAAGTTGCGGTGTGAACTTTCCTACAAATAACAAGAAAATGTTTTTTTTTACATAATGTGTTATATAATAAGTTTGGATACATTACAACTGACTATATCAATCAGTATTATTGCCAATTGTTTCATTGGTTGCATATTGCAAGTGTCAGTGCACTCCATCTTTTTGCCATGAAATAAAAAATGGTCAAATTAATAGCTTTTTCGGAAGTTGGAAATTTGGGAATCAGCGGGGAGGAGGAAGAGGGGGTTGGAGTCAGATCCATTGTCCTAAGTTTTATGCGTTATAATTATGGCAAATATTGCTGCAGTATAATGTTAGTTGGCATAAATAGTTTGTAAACTGTTTCTGGTCAGCAGACATACATTAACTCAAATGCAAACTTAATCAGCTTGCTGTATATTATACTATGTACTATAGTTATATCTGCTGGAAGGTGTTGGGTAGATTATGCATGCTTACATTTTAGTTCAAATTTTAAACAGTGCTGGGTTCCGTTCCATTAACATTCGTAAGTTTACGAACATCTTGATCAAGTGTAAGATTAAAAGTTATGAAGAAAGTCATGAATCATTTTCGTTCCACAATCATTATCATAAAAGATTCAGTAACTTAAGAAAATGATTATAGTAAAATTTGCAAATAAATCATCATAATATGTGTTGAGCGTGTGGTCCAGTGGTAGAGCATCAAACCCAGGATCCGAGGGTCTTGTGTTTGATCCTCCCTTGCCGTATATGTTGTGTTGTGTCCTTTAGCGAGGCACTTTTTAGCTTAGTACTGGTTTTAATAAACTGATATGCGTATTATTGTGTGTATCATTATCTTAGATTTACAAATGTTAACGGACCTTAAAAAGCACATTTGCTGTTGTATATGTTTAAAACATTATTTTATATTGTTTATATGTGTTCAACAACTCCATTCTTTAACCACATCCCCCACAGCCAAAAATATTTACCATGCATCATTCTGTATAGTCATTTGTACATTTATGGGCCTTAGAAATATATCTTAACAGAGTAAAATTCAGATCTCAACTATCAATATCATCATTTCACTTTTTTTAATTCTATAGTATGCCCGCCTTCAGATGAAAAAAGACGGAATTGTTATACAATATGTTGCCCCGTTCATTATGAAATGTTGTGATTACCATTTCTCTGACAACCCATTTCTCTGACAACCCATTTCTCTGACAACCCATTTTTCTGACAACCCATTTCTCTGACAACCCATTTCTCTGACAACCCATTTCTCTGACATTGCTTGTTTACCAGAATAACGTGAGGATCATGAACAATAACTATATAGCTCATAAAATTTGGCTAATGTCTCTAGTCTATAATAAGAGGCTTTCAGTTAGAATAGACACTTGCCTATATTAACAAAGATAGTACGTTTCTTGAATTAATGCGAAATTAAAGATGTAAGCAGCAAAATTTTAATTATTTCAAGATTTCAGAATAATAGAAAACTCTCTGAAATAAAATAAAATGGTAGGAGCACTATAATATAATAGACAGTTTTATTGTAAGTTTCAGCAGTGTTTATTTAAAAAGTCAAGGTTGTTTTGAAGATAACAAAGTTATTTATAATCTTATGTCAATTTTAGAATTAATTTCATTTTTAGTTTTAAACTGTTTTGTGTTTTCTAAAAATGTGTATGTTTGAATGGTGTTTTGTTTCATAAAGTAGATTGCTTGCATGAGTTGTCTTTTATTAGAGTTAATTAATATACAATGTATATATAAAATGTTTTTTTCATTTCATAAGTAGATAATGTATTTGAGTTTCATTCATTACTTGCTAACATACCTACATACATATAAAATACAAGTTGAAATAAGAGAAAAACTAAAATTTCATGGCCATGTGCCTGTGCATGCCCAGAAATGTGTTGTTTTTGTAAATCAGCTTTTTGTACCTGTAGACTTCTATATTCATTCATATCATGTCCATTAAAACATTAAACACACATATAGTTAACTAAACCATGAAGAACCTGTTTATCATATCATCATCATCTCATAACCCTCCTAGTTGCCTGTCTTCATCCTGTGACTTGTCTCCCCTTGAGTACTTCCTTACTTATTGTTCCCTGTCTTGTATTTTTAGCAAAACCTAGTCCAATGAATCAGTTCAAGCAGATGGACGCGAAAGCGAATCCCGGCGGTGCCAGAACAAAGTATGTATTAGTAGCATTGATGTGTATTTAAATACATTAAGTTTTATGTTTTGCCTTAATTGATCTTTCAGGACAAGGTATTTGTATCTTGTTCATCACGCTGATTAATAATCATTTCTTGTGTACTTTTGGATGGTTCATGTGTGATGGCAAGAATGATATCTTCTTCTGATGAGACTAGTTTGATATCTTAGTTGGTTCAAGGGTAGAACAACCAGGTCATGGTTGATTGGTCATGGGTTTGATCCCCCAGCAGGACACTGTGTTGTTGTGTATTTAAAAAAGTCAGTTTATTTGCATTTGGTTACCGTAGTACTGATTATACCTAAGTTGATGTACAACATTGACATGTTTACAAGTAGAACATTTACAAAAAGTGTTAAGTAAAGCACAGGACTATTGGCAGAGTATCTGACCCTTGATCAGAGGAACCTAAGTTCAATCCGTATAGTCTTAGTACTGGTTTTATCCAGGAAGAATTAAGCACATCTTTTATGAACTGTAAGGACTTGTTTCATTATTGATGATAAATACTTATGTTTAAAGTATCAGAAATATCGGAGTGCATGATCGATGGTAGAGCATTGGACCAAGGATCAGATCAGATCAATTCTCAGTCACAGTTTTGTTTGATGTCCTTGAGCAAGACACTTTATCCGCACATGCTTAGTACTGGTTCTAACCAAGAAGACTTCAAGCGTGATTTGCATAAGTTGTAGGAACTTGTTTCGCAATTGAAATAAAATAAGTTAAACTAACTATAACATATGTCTAAATTAAAACATTTGCCAATTTATTAATTCACATTTATCATATCTTCTGGCATATCTACCTGTGCCATGTATGTAGAGATACAAAGGTGTTTTTGTAGGATCAGAAATAATTGTGAGGGTGATTGAAACTGATAAAGTTGAAAATGAAATAATCACTTTTAAAGAATATGTGCTGTTGTTTACAAGGGAATACTGTTCATTTTTATTTAACTAAATGAAGTATATGTATAGGTCAATGAGACTGAATGATTTATCAATTCAAAGTTGATAATAAGGCAAGAGTATCATGTCATTGAATAGGTCAAGCGGGTTGTTACAGTTTGTTGTGCAACCAATCATAATTGAATCATGTTTTACCTGTATTGGTCAATGTTATGTTTACAACTGTTCTCAAGTAAGCAAAAACAGACTGTAGATGGCTTGTTAGCATGGTGTGAGGTATTAACCTGTTTGTAAGATGCTTTGGATTTCTCATGTGTGTTTATATCATTATTTATTCATATAACCCTGAAGATGCCTCACCTATCTTTGTTTTAAGCAATATAACTGCATACTTATATACACATTTGTATATAACAGGGATTCTGTTCATTAACCTTTCTTGTATAATTTCTCTTTAATGCAGAATTTGTGATCTATAATGACCAATTTATAAATCTCAACACAATTAAGTTCTATTTAACGGTTAAAACATCTGTGATTAATACTGAAAAAAGGGGAAAGGTTGGGCTGTTTATTCATGACTTTCTCATACATAGATAACTGCAATGTTGTAACCACCTAGCCGGGCCTGATTAGCTCAGTCGGTTACGCGTCTGACTATCAATCAAGGGGTCGTGAGTTTGAATCCCCCACCCGGCAACAGTCTCCTTGATGATTGATATATGACATTGTGTCTCATTATCATTCGTCTCTCAACACTAATTCAAATGGGAAAGTTATCGGTTACTTGCGGAGACGAGGTGTGCTTGAGTACTAGTTAATCCCAGAAAACAGTGGTTAGGTTAACTGATCGTCTGTTACCCTCGATGGCATAAAAATGGCGCTAAATATTCAATCAATCAATCAATGTAACAAGTTTATTTCTGACAAAAGGTAGGTGAGGCCTCTTTATATATTTTTAGGTTTTGTTCCTTGTAATTTTATTGAAATTGGAAAGTTGGAGGATCCTGCAAAAAATTACTTACCACACTCTCCAAAGGCGATAGTAAATGTTCCATTCAAACCTGTATTAGGGAATCATAGTATTAATTTCATTCATAATTAATTTCCTGCTTTCTGAATTTTATAACTTTTCACTAATCTAAGGATATGTTGAAATTGTTGCCAAATTATCAACACATGGATATATTTAATTTACACTTCAAAACTTATTAAAACCAATAGTAATAATTAAATGAATAATCAGTATTTTTCATATAAAATCATAAAGTTTATATTGTTATATGTGTGTTGATAAGTTTGATATTGTTGGATATCCATAAACTTACAATTCAATAATCTATATAGTATAATCATACCTCTGTATTTAAATATGTATGTATATGTAAATATGGCATTGTGTGATATATCTCAATATGTGACATTAATTACTTATGCAACACATTTCTCCATCATTTAAATCAGTCCTCTAGTAGCTTATACATTCGCCAAGAAGGCTGCTACAACGATGAAGCGAAATGCTGTAACCATAAAACAGGATATACTTGCATTCTGCCAGGCAAATTTGGAAGAGTATGAGGTAGTTACGATGGCTTAAAGTTGAACTTGCAGCGTAGAAAGCAAGAAGCAAACACAATACTCATGTCCTAATTATGCCCCTTTGTGACCAACTGTAGTGTCAGTTATGTCCCTTTCTGATTAAACTTGATGGTAGTTATTTCCTCTCGTAGTTTACCATAGGGGTAACAGATGATAACAATTATGTCCCTTTTGGCCCAACCATATGGACAGATATCAACCATGTGGACAGATATCAAACCATATGGACATTTATCAAACCATGTGGACAGATATCAAACCATGTGGATATATATTAAACCATGTGGACAGATATCAAACCATATGGACAGATATCAAACCATATATACAGATATCAAACCATGTGGACAGATATCAAACCATGTGGATAAATATTAAACCATGTGGACAGATATGAAACCATATGGACAGATATCAAACCATGTGGACAGATTTCAAACTATATAGACAGATATCAAACCATGTGGATAAATATTAAACCATGTGGACAGATATCAAACCATATAGACAGATATCAAACCATATGGACAGATATCAAACCATGTGGATAAATATTAAACCATGTGGACATATATCAAACCATATGGATAGATATCAAACCATGTGGACAGATTTCAAACCATATAGACATAATAATATCAATCCATGTGGATAAATATTAAACCATGTGGACAGATATAAAACCATATGGACAGATATCAAACCATGTGGACAGATTTCAAATCATATAGACAGATATCAAACCATGGCACAGATATTTAATCATGTGGATAGATATTAAACTATGTGGACATATATTAAACCAAGTGAACAGATATGTCCCTTTATGGATTACAGTTGGGGATGACAGTTATTTCCCCTTCATAACCACTATGAACAGATATATCCCTTTGTCCATAAACAATGAGTGTGTCCCTTTGCATTTTACTGTGACTACAGTTACTTCCCTTGTGGCTAACTATGACATGGAGTATTTTATTTATCTTTTATATTTTCACATGTGTGTATTGTAGCTGTAGTAAATTCACAAGTTATATTTACTTTTTAATCAAAATCTTTTTCAGTATTAATACAATTTCCCTCTTGTATTTCATATATTCGTTTATATGTTAAAACACTTAAATTTCCACTGAAATTTGTATATTTTCATTTATCTATGAATTAACATTTGGTTGTGGCTTAGTTGATATTAATACACTTTATTATATCTATAGATCACAAATACATTCAGTCTATATATTTCACTATAGATTATACTTTCATTTATATGGAATAACAGGAATATTGATTAATTGATAATTGATTGATTGATGACTATGTCAAATAATTGATTGATTGATTTATCGAAAATTACCCAAGTTGGAAAGGATATGATAAAAACATATTAACTGCAAGTTTTTAAATATATCCCATTACATATTGTTGCCAGTGATTATTATAAAATGAATTTGCTAGAATGACATTTTATGATTGCTGTGTTTGAATGTTTCAGCTAGAATATTGTAACATTTTATACAATTATCAAAATTTTGTAATCTTATTTAGCATCTCTATTATTCTCCAAAAGTAAATTAAAAAAAAACACTTCCACATCCTCATTAGGCAAATACTAAAAAATAATTTGCAACCACTCAAAAAAAATCAAAAGATTGGATATCTGATATTATTGGTTATATAACTTATAAATTTCTTGTGTTACGGTTTTCTTGGTAATGGCTGTTACGATTGATCAATAACCAATCACCTGCCTGCCCATAAAAAGTGTTATTTACGTGATAAAAGTGACATTATTCAATACAAATGCACATGTGCGCTGTCATGAGTATTCAGCCAATCGCATTGAAGCGAGCCCAATCAAAACACTAATAACAGCGATGGTTTGCTTGAATGTTTTATATGATGTCGTAGTAGTATAGAAATATCATCAGGCCATAGTATTACCGAAATATGATGCCATCAGGTCACAGCATTATAAAATTACAACAGAAATTTACAAAAAAAACTCTTTAAAGCTATCTGATTGTATTGGTTGATACCAAAATCTATGGCTATTCGGCCTCGGTGAATATCACATAGATCAGGATCATAGTTTTGGATGTTGGCATCGAAATAAAAATTAGTATGTGAAGTGTTTTTGTCATATACATATTTTAAAGTTTATATGTAACAGAAAATAAAAAAATGTATTTTTCAGACTGTAACATTCTTATAGCTTTCACTTTTTTTGTCTTTTATAAATGAATGCATATTATTATATTACTGATTCTTTAACCCACAACTATAGACATTACTTAAATTCTTGCGCGTGTGATGATTCACGAGCAGCGTGCATGATGCATGAAATAATGATTTATCAACCTTAAATATACTCCTACCATTATCTTTCTCCTCAACAAACCTCACTTCCATTAATTTTCAATTAATTTCGTGTCTTGTACAATATTTTCTCCAACCTTTAGGATTTGCCAGTGAGAAGAATTCCTGCTCTACATATTTATACCATCTTCACCGCCTGCCTGCCTCAGGGAAAATTTATGTTTTTGCAGCATAACTCATATGTGTCTGCGGTTGCTGTGGTGATCAGAGTACCTGCCAACCAGTTGTCAAATTGTTGAAAAGTGCCCAGCTAGACACTGTTCTATCATATTGCATGAAATTTTCAGGTAGTGAGTCGATAAAATATTGTAGCACCTGTGGGAAAGTAAATAATCTTAGTACATTGGATATAAAGATGGTTGCAGAGAGAAAAGCAAATGGCAATTAGCAACTTATATTATTTACTTAGAATGTTGAGATGATACCACATTACAGACAATATCACAGGTGTTATCTGTGTTATAATAGAAGTCTTTAGTGGGCTTCTTGCATAGTTCAGTTTACCTGTAAAGGAATCCATTTTTACCTATTATGTTGTTCTCTTCAAAGCTTGGGCGCAGGAGGGGGTAGAGCCAATATTACCCGCAGCCCTAGTGCCATTAAGACCATGCTCCTGGAATGGACTAAGGCAATGACCCGTGAATACATCGATGTACGTAGTAAACCGGTCATGGTATCTGCATGGCATCCCATGATTGGCTGCTATTTATAGCATGGTGCAATGGAACCAATCAGATTGCAGTGGTGTCTTGTGTCTAATAGTTTGGTTAATGTCCCCTGTTTGTGGTATGATATGTGGGAGTGGAATGGTATATGATAACCATGTTTGGTTTTGTGGTATTACAAAGTATGTTTCCCTGCACGATTGTTACATGTTTTATAATACTAGTATCCAGGTTGGGTTCCAGCTTATGCCACTATACCGGCACTGTTTACTGCTTCTATAATCGGAGCTGAAATGACCTTGTATTTAACCTTGAAATGACCTTGACTCTGCACTTGTTTAACTATGTATTAACTTTCTAACGGTTGTGGTTCTAATCTTTCTGTATAAACAGCTTTGAAAGTGTATACCACATTCTCTGTCATCATATTCAATTATATTGACTGTTATTTTTTAACCCAAATTGAATATTTATCTTTTAACAAGATATTGAATGATTTTAAGTTTAGCTCACCTGAGAAAAGCTGAAGCTTGTTAAAGTGTATCCATTGTCTACTCTTCATTATGTTGTCTGTCATTAACATTACAATATCACCCACATTTTTTATTGGACCTTCACCAAACTTACAAAATAATTATATAATCATAATATATCCTTCAACAAGTCCTTTAACCCTTTACTCCATAGATACCAATCACAGAAGGCCTTTAAAAACAGTGCAGGAAGAGTTCAGATTGCTCGTGACGAGCAATCTGAACACTTCCTGCACTGTTTTCCACTCTGTCAGTTAATATAAACATAATTCACCAAATTATTCAAAAGCCTTCTATATTAGAGGTGTCAAAAGGTGTCTGTATTAGAGGTGTCCAAAGGCGTCTTTATGAAGTAAAGGGTTAATTGAACAAATCAAATAATTTATGTCTGAGTTAAGGCCTTTGAATTTTTGCAAAATTGCTTTAATTGGCACAGTCTCTTATGCCACAGATGAGCAATTTAAGGACCTCTTGTTGTTTTTACTGCTAAAATTACCTACTCAAACTGTGACGGTTATACTTAATTAAAAGAAAATACTTGAAATCAAATCTGAAGAATGTATAACATATGTAACAGAGAATGCTTGGTGATACACGGCTTCGGTATCTAACTACTTACAAGGCAATCTATAAAACATGCTTTTCTTTGATCATACAACTTATCTTTGTGCACTTACCTTTGTACCGCATTAAAAAAGTGGGTTTTATTTCTGGTAATCTGGTAATTTATGTGTAAATAGTTTAGATATTTATTAATTGTTGTGTTATATTGTAATGTCAAGGGTATTGTTTCTTGAATAGAAATCGGCATTCCTATCTAGTCTTCCTTGTTTATAAATAGATAGATCTGTATCATGTACTTAAAGTGGCATTTCTTCTCATAAAAAGCCAGCATGAATGAAGACATTTGTACTTTTTATTGACTATTTTCAGAGAGAAAATGTAATAGAAAAAAGTCATTAACCAGTATTTACTTAAAAATAAAGATCTTGAAATTAATAAAACTACAACAGATTCTGAAGCATCTACATGACATTGTCATGAAACATGTCAACTTGAAAGAAAATTCGAAAGATATTGAATCAAATTTTATAATTTTCTGAATTAAAAAACTATAATGTAAATTAGACAAGAGTTCAGGGTGAACTAGAATGGTGTACTGGCATGTCAGACTTGACAATACAGGTCAGAATTGCTTTATTTCAAAATTATGAAAATATGAAAGAATATTACAAATATGGTACAGCTGTGCTTTAACTTCAATTGCATGGTATGTTTCCTGCATTCTTCAAATGCTTCTACAATGTGGATGTTCTTCTGGAATATCATCATCATCAGCATCATCATAGAGACAGATTAATTGCATTTCTAAGATAGTTGCTCCTCGTCCTCAGCTTGTTGATTATGCTATAAAACTTGTTATATGTATCCTGCTTGTACAAGATCTGCAGTGTGATAATTGTACCATACACATCCTATTGAATGCACCTGCCTTTATAATTGCAATATTAATTTTGTTGTTTTAAAAGCAGTACTGAAGGAAGACTCGGGTACATTCCGACATTTTCCTCCACCAATCAATTTGAATGTATCATGTCGGGTGTTAAAAATGATATTAAACCCCATTAAAAAAATAGTGTTAACAAAACAAGAAATTCTTTAAAGAAATTCAAAGGAAAGGTCAGCAAGTTGGGGTAGGTAATTCAAGATAAGATGGATTTGATGGGAATTTTTTTGTTAATGTTTCTCTTACATGTTCAATCCTCCAAATCGACTACCATAGAGAGGTCTTTATTGGGATTATATGATTGTTAAGTTCTTTCTCTCCATAGTCAGTCTCTCAATGCACTCTGTCCAATCTGGTCATCAAACTCTCTAGTGACTTCGTCTCACCAATACATTGCAAGTTTATTCTATCTACAATAATTATTTCTTATAATTTGCATTGACTGGTTTAATGACAAAATGCCAGCTAATAACAAATGTTGCACAACTTACTTATCCACAGATCTGTGCATTGCTGTTTCCCAGACGTTCCATTTCTTTTTCTCATCTGCATTTCACTTCAAAACTAGAACTGTTGCCAATTTCAAAACTAGCTAGTAATTGAATGTAGCATTACTGGTAGTCTGGTACTAGTACTGGAACATATTTGCAAGAGTTGTGATTCAGAAGAAGTATATAATTATACATTTGTCCATCTGAATGTAAATTTCATATGCATGTACTAGTAATAGTTTTAGCCTCAAGTTAAAATATTCTACCTTATAAAATAAATAAACCTTAAAGTTATAAATGCAATTTACATTTATCTGCTATAATATCCTTCTTTTGAAATGACAGTTATATGTAAAATAATTTTATTTTCATAATTTCAATATTATACTAGAATATAATTAAAATATTGATTCAATTTTAGCAATAATTTATAGACAATGTAATAATTTAAATAAAAATGATTTTCAACGCGTGATACATAAATGAAATATGAACTGTGCAGTAAATAGTCTCTTATTAACACTAGAAATTTATCTTATATTCTTCATAAATGTTTACATGTAGCCAACTCTTGTCACAAATGGCAGCTACCTACTGTACAACTTTCTGTACATCTGTTACAATTGTAGTATAATATAGGTTTAACCAAATTATAAGTTTTTCTTTCATTAAAACACAAGTGTTAATTAAGATATAAGTTAATTATGATATAATTAAAGAACTTTATACTTTATAATTACTATTTTTATTAAAATGAAATAATTCTTTAATTAGCCAGTAATTGCCACAACAAAAAATGTATGACAATAACACTATTTCTCTTGTAGACGATAGAGATTACAAATTTCTCCACGTCCTGGAACGACGGCATAGCTTTCTGCGCATTGATTCATCATTTCTACCCAGAAGCCTTCGACTTCAAATCACTAGATCCTAAACAGAGACGAAAGAATTTTGAACTCGCTTTTGACACAGCAGAGTAAGTATTGTTCCCATGGTAACAGTTTTAAATGCTAACATTTAAAGTTTTAATTGTTAAATTCAGGTCATGTGACTATATTCTTTACATATCAACGAAAACTGCTCATTAGTTTAAGTCTCCTGTAAGATATTTTTATGCCATTTTGTGAGTAGGCTTCTAATGATGAATGTAAGCTTGCGATTGCTTACTGAAAACAGACAAATGGTTTCTGCTCAAAAACTTGATTTTCCCTAAAGATATTCTGATGAAATTTTGTTAAAAATTAGTTTCTAAAGAAGCTAACATATTTAAAACATTGACTACAACAAAATGTGACGGCAAAATTTATGATTCGATGTATTTTGCTGTAAAGCAATTATCAGTTGACGTACAGTATTCTGTAGAATTCTTGTTTTAATATAACTGATCATGATTAAAGTTGTTTAATTTCATCTCATTGTCATTCATCTCTCACTGCTGATTCAAGTGGGAAAGTTATCAGTTTCTTGCGGAGAGGAGTGTGTGCAAAAAATGGTTAACTAAACCTATTAGGATTCCAGGAAAGACTGGTTAGGTTAACTGGTTGTCTGTTAGCCCTTGATGACATGAAATGAAGCTTTATATTTAATCAAATCAAACAAACCACTGGTAATTCTTGATTTTATTACTTATACATACACACATCAGAATGTGCTATTGATGTACAACATAGATTGCCATGTGGTACTTAATAATCATCTTTGGATTGTCTTTTTGTAGGAAATACGCAGACATTGCACCATTGCTGGATGTAGAAGACATGGTACGGATGAAGAAACCAGATTGGAAATGCGTGTTCACATACGTACAGAGCTTCTATAGGAAACTGAAAGATCATGACATGAACAAGGTGAGAGGCAGCGAGGCTTAACTTCCCTCTCACTCTTGACTTCAACAATTGTTTTCCGTCCATCGAAAAATAATTTTGTACATTTCTGAGAGTTTAAAATTTTGAATTCATAAGTCAGTTTGAGGCGAATGTTTCTGTAATATAGACTCATTTTTCTTTTATATTTTGTAATGACATCTAGAAGAAATAAGATTTTTTATGATTTTAAATAATAAACATTGCAATAAAATGTCATTATTCATTTTACATTTTATTTTTGTTTAATTTCAAAAATATGAGTTGTTGCTGTAGTCACCTAGAATTGGTGCATTTTAACTGCCATTTTGATAAACTTGTTCAGAAATATGTTCAAACTGTACTACGTTTTTTTTTCATTTCGTAAATTTCGAAAAGATTATCATTTGTGTATGTATATAATTCTTTATGGTGGTATTAAACAACTTCTCCATGGAGACATAATTTATCAGTCGACCTCCCAATCAACTACTGTAGTGTTTTACACATTAATATCATCTCGTCTGGTGTACACTGATTTTTCTGTTCATAGTAACAGATTAGCATGCACATCGATGTTTTGATTGGTTTTGGTAAAAACTGGCAAAAGTTGAGAATGATGTCTTCCATGGAGAAGAAGTGGAAAACTTGTAAACTGCCACATTGGATGGAGTTTGGTGATTAATCAGTGTTCGTAAAAATAGTTTTAAATGTAAATATATGGAGCAGAAGTATTTATAAGTTTACAAATTTTCATTTTATACAAATCTTTTTTTAATAATCAGCTTAAGTGTGTGTTTAATCTAAGCTTGCTGAAATTGCTGTTCATTTCCAATGAACGTATATACAAACGTGGGTGTAGCGTGACTAATTTGGCAGATATTCAGGGGGAGAGTGTGATATAATTCCCACTTTTGCTGGTGGTCACCTGAAAATTTTTTAGAAATAGAAGAATAAATAGTGTTTTCTGGTGACTTTTCTAACTTTTATGCTTCATTTATACCTGGGACGGGAAATGTGAAATGTTACTCAGAAGAGGAACTGGGTATGCTACACTACGCACCTGACCCAGCATAGACGCAGCAGATCAGTTGTTAAGTTACACGAAGTCTGGTCAGAGTCCACTGAGTTTGTCTCGCAGTTACGACAGTTCTTATGAACATCCCCCTTGAAGTGAAATACTCCAAAAACAAGGATAGAGGAGTGCATGGTAAAGATTGACCTGACATGGGCTATCATTCAAGCAAGTCAGTAATCCAATCAGTGATCGATATTTGTTCCAAAACTGCCATTTTCCTTAGACAAACTGACTATGTCTAAGTAAAACTCTACATTGTATTTACTTGGACAAACAATGCCACATGGGCTGAGCGATAATAATGGTTATAAAAGTTATTATTGTTGATAGGGAATTCTGGTTGAATGCTTGATTATTTAAAAAAATTGATATGTATCAGTTTGAAATATTGAATAAAGTGTGCATGGTGTTATTTATAAAAATCAATGTATAGGGAAAGTTACTTTGTAATAATAGATAATTGATATTCCATAGATGTAGCTATGCATCATTTCAATCTATGCAATAGAAGCTATGTTCATTCAGCAATGAAGTTTAATGTATTATTATTATTATTTATAAAATACATTGTACTAACTGTATACTCCATGACTTCATTAAACATCCACTTACCTACCATGATAGTCGTTTTGTTTTTTTCTTCATCGGGATTTTATAATGAAATTTCTACAACCATTGCAAACAAAAACTTTTGGTTTGGTGTGAGAATTGTATGACAGTTGCAAACTGTTTTTATTAAATATCAAAATTATTGATCTTAGCCAAGAATTTTTAACCATTTATTTTTTTCATCATGAAATAAATTAGCTTAGTGTATATACTGTTAGCTGTAATAATAGGCATACCAGTAATACCAGTAATACTAATTGTAGACATATGGGTTTCCAGACATTCTGGTACCTCTAATAATAGACATACCGGTACACAGACATACCGGTACCCATAATAATAGATTTTTCTTGTGAAATATTTTATTAAAATAAATAAATTATTAACAAGGCTCATTTATAACATATTTTATTTTTATTGTCATTTTTTTTTTCAAATCTTAACTTTCATAACATTGAGATTCCCCAGTTTGCATTCCCCTTTAATTCTGTGTTTTAGCATTCAGTGTTGGACAGTCTTTTGTGGATATGTAAGCAAAGTTGTTTTGTTTTGATGAGCTATAAAAAAATAATTTATTTCTGTGTTTTAGAATGTCAAAATTGCTATAAATGTTTGAATTTTTTCTAGTTATAATTAATAATTTTAATCTTCATTGGCTTTATTTTAATGTGACCTTGCTGAAAAAAATGGAGGGAAAATTATGAATAGCAATCCATTTCAATAATTTATATTATTGAGCTTTTTTTCTCAGTTAATTTTTAAACCTCTTAACATTTGAAAACCTTTTCTGTTAGCCTTTTTTATTCTGTCCCTTCATGCATTTACAGCAGTTTTACATTTACTATTTTTTGTTTGTTAATTAAAAATGAATTGTGTTAATTGTATTAGCTATTTTTGTATATTATTTCAAAGAATTGCCAAATATGTAAATAAATGCATGTTGAGTTGTTGATGCTGTATAGAAAAAGAGATTATTCTTTGTTAGAAATTCCGAGATGATATATGCCATTATATGTGTTGTTATTTGTAGCAGTTTTGTTCTGATTAAATTTTAAAGGGAGACAACTATAGCTCTTAGTTTTAAAAACAACTTGATTTTAATTCTGAAACGTTGACTTCTACATAAAATATTTTACCTATATCTTTAATGTTATGTTTTGCATTTAGACAGGTGCGAATACAATTTTTTTAAGATAGTTTATTGTATTTTAACATATATATTGATTTTCATTTTTATTTGAAATGCTTTTAACTTGTATTCTTGCTATATTAATTCAAATTTTCAGTCAAATCACCCATGATTAACATAGTACCTCAATAATATGACATTATTTGTGTATTCAAACTTCCTTATTTTAGTCATTCTAATTTTAATTTTAATTTTTATTGAAAGTTTCTATTTACATGGACTCTGTCAGATACTAGTTCAGTGTTTTATGCATTTATATCAGACACCTTGAACATTTTACTTCTCATGAAATTATTTTTTAATTAGCCAGTTTCTTTTTCTTCTTCCTATAGTTTATATAAATACATTTTTTTATTCATGCACTTCTTTTTACTGAACAAGATTAATAGTATTATTTCTTGTCACCATTCTGTTCACCTCCCCCGTACTGGTAGTATTTTTTGTACCATATTAATTACATTTACCTCCTGCATACTGGTATTACATAATATCATTGGCATTAATTTTGTTCCCCTCCCATAATGCAATATTTAAGGTACTGTAGACTATGACTGCTGTGTAATAGAATGCATGTGATATCATTTTGATAATACATATGACAGCATTTAAAGTAAGATGGAGGTCACAAAAAAACAAAAAAAGTTTCTTATCACAAGAGATGTTCGCCACAGTTCAAATAACAACTTAGTGTTAGTAAGTTAACTTAGTCATACATATGCCATATTATTTATTTTAACGTAAGTAACAATAAATCACATGACACTATCTTTTTATTATGTAATGGATTAATGTTGTACATGTATATCTTTTATCTTCCTTCGGAACGAAATTAAAACCTTGTTTCTCCTAATTCATTAAATTTGATTTAAGTTTCCCAAGAGGATTCAAGCTCGATATGTAAGTAAGAAGTCGGAAGTCAAAATGTTTTATTGTTATATGCAAATAATCTTGCTTTAGTATACGACTTCTTGTTATTTAAAGTAACATTGTGTCAGGTTACAAGTTAAGACTTGTGTTCACAAAAGTTATCTCTCTTGACCTGTGTTTCACAAAAATTGTCTCTTAATTTTTGTTTCACAATTGTTATCTCTCTTGACTCCTGTGTGTTTTCACAAGAGTTGTCTTTCTTAACAGTTGCATAGCTACTTGTGACAACACGATACTTCCATTGTTACACTGTTGTGTTAAGCATATTTATTTTGTAAATGTGACAGTCATAGGCAGTTTGTGTAAAACAAAAAAATGAAACATGTATGTTAATATGTCTTCTTGTTTTTCTTTATATTTCCAAACATTTTTTGTGAAGTTGATATTTTCCTCATATGACTGTGTCGACAAACACAGTCATCCTCTCTGTGAAAGAGTGAAAGATGCAAGTGGGCTAGAAATCCAACTGAATGGCTGACACCACTTTTACGTTTGCCATAACAGTTCCATTGTAACATTTATGTTCAAAACACAGTGAAAAAACAAAATCTGCAGCATGTGTCTGGGCTCAACTTCTTCACTGGTTCAAGATATGTAATTATAAAGGGGGAAAATGCATGTTTTGACAAGGTGATGTCAATACTTTTGTGATACCTGTCAATTTCCAGAGTTTTAAATTGTCAACTTTTCACCCATGACACGGTTCGAACCAACAATTCTAAAATGACAAAGAATTGCTTAGCAATCTGGTATCAGCATCAACTTTTCAGCAATGATTTCTAAAATACTGACCATTTAACTTAATTTACTTGGGTTTGTCATGATTTTCATGTACCTCACACTAGTATCCAGCTTTATTGGTGAAGAGACCTCAGAATGAATCTAAGTAGAACCACTAACCTTCCACAAGTAACTGGTAAACTTTTTCATAAACTGACAAGTACATTGTATATTGGTAATACCTGTACGCCTTTCAGTTTGATGGGCATTTATGTTATTTGAACAGTAAGTACAGTAATTACTGTGCTTGTCTGCACATCAATGTGCGACATATTCCACATCTCTAAGGAGCTTTATAAAGATTTTTTATGTTGCATCTCCCGAAACAGCAAATCCATTATCAAAATACCGGTAATAAAAAACAGTCCATCCATGCCTGATTTAATCGGGCTAATTAATGGTTAACACCAAAAGCTTGTCGACTGCTTTTCTCCATGTAGGAACATACAAGATAAATCACATTGCTTATGGAAAATAACTTGTGCTGAAAATTAAGTGTGTTGTCCAACCTGACAGAGTAAAAGGTTAAGAGTTGTACCCACAGCTATGTGACCACTGTTCTGGAGGAAGTCTATTTTCACATAAAACAATACATATTTGTACAAATGACCTTGCATTCAATGTGCAATGTATTGCTTTTTATAACATTTGCATATACGGAGCGGAAACCATTATTCCTTTCCGTTCTTAAATGACATTGACCTCTAAAGCAATTTCACGAACTTTCCACAAGCATGAACCATTTCACAAAGGGAAACAATTTAGTTATAAATTTAATTTGAAAAAAATAAAGAGTTATTTCCCTTACAAGTTCAGGTAGTTGGTCATATATGTTTAAGTTTCTATATTTAGTTCAGAGCCTTTGTTTGTATGTGCTGTTTGAACACTTTGTGATTTATATGCCACAGATGACCTGTAACTGGTTATTTTATTGACTTCTGCTCACAGAAGATGCAGGTATACCCAAGGAGGACACAATCATTTGACTTGAGATGAATGGGGGAGAGAAAAAAAAACATCACAAGTTTATCCATGTGGTAAAAGGGAAATTTGGGAAAAACCTGGAATCTTCCTTCCTGTTGGTGTCAGATAACCTATGATGTGTTGGTACGCCGTAAAACCCTATTCATTCATTCATTCTAACAGTTAAATACCAAAAATTATATAAAAGATGGAAGTCAGAGCCAACAATACTCGTCATATATTTTCAGTAGTTTATTTCTTATGAATAAAACAGTATGGTGTCACAAAAGACAAAAGAAAAATGACATAGATAATGTGAGATTTAGATTTTTTCTACAACAGTTGTAATAAAATGCTGATACAATCATGGAAGGCTGATCTCATTTTGTGCACACGTGAAGGTATTCTAAAGAATGTTTTCCTTCATAGTTTATGCAGTTCCTGTAACTAAATAACCATGCTGAAAGAAAACTGGAAATAATATATCGCCAGTTGGCATCCCGCACCTTAGCTTTGCAATTAAATAGGAATAGATATTTATTTAGCTGTTTATAGTTAGGTATCCATTTAACCATTTACTCCATAGATAAGCGTTTTCCCGCACCAATCACAGAATGCCTTTGAAAACAGTGAAGGAAGAGTTCAGATTGCTTGTAATGAGCAATCTGAACACTTCCTGCACTGTTTTCCACTCTGTCAGTTAATATAAACATAGTTCACCCAAAAGTTCAAAAGCCTTCTACATTAAAGGTGTCCAAAAGCCTACTATATTAGAGTTGTCCAAAGGCATCTATATTAGGTGTCCAAAGGCGTCTATATGAAGTAAAGGGTTAAATAAAAAACAAAACATGTGCAATTGCATAAAACCTGATTTTCATGTTTAAAAAAACGGCCTAAAATCATTATGTTTACTTGAATAAAACTATATGCGGACAATATTCCAGCATTGTCGTAACAGTCTATATGTCGTACACTAAAACTTGCTTAAAATGTAAAAACAGTGACCAGCAATATTTTAAAGGAAGCATTTTGTGCATGCGTAAGCACATTTAATATTTACATGCTAAATACATGTCGGTCAATGTAGTAAAAATGTACAAGTTTCTCTACTTAAATACAAGTATCGGTACACAATATGGGAGGAACTATAGAACTGTACAGGCGACTGATTGGATGCCGTGATCTGTACAAAATGGGGGAATGAGACATGGATGGTGTTTATATCAATACATAGATGGTAATGGATTATGGGAATTGGCTAGTATTACACGACTAATTTCAAATATTTCCTTTCACCTCGACTAGGGAAGTTAACTTCAAATTAACAAATTTGAATGTTTGTATGCATTTTCCCTTTTGTATTTTTTTTTTACTATAAAACAAATCTAAACAAATTAAACAAGCTTAATGGATAAAAAAACAAGGAAAAATAATACAAGAACAATATTAATTAAAGTAAAAACAACATATTTATCAAACTAGTGTGCTTAGAATAAACAAATATACCAATTGCAAAACAAATTGTAACTACCACATATGAAGTACATTTTTGCCTTTCGACACTGTGCATCCTCAGTGAGAAGCTGTTCTTCCTGATCAAACATTTACACATATTTACTATCCTGATTAAACCAAGTACCATCATTATTACATTAGCTAAGCTTTTTTTGGTTGTTAATCCTTTTAATAGAAACTAATTGCATGCACCAGTGAAACACAAAATAAATGGCAGTCATGATGAAATGTGATAAAACCCCTGTTAATTTTAACAAGTTAGTAAAATGTCGGCTGGTATAGAAAATATTATAGGAAGCTCATGATTGGTTAATATTTAACAGTAAGGTCAATTGTGGTTGGACAAAATACAGATACAGCAGTATTCAATTAATAAGTATTGATTTCAAATGTAATTAATCCTTGTAAACTGTAAGTAATCCTTGTAAAGAAAAATTTGCTGAAATAATTTTGTATATTTCACTTATGAAATTATAGGATTTAAAGTTGAATGAATATCGTAGTATATCATTCCACTATGTGTATTCCATGTTGATTGGCTAATTTTATATCAGTAGATTTCGGCAATACAAAACTATCCAATCACAATGACCGTAGCATCAAATATATTTCAATTACCACTTTCCAACATAAAAGTAACCATTCCTGCCTTTAAAGGTACATTTGCTTTTTGCAACATATGTAAGAAATGTACCTTTGAGATAAAATGAGTTATAAAAAAAGTAATGAACTAGCAAAAATAATACAAACTAGTGGATTTTAAAACAGATAAACAATAACCATGCAATAAACAATACTTTCTATTAAATTAATAACACACTTTTACATAAAAGGAATGAAATGAATTCATCCCTGCATACACAATACAAAACAAAACAAAAATATTACTTCAAACACCTTAAAATACTTTAATATTGTACAATCACAAAATTATATTTTTATATATATTTCAAAACAGCGCATGTATAGATGTACATCAAATCAAGGTTGTAAAACTGGATATTTCAAACAGATATCAAACCTTATAATATTGTAATTGAATCAGTTATCTCAATACAGAGCTCGCATGTTATCATTTTCCCCACGATTATTTTGCCAAATAATTTATTTAAAAAAAAAAAAAAAAAAAAAAAAAAATGTTTATTCTGTAACAATAATGATTTGCCAATAAGCAATAATTCTTTTCTTAACACTTGCATGAAATTAATTCCTTTACCCAACTGCAAAATAATCTCCACCAGCAAATGGTTATTTGCATAGTTCAGTAGTAGAGCACCTAACCCAGGATCAGAGATTTGTGGGTTTTGATCCTCAACCACTGCTATGTGTGAAGCCCTTATTAAGCAAGACACCTTATATGCTAAGTACTGGTTCTACCAAGGTAGACTTTGAGCGTGATTTGTTTAAGCTGTAATAACTTGTTTCACAATCAAAGTAAAATAAACAAGTTTAAACTAAACGGTTCAACATTTGAATGTTATACTTTGGTTCCACATTGGTTATGTTAAGATGTTACAAGTGACTATCCTGTTTCCGTGCACTGCTTTACTGTCAGTAGTTTTAACCTATTTATTTCACGTCGCAAAACAAGTTCTTTCAGGTCTCACTGCACAGAAGAATGTGTTCTTTGTTCTATATAAAAATTAATAATGCATAGGATTTCCACGTTAAAAAACAAAAATTCCACATAGTCTTTTCTAAAGTATTTTTTTTCCATAGCAGGAATGTATTGGCACATAAAATGCACAATAACTGGTAGGCTGACCAATTACTTTTTTTTGAAGACAATGCAGTGAAAGCATAAGATTTTTTCTGAAAAACAAGTCCTGAAATGCTCATTAATACATGCGTCTGTTAAGATCCTATAAAAGTCACTTGTTAACACCAGTGATGTCTTATTGCAGTATATGCTAGGCCAGCTTCTGCAGCCACTCTGAACAATTTTAAAACCAAATTACATAGGACTTGTTTAAAGGGCAAGAATCTTGCAACTACACAAAATGGGGCGCAACTGTGTGGTGAGCCCTAGAACTTGCCCAATGTCTTTCTGAGTTGAATTAGCACTATAGCATAAGTAGTTCTAGCCAGGAAAGCCGAGAGACACGATTCATTTATCCACGTCATATAAAATATCTTTTCATACACATTCTGAATCATTGTAAAACCACATTTTTACTACAATGTTTGTTAATTAAAAATTTAATCACATTTAACAAAAGCTATTCAATTTACTTGTCTCATCTGTACAACTTCTCTTAATAAAATTGCAAAAATGTTCTTCCCAGATTTTATTTAGAATTACAGCATTTAAATTTTAAGTCTAAAATTGATCTTAAAAAAAAGGAGAAAATAACTAAATAATACTTCACTGAAATAGAAATCGGTATAAAACAGAAAAAAAAAACATGCAGTCATTTTTTTTATATTTCTGAACTAAGACATGCATTTAAATAAACAACTGAAAAAACACAGGTTTTGACATAACAAAATGGTCTCGGATATCCATCAACCAGCATGTTTGGTTTCGTTTCACACTCATAATTAACATTTCATTAAAACTACACATCCTGTTTATTCCTTACATCACAATTTGCTATTGCACTTTCACAAGAAGTAACGTATTTCTGTACATTTACAATGATTTTGATTTGATGGCAATTTGTAAGGATAAAAGTATTAAAAAATGATTGTACATGATATACATGTTTCTTTATACTGCCATAGCAACCAGTTTTATTGGTCTAGGAAGACCCCAGATGTATTTTAATACAAGAATCAGAATAGAACAACCATCCTTCACAAAGTATCTGGCAAACTTTTTTTTAATAGGTTTAATGCCTTTTTCCAACACATTTCATGTTATATAATGGCCTAATTAGTTATATTGAAGGAGGGAGACCTCAGTATGAATCTGAATTGAGCCACCATCCTTCCACAAGTACTGTGTAACTGGCAAACTTTCTCACATAAAGTTTTTGGATCGAACAGGACTCGAACCTACGACCTTAGCAAAAGAGATGTGATCTTGAAACAGCCTCTTAAATCTCTTGGCTAAAGAGATTCTGCTTCCGACAAAGGAAAATGGAGAGAACAATTAATTATTGTTATTTTCAGTTAATATTATTTATTCCTATCATCATTTTATATTCATATATTAATATCATTAAAATTTTCATCAAGTGAATACTGAAGTGGTATGAGTATGCCAATTTTTGTGGTGTCAAATGTATTTCAAATGATATCTCATAAAAAAAAAAAAAAAAAAAAAAAAAAAAAAAAATGTTTATTTTTTAATTGAAACAATAAAATTATCATTTATAATTCCACTATTTTTACAGTAAAATCACTAATATTAATTCAATAAGCAATCTCTAAAAAATCATCAAAACCCATAAAATGAAATTACTGAATTTGCCGTCATTTAATTATTTCTGGCATTTACAAATTAAATATTAACAGCCATCTAAAGAAAATCATTTCAGACCTTCTTGAGTTTTAAAACAACAATTATTGTAAATGATTTAAGCATTCTGGGACAACATTTAATAATACATAAACAATATCATATAGCCCGGGCAAGACTAGCTGTGCAAAATGAGACAACAAAAACCTGGCAAACACAAATACCTGGCAAACACAAATACCTGGCAAAAATAACACCGGGCAAACATAAAAACCTAACACCTGGCAAACACAATTTAGATACAATGTACATAATATTCACTTACAAAAAAAAAAACACAGTCAAATAAAAACATAATATTCAATATTTTTACATTGTTTTCTGTTTTTATGACAAGAAAATTCAATCTTTTTCAACTAAAGTACTGTTTAGAAATGTTTTATTAATTTTAAACAAGCACACAGTATTTCAAAATACTTTTTCATTATGAAATATGTTAATTCTATGGCAGTGTGTAGTTCAAAGTTACCTTTCTGAAAATCATAAAAACAAATAAGCAGAATTTTGTGCCTAAATAATAATTGCCTTTTCAGGAAAAAGAAATAAATTTTGACAATTATGATTTTAAAATTGTAACAGATATTTAATCTATGACCAGGACTAATAAAGAAATATACCCCTACCCCACTTGACAAATAGTAAAAAAAAGGTACCTAACTTTACAAGATGACATCAATTTCAACACATTACATCTTGCTGAGGACTCCTGTATTTAGCTGAATTGTCAAATCACCTGTGCTGCATTCAGCATGTTTAAACATGTTTACTGTGTTTATAAATGCAAATGGTGACCTAACGAACAAAAAGTAAACAGAAATCAAGTCTACTCGTCATCCCTCCACTTCCAATAAAGTCACGTGATTAAACACAAGCAAACAGCTTGCGAAGGAATTTAATTTGTTAGCAAACATGTCGTTCAGTTCACTTCTGTTATCAAACGTTTGCAAACAAATTAAACGTTTAAGCCAACTGATCGCAGCCATGGTTTGAGAAGACATTTTTTTAAACCTTTTATTTCTTGTGTGAATTTCTAATATGGAAATTAATGTTTTAAGCAATCACCTACTGTGGCCTGGACATTGATATAAATATGCTGTATACTTTGAAAAATCAAAATCACAACTGCAAACAAATTTTTATTTTCATGTAAAACACACATTAAGCAAATTTAGGGAATACTCTATGAACATAATTATAATATTTATTAGACTTGATATATAGTTACAATGATTTATATAAAGTATATACCAAATGACCATGAAAGCACTTTCAAATATTGCACAATAATATCATGGGGATATACTGGATTATGTCAGAATGTTAGAGTAACAAATGTGCCAGAGTTTATAAGTCAAGAATTAAAGAATAGAATATTGTAATAGAATATTGTAGGTGAAACTGCAAAATATGTTTAATTGGTCAACTTTGTATTAGAAAAAAAATTTCTGAAGAATTGTAAAGTATAAAGATTCAATAAATGAACAGCATCTAATTTGAAAATGGACTCACACCCCACCCCCACACCAACCCACCCAAAAAAAACAGTCCATAGTAACAGTAAAATTACTCTCATTTTATTTTTAATCAAACTATTTTAATGATGATTCTTAAGATTTGTCAGTTAAAGTACAAAGTAAAAATTATTTAACATTAACAGATTAAAAGTCTAGTTTTAACATACCCCCTCCCCCATGCTTATTTTGTATCAGTTAAATAGAATATTGATAATAAAGATACTACAAAGAGTGAATTATTGAAAACAGTAGGTCATAGTATCCTCAATCCTAACCCCTACATAAAAGATGCACCACTGAGGTAGTGCTCAATCTAAGCAAATAAACAACACAGTTGCACCTTACTTACATTATCTGGCAAAAAAAAAATCATAAAATACGTCAAAAAACATATCAGCATGAGATCGTTTCTAGTATTTCATATACCGGTATACCCGTTAGAATAAAACAGTATTCCTCAATGTCTTGACATGTTTAAAATCTCCAAATTCCTTCCTATGTCAAAATCTACAATATTCCCCAACACTCCCACAATAATATCTTCAAATCAATTATTTGTTAATATCTAAAATGCTCTCTCTTGTGAGCAACTTCAGCTTTGTCCAGTGTAACATACCATGACACCTGCCTCACTATCTTGACCTATCATCTTCAATTTCTACTATTTAAACTTTCCCTTCAATTCTTTCCTGAAGTAAAATATAAAACTTCTTCCTTTGTTATCAATATCAGCAGTGCCATCCCTTGTAAGCATGTTCAAATCTCTCCTTTACAACAATAGCTTCAATTACATCCCTTATAAACATCTTCACCATTTTTCTCACTCGTAACCTTCGATCCATCCCTTTAATAACTTCACTTCCCTCCTTGATAAACAGTCGGAATTTCTCGCCTTGTAAGCATATTCATCCCATCTTGTTAATATCTACGCCCACCCTTATAAACACCGCCATCATTACCCTTCCTCATTACCATCTACAATCCATGCCAGCATCTTCAACCCCTTCCTTGCCAGCATCTTCAACCTCTTCCTTGCAATCATCTTCAACCCCTTCCTTATTAGCATCTTCTACCCCTTCCTTGCCAGCATCTTCAACCCCTTCCTTGCCAGCATCTTCAACCCCTTCCTTGCCATCATCTTCAACCCCTTCCTTATTAGCATCTTCAACCTCTTCCTTGCAATCATCTTCAACCCCTTCCTTATTAGCATCTTCTACCCCTTCCTTGCCAGCATCTTCAACCCCTTCCTTGCCAGCATCTTCAACCCCTTCCTTGCCATCATCTTCAACCCCTTCCTTATTAGCATCTTCAACCACTTCCTTGCTAGTCTCTTCGTTTCATTCATTATAAACATCTTAATAACCCTCTTATAGATACATGTTCAATTCCCCATCACATAAATTTACTCTCCTGTTAATATGCAAAAACTGCAAGCATAATATATCAATATCTATAAATAGTAATGTAACGTACACTATGATGCCAACATAAATGCAAAATAATAATCATAAATGGAAACACATTATTTAAATCCCACCTCATAACTGACTTACAAGCTTTCTCTTATAATGAAATTAAGCAGCCCAAACTGAAACTATTGTTTAACATTTTGTACCGCTTGTAAATGACCTCCATTTTGATGTCTTACCCTATGATCTTTACAACAGAGTTATATGGTAGGAAATTAAATATATAATAATAGTACACCTTAAAAAATGAGATTTTTAACACACTTTTTTATCCAATAAATACATCTTTTGTATGTTTCAAAACATATATAATATATAAATAAATATCAATATCACGTATATTTCAGTTACAGCACATTGCAGCCTTGCAGCACAGATAAGTTGCACCAGAGCAGATTTCTGTTTTTTTAATTTCAGCACAGAATAGTCGCACCAGAGCAGATTTCTGTTCTTTAATTTCTGCACAGAATAGTCGCACCAGAGCAGATTTCTGTTTTTTAATTTCAGTACAGAATAAATGCACCAGAGCAGATTCTGTTTTGTCTTTATTTCAGCACAACCATTTTTGAAAAAAATGCCCAGTAGTTATTACATGTATCATGAATGGGAGATAACTCTATATTAGAACTACATTGATAGGGTATATAATATGTATCATCATAAGTTATTTCCCTTTTCACACACACATTTATTTGTTCCCATTTTCCTTTCATCCCTGTAAGTGTTTCTATTACATTGTTTTCTTAAAAAGGGGAGGGAACTCTCAGTCTGGGATTTTAAAGACAGTTATCTCCCCATTAAAAATAATTGTTTTAAATTGTTTCTTATTCTTGAACACTGTTTCTCTATAAAAGTTTTACATCTTTCCTCATTGAATAAATTTCACACAATAAATAACACCAGTTAGGAAGTGATCTCAATAACCCCAATTTCTGGTACAGCAGTTACTGCAACATCCCATTTGTCAGCCTCAGTATCTTTTGATGAATATATTATTAACAAGAACTCCCATTTGCCGCCTTTACTTGTTTGCATCATCCCAGTGTTTTGATATTTACATTATCTATATACAAATATGTACATTGTCACTATCGCAACAAGCCCTTTATCAGCTGGTCAGATATTGTTGTTGTTGTTGCTGTTGCTGTTGTTGCTGAAAGTGACCTTGGAAGTTTGACAAACGTCTTTCTACTGCTTCACGATCTGCAAAAAATAATGTATTTGATCATACAGAAGAAACAAAAAAAGTCAACATCTGACTATATCTGTGATAATGATTTACAAATTTTTAAAAAATATTACTTGCAAGCATATAACACAATCCTAGTCTATCTATCTCCTCTGATTATAGCGAGCGAGAGGTTTTACAATGAGCCCTCGTGCTATTGTTGGATATACATGATGTGTGTAATATGTGGTTTGAGAGCAATACAATAAAAGTGCTTTACAAAGAAAGAAATAGAACACACAGAGAAAGTGAGTGAGAAAGAGATTGCAGGCAGGCAAGCAGGCAGGCAGACATCATAGCAGTGAAAGAAAATAAAAGCGTAGAAAACCTTACATTTATTCAAAGACTCTTTATCTCGACTGTTTCTGGACTGCTGTGCGAGACTGTGTAACAAGATCTGGGCCGTCTGGTATCTACGGAAACATTCCTGGGCACTCCCAAACAGTTCATCCAATGCCGCAGTCTGACACTGTAATAGACAATTTGTCACTAGACTGAGTGAAAGTAAATTTGTGAAATGTACACCATCTGGAAAATGGTTTGTCTATTTGGTAGTTGCAAGTAACTGACTACAGTTTCATCTACAAATATAGCTCTTATTTGTGGTTAGCTTTTTATTATATTTTTTTTATTTTAGCTCAATTACAAAGTAGCTCCAAGCTTCTATTAATCACAGTATGTTTTCTGGGTAGAACCAATAATAAGTGTTGTTAGAGGCATTTTGCAGAACTTGGGGTCAAACCCAGCACCTTAGCATCAAAGACCAATACCTTATACACTACCCCTCCCACCCCTTCTTACAAATTGATATGTAAACGTTTTCTTTTATTTTTTTCTCATCTAATTTAGTCAATTTATCTAAAAACTCTTATTTTTAAAAGATTATGCCTCTCGAAAAGCTTAATATGTGTTTCATTCAATAACTGGGCAAATGGGTAATAAAGCCATCTGTACGGTTTCTATACAAAACATTGTAAAGGATTAAGCAAATTTCCATTCTAAAGTAATGGAAAACAGAACCTTGTGCCGAGATCAGTATTTCAGTTTTATATTTGCCAGGCAGAAACTTACCATCTCAATAGCATAGTTGTAAATAAGTTTGTCAGCGGTTGCTATGACGATCTGTGGACTGAGTGCTGATTGGACAGATGATCCAAGTCTCTGCTGTAGCTGACGACTCACCGTCACACACATATGATAGAGTTCATTCATCTGCTTCACAACTGAAAAACACATCACACATATAGTCATACACATATAGACATACAACCTATAGTTATACACATGAAACATATAGTCAAACACACATAATAGTCATACACATCACACATATAGACATACACATCACACATATTGACATACACATCACACATATAGACATAAACATAATATGTTTGCTCGTAATAAGCAATCTGAAAACTTCCTGCACTGTTTTCCACTCTGTCAGTTAATATAAACATAATTCACCCAATAATTTCAAAAGCTTTCTATATTAGAGGTGTCCAAAGGTGTCTATATTAGGTGCCCAAAGGCGTCTTTATTAAATGTCCAAAGGCGTCTAAATTAGAGGTGTCCAAAGGCGTCTATATTAAAGGTGTCCAAAGGCGTCTATATGAAGTAAAGGGTTAAACCCCATTAATAAAAGAAATACTGCCCTTTAATAAGTAACCAGCTAAAGATCTCACTTTAAAAACTGGACCAAGCAGTAAGATGTAAGTAACCTTCAAACAGTCTTTTTAATAACTAGTCTTAAAGGAATCACTTAAATATATCAAGAACATAATGAAGAAAGAACACACAAAAAGTATCTTACCAGCTTTTACGGAGTTTGATATGGCAAGTTTGCCCGATTTGATTTCATCTCTGGCTAGCTGTAGAGCAGATGACAACAGATGGAGGGCCCTTACATGTAATATTAATTGTTCAAGTCGTCGCTGAGCTTCCGTAAACTTTGGCACCTGCTCCTGTACTCCTTCCACTTTATTCATGTTCACACTCTCAGAAAACGTACTGAGGGGTGCACCGCGGGACTTGGACACCTCTATGATACACTCAACTAGGTCAAGGACAAAGTTCAGCTTGGCCATTAGTGCATTATGGTTGTCCTGAAACAATCAATTTAAGTGCAAATTGAAACCTAGAAAGTCAAATAAATCTAAAATGTGTTTCAACTTATTGCAAAATGACTATTTTAAAGTTTTTAAAGTTTGTTTATGAAATATTTTGAAACCTTTTATCGCAAGCCTTTCAATTTCAAGTTTATATTAAAATTTATTTAATTTATATCTCTGCAGCAAGTGAGTAATACATGCTTAACCTTTGACCTTGACATTCCTATACTGGTTCTGAAATATAGGTATCGCCATTTTATCTTAGTTTGATGAAGTAAAAAAAAGTTGTTTTTTTTGTTATGTTTTTTACTTCAGTCATGGTACAGTCCTCATTTATACAACCTCTGTGTTGTGACAGCCATGGAGGACATCAAAGAATTTTTTTTATCCGATATTCAATTTTAGCAATGTGAAGCGTTCAGACCCACGATCTGGGGAATGTGAGTTCAATCCTCTGCCATGACTATGTGTGGCGTCCTTAAGCAAGACACTTTATTCACATGTGCTTGGTACTGGTTCTATCCGTGGAGACTTTAAGTGTGATCTGTCCAAGGCGTAAGAACAATAAATGTGAAATAAATAAGTTTAAAACTAATTTTAGCAACTTTCTAGAATTCCCTTTATATGTAATAGTAACCAATAGTAAAATGCTAGTATATGTCAACTGACGAAATGGTATCTTTTTTCATATTAAAGAAATTTTGTCAAACATATAGCTTCCTGATTTTTTACTGGCATAATAATAGTAAACCCTTACATCCATCAATGTCTCCTCTGACAATTCTGGTGCCACAAAAGTGATTGGTCCCTCCATGTTCGACGGAGATTGTGCGTACATCAACGATGGTGGGGGTGATGCTTCGACAGATGCACCTCGTCTCACATAGCTACCGACACGATCACGCTCCAGCGAGTTGGATTTATCGCTGCTGTTAGAGGTTTTTCTGTCCCGCCCACCAGTGTAACCAGCAAATGGTATCACCGTTCTACCGTCTGGAATGATACAAACCATGAGACATAAACATCAATGGATCTTAAAATGCAATTTAATTTCTCACATATAATATTTTATCATTTTGTCACAGATATCAATTGCGGATCTCAAGAATTCAAATTCCAACCAAGTTTATCAAAGACAGACTCAAAAGAACACATAAAATCCTGGAAAATGTAGCTATGAGAAACGACAATCTTGAAAAATTTAAAAAAGATTGGAATCCATACTCCGATATTCTATCACAATAATTCCAATTTTCAAAATATTACATAAACCTGATAATAGATCTTTATAACTACATAAAACTAAAATCCCTGTCACTTACACAAGTCATGTTAATATAGATGACTGTACTAAAAAATGAAACGATGAATTATTACTATGGTTTTGACTGATGGAGAGAGCATAATTAAGGAATTTTTCCTCTTTTTTAAAAAAAAAAAAAAAAAAAGAATTGTTTACTGGAAGCAATTAGAAAATATCAATTTCCCCTAAACTTAGTAAGACCCCATGTTTATACACTTATCCAAGTATGATATACTGAATATGAGTGAGAATGAGTGAGAGAGACTAGAAAAGCTTAAACATATGTAAACAATGTACAGTGTGCGATGGGATGACCCCGACCTATAACACACTTATTGACGGGGAAATAAAAGCATTAAAAAAAAAAAAAAAAAAAAAAAAAAAAAAAAAAAGTTTATCAAAGAAAAGTTGTGAAACTGATTGAATCACATAATAAATAACAAAGAAGCTCTGGTCACTCTTAGACCATCTAATATGCTTGACTTTCACAATGTTTCAACTCTCAGATGTTTTTAAATTATTGCACGAAAAATACATATTTTCAGGAATATTTATAATTTTATTGGATTAATCAAAATCATTAAAAAATTACAACTAATTGTATTTATGTTCACTTTTGATAATTACTTAAATACCTTGAAGTGGACTTTCCCCAAATGCTGCTTTAAACAGTTGCTGTGACAACATGCTGGTTCCTTCTGTAGGCCTTCCTGTGGTGCTGGTAACTGGACATGCCAGGACTGAAACGCAGAGAATTAATCATTGTTACCTTCATAAGTAAATGGAGAGTTCAGCTTGCTTAAACTATATAAAAGAAAAGACCTGGAAATAACTTTTTAGAGACATTTTGTGTAAACTAAATGAAACTAGCCCAAAATGCTCCCATCAAGGTCATTATCACTCAATGTCAGCCTATTTTATTTAATAGAACAGCTTACGTATTATACATTACTACACTTGTATAAAATCAACATCTGTAAGTTAAATTGTAAATTAAATTTATGAAAAGAAGTAACAATGCACAAATTCATAAATAATGAATTTAAAGCATCAAATTGAAATAAAAAACAAATAAATTCAAGAAGTGTACAATACTGAATAGGTATTTTGATATATTTCTTTTATTTCTTAAGTATATTATTCTAGCTTCACTACCAAACTAGCATGAACATTACATCAGGTGCTGCCTGTACATTCTAAGATTCAACTTACTATTTCCATTGAATTCTATGGCCTGCAAGTTGTCAGGGACCGTGTAGGGATGATGTCTAGTGTACGAGGCATTGGTCACGCCTGTGTGGCGCTCATTTAGGTTGGTAGGGAAGTGCAGGGTGGAGGGAACCTTTGTGGGAGAATCCATTATTGTAGGCAGGGAACCAGGACCTGAATATTGTACTGGGGATAAATGTGCTGGTACCGAGCCTGAAAAAGGAGATTGGTAAGCATGGGATTTACAATTTACCTGATGGCTATATTGGCAATATATAGGTAGCAAAAGCAAGAATATACCAGTACACCAAGTTTAAATACACTACTTACATGAACATGTCAATATCTCTGACCTCTCTTCAGGTTTAGGTTTATAGGCTAGATTTATAAAACTACATTTAATGTAAAGTGTTACTGCATAAGAAAACTGGAGGCTTAGTTCAATGTTATGAACAAAATCTTACAATAATAATAAAAAAGAAAAAGAATGGTGTTTAACAGATTTCAGGTTATACATGGTATAACCAGTTTTATTGGTGGAGGAAGACCTCAGAATGAGCCTGAAGAGAACCACAGTCCTTCAGCAAGTAACTGGCAAACATTCTCGCATAAAGATTTTAGAGCGAGCGAGACTCGAACCTACGATCTTAGCAGTGAGAGGTAAGTTATTTTGAGACAACATAAAAGAAAACGAACAAAAAATGAAAAAAATAGGCAAAAATTATCATTATGATCCAATTTTTTATTCATTTACATGTACATTTTTTCCTTATTCTAATGATCTAAATTATTACAACTGATATCTGTTTCAGTAACATTTAAGTACTGTTCTAGTTAACCTTTGAAAAACCTTAATTTAGGTAACGCTTGAATTGAGGTGAAGGTTACAAGTGTTCACATTTTAAGACTGGATTCAAAACAAATGTATATTGTATTAATAAAATTTATCACAGAATAAACAAGCAGTCAAAAACAAGAATGAGACTTTAAGTATTTAAATAAAACTTGTGACAATATAAGTGACATAGATTGATTGATTGGTTGAATATTTAGCATAATTTTTTCCCGCTTGAATCAGAGGCAGGAGATGAATGATAATGAGACACAATCTTATATAACCCCTGGATTGGTAGTCGGACACGTAACCGACAGCTAGTAGGGCCCGGCTGGTGAAATAGAATCAATTTAAAAATCATTTTAATATGTTCATGTGAAATCCATTGCATAACATTGGAATTTAACTTAATATATACTAAAGTAATGCATATCATTTCAAGAAATGCAATACAGTATTAGATTGAAGCACTCTTAAACCTTAAAATGGAAGGATTCTATGATTATTTTGTTCACTCACAGACATAATTAGTAAACTAATTTAACAGACAGCAGAAATTAAAATTTCAAAGGGAAATGAAATGATCTAACAAAAATGACAATCACATTTTATGGGACTATAGTTAAAGCTTTGACAATATCTATTATCTCTCTCCCAGTGGTCTATTGACATCATGCATTTATTTCATGCAATCTGGAAAATTCCAGAAATCAATAACCAGGCATTACATTCTATGTATATGGAAAACTTTGAATGGTATGTATTTTCAATGTCATGCTTTCTTCTTCATTAAAATACTTATTAACAACATCCTAACCTTATTATTATCATAATTATCATTATATCATTAACTTATATCATCATCAAATTTACCATTATCACCACCAATGTCATCACTATCAACATCATCATCATCAACATAATCATCAAAATTATTAGCATTATAAATTTCATAAATATCATCATCATCACCATCAATATCATCATCATCAGCATCACCATCAATATCACCATCATCATCATCATCAATATAATCATCATCACCATCATCATCAATATCACCATCAGTATCATCATCATCACCATCAATATAATCATCATCACCATCATCATCAATATTATCATCATCATTATTAAGAATATCATGATAAATTAACATTATCTCATTAAATGCAGATATGTTGCAGTGTTTACCTGATTTCTTCAATGGAGAAGGGGGCGTGGTCCCATATTTACTTGGTGAGTTTGACACGCTGCCACGTCTCCAAGTTCCCGTGTTACCGCCTGGCGGTGTGCCAATACTGAACTGTACTGGGGGAGAAAGGTCACCGACTTTCACTGTATTGATTTTAGTTTCAGAACCGTGACGGGACAAACTAGATTCCTTCTTCTCGATTTCCTGGTGTGAGAAATAATGAATAAGATGTGAAGTAGAGAATACAACTAAAACATACTTAACAGTTACTACTCTGCATATCAAGATTGATGTTTGATAGTCATCACAAAACCATCCCAGGTGTACAGTTTTCCACGTTTGTATAATATCTGAGGTTTATATAAAAAAAGAACTGGAATGTCAAAATCTAGGTTTACCCAAATTTCCATGGGTTTTTATATCAATTTCCAGATTTTTTCCCCCAACTTGTACAAATGTCCAGGTGTTGTTCTCTCAAGACCTCAGATTTAGGTGTCCAAAGACTCAAAGGTTCAAAATGTATATTCAGGATTCACGTATCATCCTTGGTAATGATTAGCTATTGGAAACCAGACTATCGGTGAAAGTATTGTGCAAGTAACTGTGAAAGTAACTGTACATGTACCTGTGTAAGTAACTGTACAAGTACCTGTGTAAGTAACTGTGTAAGTAACTTTGTAAGTAAATGTGCAAGTAACTGTACAAGTACCTGTACATGTACTGTGCAAGTAACTGTGCAAGTAACTGTACAAGTAACTGTGCAAGTAACTGTGCAAGTACCTGTGCAAATACCTGTGCAAGTACCTGTGCAAGTAACTGTGCAAGTAACTGCGCAAGTAACTGTGCAAGTACCTGTGCAAGTAACTGTGCAAGTACCTGTGCAAGTAACTGTGCAAGTAACTGCGCAAGTAACTGCGCAAGTACCTGTGCAAGTAAATGCGCAAGTAACTAAGCAAGTAACTGTGCAAGAACCTGTGCAAGTAAATGTGCAAGTAACTGTGCAAGTACCTGTGCAAGTAACTGTGCAAGTGCCTGTGCAAGTAACTGTGCAAATAACCGTGCAAGTACCCGTGCAAGTAACTGCGCAAGTAACTGTGCAAGTACCTGTGCAAGTAACTGTGAAAGTACCTGTGCAAGTAACTGTGCAAGTAACTGGGCAAGTAACTGCGCAAGTACCTGTGCAAGTAACTGTGTAAGTAAGTGTGCAAGTAACTGTGCAAGTACCTGTGCAAGTACCTGTGCAAGTACCTGTGCAAGTACCTGTGCAAGTAACTGTGCAAGTACCTGTGCAAGTAACTGCGCAAGTACCTGTGCAAGTAACTGCGCAAGTAACTGTGCAAGTACCTGTGCAAGTAACTGTGCAAGTAAGTGTGCAAGTAACTGTACAAGTACCTGTGCAAGTACCTGTGCAAGTAACTGCGCAAGTAACTGCGCAAGTAACTGCGCAAGTACCTGTGCAAGTACCTGTGCAAGTACCTGTGCAAGTACCTGTGCAAGTACCTGTGCTAGTAACTGTGCAAGTACCTGTGCAAGTAACTGCGCAAGTAACTGCGCAATAACTGACTTAGATGTTCTTACTGTCAATCAATCAGAAGTTTGTAGCCACGGCCACGGTGCATATTACATTTTGTGCTAATGATTATATCAGGTAACCCAATTCATGCCAATGGCATGTGAGAATAGATCAAAGTAAACTGCTCTCCAGTAATGTGAACCATGTAACATTTCCCTCTGATATCAACACTGTTTGACTGAACTTGTTATATGCCATGCATAATAAATACCAGGGAAAAGGAAAGGTAGAGATCACATCTTCACAAGTGATCAAACCATTACTTTCTCTAATTTCAGTTTAATAATATACTAAATTTAAAGGCAATATGATATGCTTTAACATACAGAACCATTTTTTAAGAAAAGAAACAGAGAACAATTGCTATTTCTCTATATGGAAGTGTGGTATAGAGGAGAAGTCATTACCATGTTGTGCTTGATGTGTTTTAAATACTAAACATGTTTATACATACCAGTATGTTTTTATTAGTGTGATTTTGCCAAAGATTTGAAAGTGCACTTTAACAGAAGAGGAAGTGTGATTTTGCCAAAGATTTGAAAGTGCACTTTAACAGTACAGGAAGTGTGATTTTTGTCAAAGATTTGAAAGTGCACTTTAACAGCAGAGTAAGTGTGATTTTAACAAAGATTTGAAAGTGCACTCTAACAAAGTGCACTTTAACAGAAGAGGAAGTGTGATTTTGCCAAAGATTTGAAAGTGCACTCTAACAAAGTGCACTTTAACAGCAGAGTAAGTGTGATTTTAACAAAGATTTGAAAGTGCACTCTAACAAAGTGCACTTTAACAGCAGAGGAAGTGTGATTATGCCAAAGATTTAAAAGTGCACTTTAAAAGAAGAGGGAGAAACTCAAAGTGTGTTCTTACCTTCTTTTGTGTCTCAACAGGTTTGTGTGTTAGTGGACTCGTTGGTGAGTTACATTGCATACGCTGGTATGCTGCCACCTGTGTGGGGACGGGGATGGGTGATGATGAGGGCGGGGAAGGTACTGGAGAGTTGACCTGCAACGTTGAAGGGCGGTTCGGGTTTAATACGGGACTGGAATCTTTGCGGAATAGGACTGCACCAGAGGCTGGAGTTACTGTTACTGTATTGATATTTTCTGTTGAGCGCCTGGAAAGTCAACATGATTTATTTAAGAGAGGTAACAGCAATCCAACTGCATGGTGTAATATAAAATTATATGATAAAGCTTTTGTCAAAGAATTTAATAAAACGCATATTTACAGTCAAAATGTGTCAGCAGTCACCTCTATTGAGCAGCCTCTCTCTTGTCCTATGCAGCCACATTACTTCCCATTTCTATGCTTTCATGGCAAATTACCCTGTGTTAAGCAACCTGACTTAAAAGGCCACTTTTACTCCTTCCCTTGACTGGTTGCTTAAGACAGGTTTGACTGTTCAATTGCTTTGTATTTTATAGCTACATAGCTACAAGTACATTTTTTATTTTTAAAATCAAACTATTGATTTTATATAATAAATTCATGATAAATTTTAATCAAATAACAGTTAAGCAACATATGCCAAAACTGACACATTTGTCCAATGTCCTGCTCCCTAAAACCCATTTTAAAACAGACAATGACTTAAATGTTTGATAATGTTTTAAGTCAGATTCATTCAATAGTAAATAAGAAGCTCAAAAAGAAAATCCAACTTACCTATCCTCAACAGACATCTTGTTTGCCTTGTCCTCTGCATCTGACTGGTCGCTCATTCCCTCCGGCACCATCACAAAATCCTGAATATAGACACGCTGCCATGATAACAAATGGTCAAATATTCAACAACAAAAAAATTTTATTACAAAATAAAAATGCCTATAGTCAATAAAATATACTGTTATGTCTAAACTCTGGGCAAAAAATGATGTTCACAGCATGTTCACATAACTCTGAATTAATCTGATACGCAAACATTCAATTGTAATAACTGTGTTTGAATGTCCACATTCCATTTAATTTATCCAGACATCTACCCATGCTACAGACAATATGGCAAAATGAAACTTTTGCCAAGAACATCATTCCTCATTTGCATTTTCTTGCTGACGTCAAAATTTATTTAAAGACCAGTCACGTGACATCATGGATCTATTTCTGATTTCACACATCCATTAATTAATTAATTAATAAATGAAATTAAAACTACTAGCATAAGCATAACAAGAGCATCAATGAATCAATTGCTTTAAATAAATATTTGAACAACTCCTTAAAATGATATAAGTAAATATTCACACATTTCTGCCAACCATCTTTTTCCGTCGCCTGCGCAGACTCACGAAATTCACAAACGAAATGCACAGCATCTTACTCCATATATGCAATTTTTGTTGTGTTGTTGTTGTTTTTTTAAAAAAAGTAAGCAGATTTCTGCACGATCAGACTATGATTCACTCGTCTAGAAACTGCATATAAATGTGAGGCTGCATTCAGCCAGAACTATTGATCCCCAATAAAGTGTCTATCTGCCACTATAACAAATTGCCTCCCCACTCCATGTATAGGAAAGCTTTCCATTCAGCAGACATTGTTTTTGTCAATAACTTGTGCAGATCATATATCCAGCATATATACAGTACATATATTCTGAGAATAATTTCCAAGCATAAAATTGTTTCATAAAGTCGTTCTTCTTAAAATATGCCCATGCTTAATATATTGAATAAATCAATATTTTCTTGATGTCATTTTTTGAGCTCAAATTCTACATAATTTATAATTCTAGATGTTCAACATTTTTTTTACCTATAAGGTCAAATAAAGTAAATGTTGGCAGTATTATTATTTTTGTTTGTTTTTAAAGTACATGGATATCTAATTCTTTCATAAATTAAAGTGGGAAAAATCTGCAAACAGGCTTTTAAAATGTATCCATTTATGACACAATAATTGTATAAAACAGTGAATACTAGTGTGCCAATGCATGTATTGCTGTTTCTATGGTAACAGTGGAGACTCATAAAATATTAATATTTTGATAGAACATTATGTGCTGTAACCCAGAGATGTCCTACAAAGAGCTCAAATAGAGAGGATGGGCGAGACATAATGTCTTAAAGAAATGTAATGCAATAAATTGACACCACTACCTCTGGTGATTATACATTTCACAATCTTAGGATTGGGCCATTCATGTATCTAGATGAATGGACAGGGCCATTCATGTGTGTATATTAGGTGAATAGACAGGGTCATTTATGTGTGTAGATTAGATGAATGGACAGGGCCATTCATGTGTGAAGATTAGATGAATGGACAGGGCCATTCATGATGTGTTCGTAGATTAGATGAATGGACAGGGCCATTCATGTGTGTAGATGAATGGACAGGGCCATCCATGTGTGTAGATTAGATGAATGGACAGGGCCATTCATGTGTGTAGATAAGATGAATGGACAGGGCCGTTCATGTGTGTAGATTAGATGAATGGACAGGGCCATTCATGTGTGTAGATTAGATGGACAGGGCCATTCATGTGTAGATTAGATGGACAGGGCCATTCATGTGTGTAGATTATATGAATTGACAGGGTCATTCATGATGTGTGTGTAGATTAGATGAATGAACAGGGCCATTCATGTGTGTAGATTATATGAATGGACAGGGCCATTCATGATGTGTGTGTAGATTAGATGTATGGACAGGGCCATTCATGTGTGTAGATTAGATGAATGGACAGGGCCATTCATGTGTGTAGATAAGATGAATGGACAGGGCCGTTCATGTGTGTAGATTAGATGAATGGACAGGGCCATTCATGTGTGTAGATTAGATGGACAGGGCCATTCATGTGTAGATTAGATGGACAGGGCCATTCATGTGTGTAGATTATATGAATTGACAGGGTCATTCATGATGTGTGTGTAGATTAGATGAATGAACAGGGCCATTCATGTGTGTAGATTATATGAATGGACAGGGCCATTCATGATGTGTGTGTAGATTAGATGTATGGACAGGGCCATTCATGTGTGTAGATGAATGGACAGGGCCATTCATGTGTGTAGATTAGATGAATGGACAGGGCCATTCATGTGTGTAGATGAATGTTCAATGGCAAGTGTTTGATGGGAGAACTGGTAAATATCAAATACGAGACAAAGCATTATTTTTTATGGACATAAAAACTTGATGGTTTCATTAAATTATCAAATTTAATGTACTGAAGTCTTATTTGAGGCAGCCAATGGGAATCAGGCAGAACAGTGAGGTTTTTTAGGTCTGTTACAGGGATAAACCATTTTAAAACATCCTATATATTAGACTTACCTTTTACCTTCATTAAATAACTGGATAAATGCCAAAATTGAGGATATATCAATTAAAAATCAAAGTCGTGTTAAACTATTTATACAAATTGAACAAAAACAAGATAATTTACATTGGAATGTTTTTTTATGAATAATAAAATTAATCTACGGAAAATAAAAATTACTAGTAAATGGTATTTGATGGAATTTAAAACCTTTTCCCAAACGCAAAGTAATAATGTAATATCAGAAAAGGATTCAAAATAACCACAGCACTCGGGAGATAAGAAATTCTACCTTGTGTTTACAGCGAGAACACCGTTCCACGGATCTTACCGGGTTATTTCTTACTCCATACAGAGTAGAATAAAATTTCCTTCTAAACTGATTCTGAAATTTTTTAAAATTCTGATACTAAAATAGTAGTAGAAGTAGTAGTATTAGCAGTAGTAGAAGTAGTAGTAATAGTAATAGTAGTAGTAGCAGTTGTAGTAGTTATATAGCATCCAGTTTAGAAGTCAATAGTAAATCTGAGAAGATCCCCCATTCTTTCTGCATATATCTGGTTAATTAGAGTTTCAATGTTGTGTGTCCACTGTCTGCTCACGTTTCCCCTTTTGTATTCATTTTCAGTGGAAGTCATCCAAATCCTCTGTTTTTGTCAGCATTGTAAGGAATTTTTTAACAACTTGAAATATACAGTAAAGACACTTCCTGATTCCTTGATGAAAGATGACATCCTTTCGCTGTGGCAATATTCAATTAAAACTTTTTTGCATTCAGTTTTTAAATAAACGTTTTGGGTACTTTACCTCAGTTGGCGTACTGGTTCTGGATCCTGGCTGACTGTCTTTAGTAATCTTGAGAAAGCCAGCAACTTCATGAGGGGAACCAGTGATTTGGCTGGATGGCTCCATAGTCTTCTGTTTGCTAGGAATTTTCTGTAATAGAAAAGTTTTTGATTAATATCTCAATAATCTTCTTTTTCTTTGACTGTTAATCCCATACCTTAAATGGTATTAATGTTAAAAAGTATAAGGATGCAAATCAAAGGACTTTTAGGATACTAAATTTCTTTTTGTAGAAAATGAAAACCAACAGAATATTATAAACACCCACTAGAGATGACCATATTTATTGAACAGAGATCTTACATAATCGTGAAGCAGAAATCATAAATGCTTAACTCAAATTTGTACTCAAACACAGTATCCAGAATTCATATAAAAATAAATTAAAGTGCAAAGACTTTACAGCCTCAAGTTTGAAAGTATTAAAGCAGATTTGAGGTAGAAAGGTAGATGTATTTACATTTATTCTGAGTTAATTCATTTTGTATTTGAGCATGAACTCTCGGCTTTCAATAGCATAATGGAAAATGTTTTTATAATCGTAGACGCTGGACAGATACCGCCAAAACATGGATCTGTATACAATTTCCTTACCTTTGGTGTCTGTACTGGGGGTGGGGATGGGGAGTAATCCATCTTGCCAGATAGTGGGGATGCAGATATTGCTTTCAGTGATGCGGGACTGTCTGATGAGAAGCTTGGACTTCTGCCAGGTACTGGCACGGGAGAGGCTGTAAACAATAATGGTACAATAGCTCTGCAACAAGTCTCTTACAAACTATATGTACATTATGTTACAGCGTAAACATCACATTTGTATGACATAGTTTAAATGACATATTTTTCCCAATGACATATAGTTTACCATGACATACAGTTTGCATATATAATATTTATGTCTGCTGTAGAGAAATTTCACTGTAAATATGACATATCTTGAATGCAACAAATATGAGTACAACCTAAATGTGTCATTGTAAACAGGAAGGCAGCATGTATGTATGTAGTATGAATATGTCATTGTGTAAGTAACAAAAAATATTATTCATCTATACTTACATGAAGCTGCGGGGGAGCATGGCTTGATGAATGGATGGACAAAAAACTCGTCTGAAAATATAAGCAACATCTGAATTATAAATCTGAAATTCGGAGCTGATCTGTATTTTTTTAAATAAGATTTGGAGCCATTTTCAACATATTAACTATATGCAGCAAATATCTTTTGTGGAGATGCAAATACATGAATCTGAGAAGAGCAACTGGAAAGTTTTGGAAATAATGGCCAAAGGCATTATGTTGCCGATTTGCTAATAAAACTTGAAAAAACTTGAAATGCATGTTGAAATGCATATGCATGACCAAAATACTTTAGAAATGCATATACATGACCACAATACTTTAGAAATGCATATACATGACCACAATACCTTAGAAATGCATATACATTACCACAATACTTTAGAAATGCATATACATGACCACAATACCTTAGAAATGCATATACATTACCACAATACTTTAGAAATGCATATACATGACCGCAATACTTTAGAAATGCATGTTTATGACAGGAAAAAAAATCCACAACCTTATCTGTGAGAGGTATTGATCTTGAGTCAGCGACTTAGACAACTTGACCAGGAAAACCACTCTGCATGTCTACATGCGTGTAAAAGCTACATTATATGTATAATAGTTATTTATAAACTGTTATTTCACAATTTTCCCCCACAAAAGTATCAGAAAATGATTCCAGTACCATTTTCATAAACACATTCTCTAATGTTAAAGATGAATATAAATGACTAAGGCCATTAACTCTTTCTGGTACAATTTCCAATATGTCCATTGTTAAAAGTTTATGACTCAGGGATGAACTGCATCACAAGTTAGATAATTTGCAGCATGAAATTAAGAACAGATACCTGCCAGGAGTAACAATTTCTGTGGCCATGATCACAAACAGAGTGTCACTTGTGATTATCAAAGACATCAATTTTAAACAGAAGTTCTCTCTATTCCTAATTTTGAGCAATTCACTCCCGATGAATATTTGGCCATTCTATCCTATTTGACAACAATTGACCAATACCTAAAAATCCAAGTGGGATACTTCATTCTTTGTTTTAAATGATATAATTTTATTGTTTCTTGTATATAAAAGTGGACTACTGACCAGACTACATCAAGCATTTTGTGTAAGGGTTGTTATTTTTGTACAGCGATCTACGGGAAATGGTACCATAGAGTCAAAATGACAGCGAGTTGTTTAAACAAAAAGAGAAAAGAACTTACCAAATGTTATTCTGTCCTTGGCGTTACGCTTGAGAAGCTTGAGGAGTAAGTCTTTCATTTCTGGGGAGGTTCCTGAGGGGATACTGAAAATAATTGATTGATTGATTGATTGATTGATTGATTAATTGAATATTTAGCATCATTTTTATGCCATCGAGGGCTAACAGATGATCAGTTAACCTAACCTCTGTTTCCTGGGATTAACCAGTACTCGAGCACACCCCGTCTCCGCAAGTAACTGATAACTTTCCCACTTGAATCAGTGGTGAGAGACGAATGATAATGATACACAATGTCGTATATCAATCATCACGGAGACTGTTGCCGGGCGGGGGATTCGAACTCACGACCCCTGGATTGATAGTCAGACGCGTAACCGACTGAGCTAATCGGGCCCGGCTACTGAAAATAAATTTTAAAATATTATCATCTAAAAAAGTCATTTAAATTTTGCAACATTTTAATGATATTCAAGAAAAAGATGATAATTTATATATAGAATAATATAACAATAATGAGAATGAGGATTGTATATGACTTTAATAGCTTATCACTTTAACACTTTATCTATCAAAATATTCAAATTATTACAAAAAGTCATGGAATTGGAAACAACAGTTCATGTAATAACTGAAATCAGCAAGAAGATTTATATATAATTTTGCAAATTGATCACCACTGAGAGAAAAAAAATAAAATTATAAAGCCTCATACATTTTTTTAGTACCATACTAAATCTTCATACTTGATAAAATACATTTTAAACACTTACAATTTTGTTTATATTAATTATTTATACTATTCTATCCAAAGAATGAATATGTAGATTTTTCCAACTTACTTAGGTCTTAATTCGAGAGTTTTCTCATAGAACTGTTTGAGTTGTTGTGGAGTTTGGGCCTGGAATGGGGCCTTGCCTGTCAGACACTGGAACACAATGGTACCTATACTCCACAGGTCAGCCTTGGCATCATACTGTAGAGACATTATCACCTCTGGTGCCTAAAAAAGGAGAGAAAACATAGTGAATAAATTCTACAGTTTTTAAGACTTTTTATTTGTCTTCAAGTTTGTGTTTTTAAGGAAGTGGTGACATTTTCCAGGGCATTTATCATGCTTTTTTTAATTTGAAAACTATTTCCTATAGTTTACAAACATCTCAAATTATTATTTATCCCTTATTGGATTTGTTTATTAATGCATTTTTGTATTTATACAATTTGTCTTAGGTCAACGCAATTATCAATTTCCTCTTGATTTACTTCTATCTAAACCAAATAATCAACACCAAGTATCAAACAAACAGCAAGAGGTGATTAGGAAGGGAGATAACTCCAGTATGAGACCTACCATATACATTGGTGAGCCACACAAAGTTGCAGCCATCACTCCATCTTGTAGGAACCGGGCAAACCCAAAGTCAGCTGTAAACAGGAAAACAACATTTCATTATAACTGAGTCACCAAAAAGGAAACAGTAAACAGTTGTATTGTTTTCCAATTTTTAACAATTTCAATGCCTTGGGCAACTTAGTTTATACTTATTTACTTCAGCTTGCTTATATGAATCACTCTCAAGTTTTGATTCAAACATATCTTATTGCCAAATATGTACAAGTACAGTGCAATTGGGTAAGGCAACAAGTGATACCAAGATTCTCAAGTCCATTTCCTAGGTAGAACACTACTCAGTAATTTTTTGAGAGGCATATCTGAGTTTTTCTCGCAACTGAGCTTAAAATAAATGAGTATTTATAAATTAAAAACCAACATGGTCATCTTCTCACTAATATCCTGTCCTTCCTCGAGTAACTGGCAAACTTTTTGACATGCAGCTTTTAAACTGAAGTGAGCTCAGCACACTGGCAGAACAGTAGATAGAGTGTTGACTACTTAGGCTAGACGTTGCAAGATTGATCCTGTGGTCTCACTTGTGAATCTCAAAAAAACAACTCAGTATTGGTTTTACCCAGGAAGCAGACTCGCGTTTGATTCATTTAAGCTCTGAACTTACTCTACAACCAAGTTTCAATAAATTAGTATAAAAAAATGAAGAGGGCCTGAATGTGAGAGTCATTCCAAAATTGCACTACAAAAACTTATTGTAAGAAAATGTACCAATTTTCAGGTTGATCTGGTTCGCAGGAGGGTTCTTACAGCCTGGGGGATAACACAGAAGAATATTCTGGGGCTTCATGTCCCTGTGAACAATACCCTTATTATTCAGGGCCCGCATTGCTTCAGCTGAAAAACAAAGGAACAAAACCGTATCAACAATAGAACACAAAACTTTGTTCATTAGAGCATAGTGTGTCCATTTAAAAACCTTGTAATACAGCATCAGTTGAAAATATAGAAAATAAGTAATACGGCAACAGAGACCTGTTTTGAGAAATTAATAGTCATTTATTTTAAGTCAAATGTATTAGATGGCTCTTATAACAAATGCTATGAAAAACACATTCTGTATTATACGTTACATAATTATTATATGTATAAGGATTTTAATTCTGATTCTATTGCATTAATACTTTATGTTTGGTCTATTGTCATGGTATTTTCAATATTTGACATATTATATTAGAAAGTGTTATATTTCATAATATTAAAGAAGCAATGTGTTTGAAAGATTGTAATCACATGAGTTATTGTGCAGAGTACAGTTTCCACCATTATATAAGCTTTCTCACCAGATTGTTAAGGTTTTCTTTTACATTGATTGTGAAACAAGTTCTTAAAACTGCAATAAACCAAATTCTAAGTCATTCAGTACAAAGCACAGGTAGGTAAAGTGTCTTGCTGAAGAACATCACATATGGCTAATGCTGGGGATCAAACCCACAACTGAATTGTTTTAAAGAATTTATATTTTGAACTTTGACAGTGGGTGCGGATGAACAAAGCTTTAGAAAGTTCAGCTATGAATAACCTTTAAACGTGTGTGGCAGTACTGCCACATAGACTTGGGTGTTGAGTGAACTCTTTATTTTGATCACTAACATTTTACTAAACCAGAATGCAAAATTTCACTTTAATTTTTATAATTGTATGCTGATAGTATTAACTTAGCCTAATCTCATCTTGAATGAAATGAACTTTTGGTTTTGCCATAAAATCAATATTTAAGGAGAAACTTGTTTGACACAGGACCCTTGTTCCATGTCAAAAATATTTAAAAAAAGTCCAAGGACAAGCTTTTAGAAACAAAAATATCCCAAATGGTGTAATTACAGCGGATGTGACAGACAAATCTTTTCCCCATAAGTTTGTGTCATCTCGAGAGCATTATGCAAATGTATGGGAAGTCTGCGTCATGAAAGCCTTTAAACCTCATCCTCGAGAGTTCTGTCAGATCTATTTAGACGTGGAAACTTCCTTTAATGTGCGTGGCTAATCTGTCTACTACATAGATGACACAACATCATGTATAGGTTAGGGGAGGGGCATGTAAAAAGTACCAGACTCATACATAACCAGTAGGCTTACTGTAAATCAATTTTGGGATGGCATGATGCACACTGAATTTGTGAAAGGTGAAGGTCACTTCTAGCAAGGACAGAGATATGTTTCATTACATAACCAACATTTTACAGAACAATAAAAAAATATAACTTATTTTACATCAATATTGACATGGATGATTGGCCATAGAAATCACAAAGCTTACAAAAATAATTATATGAAGATTGAAATTAATGGTTTTACAAAAAATTATTGTAAGAAGCTTTGGTTAATTTTTTTTAATAGAAATACTACCTTAAGATCAACCAGTGGCGTAGCTGCCTTTACAACACAACGGCCAGGCTTGAATATTTTATTGCAAATGCATTACATTGAATTATATCTCCAGGAAATGCCTGCACAACACAGGAAATACATCCTTAAAATCATCCCCTGACCCCCTAGAAACTGATGGATTTATACATCATTTTAGGGTCAGCTATGCCACTGTCAATATTTCAACATAATTGGAATCAATACTTTAACCCATTTTTACATAACATTGTCATTTGTTGTCATGTTTCATATGTATAACATATCATTAAATTCATATATATAATATATGCCTGGGTATATGTTGTTTTTTTAATAAAGGAATTTTTCAATTATTATCATTCAATAAAAAGTCATGTACATGTATATTTTTCTTGATTAGGGTTTAATGTCATTTTCACCACAATATATGTTTTAATACGGATTCCAGTTTTATTGTTGAAGAAACCTCAGGTCTATTATTATGTATATACAGGAACTGGAGCAGAACCACTCCTCTTCTGCAAGTAACTTGGCAAACTTTCTCTCATAAAATATTTGGACAGAATTGTACTAGAACCTATAACCAACAAAGGAGGTGTAAGGTGAAATTGAGACAGCGCCTGGGTCCGCCAAACCATGAAGAACCTTTACAGTTATAAACAAACAATGCAGTTGAAATTATAAGTGTTGCATTGGAATCATCTTTCGTACAGAATTATTTCCCCTCCAATATTTCTCCTGTTGTTTTGGTTATTGACATTAGAAAATGAATGAGTTGGAAGATATATACGTCAGAGAAACAGTGACTGATAATGCGAGGATTGGCAAAGGCGATGGTTTATTGACTCTGCAGTACCAAGGACATAAACCAATATATTACGTGTTATTCATAACACTATCACTCTCAGGGGGGGAAACCTCCACAACTTCTGTAAATTATAACAGATATTAAGCATGCAGCTACATTAAATTAATTAATTAAATCAAATGATGAATCTGATGCCATTACTATTGACACAGAAGAAGTGGAAGTACACATGCAAATCTATATATTTTGTTTCATGAATAAATAAATCAATATCCACTTTATGAAACAGCTCATGAACAGCCATTGATATGTTTTGGGGCCTGTATGACATATTTCTGCAATCGTATTTTTACAAAATTTTATACAAAGCACAGAGAATGGGTTTTAAAGCTATTTTCACACAATACAAGCCATGTATTACAACATACATTTTTATTGGTGGAAGAAAACCTCAGAAATAATCTGAGTAAAACCACCTTCCTTCCACAAGTCACTGGTAAACTTTCTCACATAAAGTTTTAGGGACGGAGCTGGATTCAAACCAATGAACATGAGCTCAAGCATACGGAATAAAATGATTGTGAAAATCATTCTCTATGGCAAGGTTGAAAGTGTTAATGTTAATCTCCTATAAGTGAAAATAATTTATTTTCTTGTGAGGACTGAGTCAACTGTAAACCAGGTTTATGATGTGACAACTAGGAGAAGAGTGAGGACTGAGTCAACTGTAAACCAGGTTTATGATGTGGCAACAAGGGGAAGAGTGAGAATTGAGTCAACTGTAAACCAGGTTTATGATGTGATGACTAGGGGAAGAGTGACAATTGATTCAACTGTAAACCAGGTTTATGATGTGACAACTAGGGGAAGAGTGAGGGATGAGTCAACTGTAAACCAGGTTTGAGATGTGACAACTAGGGGAAGAGTGACGATTGAGTCAACTGTAAACCAGGTTTATGATGGTAAAACTAAGGAAAGAGTGAGGGATGAGTCAACTGTAAACCAGGTTTATGATGTGACAACTAGGGGAAGAGTGACGATTAAGTCAACTGTAAACCAGGTTTATGATGTGACAACTAGGGGAAGAGTGTAGGTTGAGTCAACTGTAAACCAGGTTTATGATGTGACAACTAGGGGAAGAGTGAGGATTTAGTCAACTGTAAACCAGGTTTATGATGTGACAACTAGGGAAAGAGTGAGTGTTGAGTCAACTGTTAACCAGGTTTGAGATGTGACAACTAGGGGGAAAGTGACAGTTGAGTCAACTGTTAACCAGGTTTATGATGTGGCAACAAGGGGAAAAGTGAGGACTGAGTCAACTGTAAACCAGGTTTATGATGTGACAACTAGGGAAAAAGTGAGGATTGAGTCAACTGTAAACCAGGTTTACGATGTGACAACTAGGGAAAGAGTGAGGGTTGAGTCAACTGTAAACCAGGTTTATGATGTGACAACTAGGGAAAGAGTGAGGACTGAGTCAACTGTAAACCAGGTTTATGATGGGACAACTAGGGGAAAAGTGAGGGTTGAGTCAACTGTAAACCAGGTTTATGATGTGACAACTAGGGGAAGAGTGAGGGTTGAGTCAACTGTAAACCAGGTTTATGATGTATCAATTAGGGGAAGAGTGAGGTTTGAGTCAACTGTAAACAAGGTTTATGATGTGACAACTAGGGGAAGAGTGAGGATCGAGTCAACTGTAAACCAGGTTTATGATGTGACAACTAGGGGAAGAGTGAGGGTTGAGTCAACTGTAAACCAGGTTTATGATGTGACAACTAGGGGAAGAGTGAGGATTGAGCCAACTGTAAACCAGGTTTAAGATGTGACAACTAGGGGAAGAGTGAGGATTGAGTCAACTGTAAACCAGGTTTATGATGTGACAACTAGGGAAAGAGTGAGTGTTGAGTCAACTGTAAACCAGGTTTATGATGTGACAACTAGGGAAAGAGTGAGGGTTGAGTCAACTGTAAACCAGGTTTATGATGTGACAATTAGGGGAAGAGTGAGGATTGAGTCAACTGTAAACCAGGTTTATGATGGGACAACTAGGGGAAGAGTGAGGGTTGAGTCAACTGTTAACCAGGTTTAAGATGTGACAACTAGGGGAAGAGTGACAGTTGAGTCAACTGTTAACCAGGTTTATGATGTATCAATTAGGGGAAGAGTGAGGATTGAGTCAACTGTTAACCAGGTTTATGATGTATCAATTAGGGGAAGAGTGAGGATTGAGTCAACTGTAAACCAGGTTTAAGATGTGAATACTAGTGGAAGAGTGACGATTGAATCAACTGTAAACCAGGTTTATGATGGGACTACTAGTGGAAGAGTGAGGGTTGATTTAACTGCAAACCAGGTTTGTGATGGGACTACTAGTGGAAGAGTGAGGGTTGAGTCAACTGTAAACCAGGTTTATGATGGGACAACTAGGGGAAGAGTGAGGCCTGAGTCAACTGTAAACCATGTTTAAGATGTGAATACTAGTGGAAGAGTGAGGATTGAGTCAACTGTAAACCAGGTTTAAGATGTGACAACTAGGGGAAGAGTGAGGATTGAGTCAACTGTAAACCAGGTTTATGATGTGACAACTAGGGAAAGAGTGAGTGTTGAGTCAACTGTAAACCAGGTTTATGATGTGACAACTAGGGAAAGAGTGAGGGTTGAGTCAACTGTAAACCAGGTTTATGATGTGACAATTAGTCGAAGAGTGAGGATTGAGTCAACTGTAAACCAGGTTTATGATGTGACAACTAGGGAAAGAGTGAGTGTTGAGTCAACTGTTAACCAGGTTTAAGATGTGACAACTAGTGGAAGAGTGAGGACTGAATCAACTGTAAACCAGGTTTATGATGGGACTGCTAGTGGAAGAGTGAGGGTTGAGTCAACTGTAAACCAGGTTTATGATCTGACTACTAGGGGAAGAGTGAGGGTTGAGTCAACTGTTAACCAGGTTTAAGATGTGACAACTAGTGGAAGAGTGAGGGTTGAGTCAACTGTTAACCAGGTTTATGATGTGACAACTAGTGGAAGAGTGAGGATTGAATCAATTGTAAACCAGGTTTATGATGGGACTACTAGTGGAAGAGTGAGGGTTGAGTCAACTGTAAACCAGGTTTATGATGTGACTACTAGTGGAAAAGTGAGGATTGAATCAACTGTAAACCAGGTTTATGATGTGACTACTAGTGGAAGAGTGAGGATTGAATCAACTGTAAACCTAGTTTATGATGGGACAACTAGGGGAAGAGTGAGGCCTGAGTCAACTGTAAACCAGGTTTAAGATGTGAATACTAGCGGAAGAGTGAGGATTGAATCAACTGTAAACCAGGTTTATGATGGGACTACTAGTGGAAGAGTGAGGGTTGAGTCAACTGTAAACCAGGTTTATGATGTGACTACTAGTGGAAGAGTGAGGATTGAATCAACTGTAAACCAGGTTTATGATGTGACTACTAGTGGAAGAGTGAGGATTGAATCAACTGTAAACCAGGTTTATGATGTGAAGACTAAGGGAAGAGTGAGGCCTGAGTTAACTGTAAACCAGGTTAGAGCTCCCCAGTGGTGGTTTTGCTGCTGACCATTCCCTGGTGGTGACCCCTGTAACCTGATGTCATATTTTCTGTATGTATGTATTGTATTTATCATTAATATGCTATGTGTTAAAGGTGTCCATGCTGTTGTGTTAGCTGTGTCTCTTTGAATGCTACAACTTCCATTGGACATATATATTTATATATTTCTATAAACCTATTATTTGAAGTGAAAGGAAACCATTGCGATTCACAGTTAGGTATTATGTGGCATACTCAATAACTCAATTGCTTACCAATCTGCTTGAGAAACTGTGCCATGGTGTCCTCGCTTAGGGTTCCTTTAACTGAAAATATAAACATAAAAATACATAATTTATAAACTTCACAAATATTGAAATTAATAATTTATACTGCTTCTGTTTTTAAAACAACTTCATTTTTAGATGAGTTAATGAAAATTAATCTGGTACACTGTTTTTGGACAAACAATTTTTTAATTCAATATTTTTTTCAACAATTTTTTTCTTTTGTGAAATTTTTATATCATAAATGTTTCTGTCTTCGCTTCTTTAGTGATTTTTTTTCAATATATGTACACAAGTCATTGTTTGTCAAAAAAGTCACAAATTTAGATGAGAGGAACTTTTCCATATCAACATGTTCAATATCTTGATGGTAGCTGGATTAAGTAAGTCATGACTTCATTTTATTTTCATGAGAATATTGAATGTTATAAATCAACATACTGGTATGTGAAGATAAAAAGCAATCAAAAATCTGTACATCTTTAGTTGATCTTTTTTCAGCTGCTTAAAATTTCAGGAAATAAATGACATTTCTGTATTTAACACACCAAACACACCAGTCAGACTCTACTTGTATTTCCTGTAAGCTGTTATTCTTAGAGTTTTATGTGTTATCATTCCTGGTTGAATGACATGCTAAACTCCTATAAGTGAAAATAATTTATTTTCTTATGAAAATTTCACTTGGATGAATTCATATAAAAAATGGTCAATATTCTCCTCTTGGAGTAAGAAAATCAGTATATTTTGTCAACACAGCCTGGGTATAAATTTTGCAAGATTTGTATAATATTTTTAAACCCTTTACTTCATACAGACACCTTTGAACACTTCTAATATAGACGCTTTTGAACACCTTTTATAAAAGGCTTTTGAATTATTTGGTGAATTATGTTTATATTAACTGACAGAGTGGAAAACAGTGCAGGAAGTATTCAGATTGCTCGTTACAAGCAATCTGAACTCTTCCTGCACTGTTTTCAAAGGCCTCCTGTGATTGGAGTTGGAAAACACATATCTATGGAGTAAAGGGTTAATTATGATCATGAAAAATTAGTTTAAATTTTGTTTACCAGTACTACGGGTATTTGAATGCATTTTGCATTTGATTGGTTGATTTGACAGTTTATTGCATGTTTTCACATTCCTTCAGATAATATCTTTATTTATTTCTTTATAAGAAATTTAATTATCTAATTACAGATCTGAAGCAGATTTTCCAGTGAGCAAAAATTCTAATGTTTGTTTATGGTGGAATTCTGGGACAGCTTCATGCCAATGTTACAAAAACAACAATTTGCCAACAATGCAACTTGGCAACCATATAAAAATATGTCAACCTTGATTATTGTTTAGTAGTAGAAACAAATGTTTTTATATGAAATCAAAACAAGTGATATCAAGTGATATAACAGGCAGATTTAGAAGAGAGAGGGGCAGGGAATATGAGGTTCTGGACCCACCCTGAGGTTTTCCTAATGTTCAAAAAAGGTAAAATGAAAATGCGTAACATGTGGGGAAGAGCTATATATTATTTCAAATAAAAAAGCTTCTATTTTGCACTAGCTATAGATAATGTACATGTTATTGTTTTGTTGAAAGATGAATTTATAACTCGTACATGCATGTAAACAGGTGACGCAGCAAGCTTAATCATTTAAAAAGAATTCATTGATATATCTATGTCTGACGCAAATTTAAAAGTAATATGTATAAATAACAGAGGTAACATTTCAAATTTCACAACTCATACCTGACAATGTGTCCCAAACACATGCAATACCTAGATCATTCCTATAAATACCCCCAAATATTCAACAGCAGAAATAGATGAACCTGCGTGTCACAATACTTTGTATATATAGCTGGTGATTATTACCTCATACATACCGGTACATGTATAAGTGGTTTTTAATCAATATTTAAGAGTACTGTGTACCTGCTACCCAACATTGTTAAAAAATTTAAAATATCTTTCTTTACCTTCGATACACTTATTAACCATTGGTATAACAGGTCGTTATCTTGAAAATTGAATGACTTAACTTTCTGACACTCATTCCCAGACAGTGTCAATTAATCCACAGATTCTTTCTATGATTCAACTTCTACCTTTTTTGATAAATATATTCTTACCTCTTTTAATATATTAAAAATATACTATTAAAAGAAATACCCATTCTGATCTCTTTTAATATATTAAAAATATACTATTAAAAGAAATAACTATTTTGACCTCTTTTAATATATTTAAAATACACTATTAAATTAGATATCTATTCTGACCTCTTTTGATGTATAAAAAAAAACAAAAAAAAACAAATATACAGAATAAAATATTTGTATTTTTTTCACAAGACATAAAGAACATATCAGTTCTGAAGAAGAACAGGGATTGCCATTTAAAAAATGTTAAAGATATTTTTTTTTTCAATTTAAAGGTACACAATGAGGTAAGATATGTAAAAATATCAGATTTCAGTCGTTAACTTATCTAAAATGATTATTCAAATTCAAAGTATCGCACATTTTTGTTTGTAAAAATTCTGTGGTACTGTGAAAACATGCAATCCTTCAGAGGGGAATTAAAGCAGTCAATGCCATGTACTGGGAGAGACATACCCAGTGCACATAGGAGATCTCACTAAACTTCTATGTTATTCAGTGCTTCAAAACCTCCCTCGGAAATGAGGCTTCTGATAAAATAAATCAGTTCACTGATCCTCGGAAGTAAAGGAAGAAAGAAAGAGAAAGATAGAAATATCAAACAGCAAATATTCATATCCAGAATGTCTGGTGAAATAAATTTTCAATAAAACTATCATCATTAAAGCCATTCATCAAACAGAAACAAATTAATGGCGACTGGCAACCTGTCTCTAATTTAGTGACCTGTCAATAAAATGATTGACAGCAAAACATTTTTATTTAGACAACTGAACTTGAAATGATTAAGACCATAAACATGCCTGATAACTCAGAATTCATCAAACACAGATCAATCAAACTGCGCATGACATGGCGTGTTATTTTTAACCAGTACACATAATAAACACTTAAAACATATACACTGCAAAAATGTGACAACTCCCTGCAAAGTTTGCAAAGTGACTAATAAAACAAATTAATTTATACCTAAATGCAACCTTTATCTTGGAACACATATTTGTTAAAGGAATTGCTGTAAAAGACTTTCTAGATTAATGATAAAAAGTTCCCAGTTCGGTATGTCTGATATTTATAGAAGAACATGTACTGGAAAACACTGAAGATGAAGTTAAGGAAGAAAACTACTATGGTTTGGCCATACTGTCGACATTCAGAGCTAACTTCGCATGTAGTTTTACACACCCCTAGATATTGGGCTATTGACTGTTGTAATGGCCCGAAATCGTAGCCCGCTACAAACTATGAAGTCTGTCTATTAAATAACACATAAATTGTAAATTTACATTAATTTCCTTTACAAAACATTGTTCAAACTGGCAACACCTGGATTGATAGTCAGATGCACTATTAACTGCACTAACTGGGCCCAGTCTGGATGAAGTGTGTGTAAAACAACATAGAACATGCTGCCGTTCATACAGTAGTCATTCAAACTTAACATGGTATAGGTGTGTTAGTTGAAATTCATGTCATCATTAATTTAAGATTAAAACTTTGTATTTGTTTGGTTTAAGACCAAGTTTCTCTGTGGTAAGTCATGTTTTCCTCCCCATGAATGTAGGTCAGTGCATCTAATTATTGGGTATAATGTTCTTGTACTGAAGTCTGGAACTTTATTATTTATTGGAACATACTTTTATAAAAAAAAACACTTATCAGCAGACTAGAAGTTCTAGTGATTTGAATTCCTTCGAGGATAAAAAGCATTGCTAAAGCTGGAATGCAACAATGCAATGCATTATTGGTTTTGATTGACTGACCCGAGTAAGACCATATTATATTGTATATGATATTCTTCACTAAGAGTGAATAACACTATTCTGATCATTTGTTTTTAAATTAACCAAAGATGCAGAGCTACTGACAGAACCAGGAAGTGAATTCCAGAAGTTTGCACCTCAGTAAAGCGTCTTTCGATAAATTTTGTAAGTACATGTACATACCCTGGAGATAGTCGGCCAGATCTCCTCCATTACAGTATTCCATGACCAGATATACATGGTTGGTTGTCTCCTGAAAAATTAACAAGAATAATTGTATATTAGGTAACAAACACAACAGTTTTGATAAACAAGCAAATTGTTTCTTTATTATAGAATAAGTCAGACCAGGATCGGATCCTGGCATGGATTGCAATGATATTAACACCATAATGGAGATAAGGATGATTCTCAATTATCACGTGCAGACATTAAAGATTGTGAAATCCATGCAATATATCAGTCTACTGATCTCACTGGATGAAATGATAAACAAGTAATATCACCATACATGTATACTATTATTACAGATTTTATCCTAAAAGTATAAATTTTCATAAATAGGAGTTTGTGTGTTTAAATTTGTGGGGGAATTATGTTTTTTTGGCATTTGGGATTGGGGCAGAAATTTTAGTCACAATAAAGGACACTGTAGTCCCAAATGATATGTGCCTAGTCACTCAATTTTACTTTACCCAACCAGTTTGGTTTGAAATTAAATGTATAAAATCAAATGTATCCAACTGAAACATATTGCAGTCCTATCTGAAAGTTAAATTTTACCCCAAATGGAAATGTACCCATGATATCGGATGATTTTCTATTTATAAATGCTTTGTAGTTCTTATAAATAAACAAGGATAAACAGTCTACAGGACTTTGCTATTTTTGTCATCTACGTCTTTGTTTTGAACAACAATATTAACATAATTTAAGTCAATCGATAAACAGTACCAGTAAATGGAACATGAATGTTAATATATCGGTGACAACAGGTTGTGTTATGTTATGTTATGGATTTTTTATCTGGGTCAGCTAACTGTTTATATATATCCTCACGACTGTCTTCAGTTGAACTTATCGGAGTATTTCGGAATGATACAGGTAGTTAAATAACAATGACAAAGAAAGGCAGTAAAACTCGGTCACCAAAACAAAGGAAAGGATTGAGTGAAAGATATAGATAGTGCATAGAAACAGTACAGTACGACAGCACTGAACTCACAGTTGACTAAACAAACATGGCAACAGGTCCGGACAAATAATATTGTTGTATGGGATTCAAAGCCATTTTAACATATTACAGGTTATGATTAGTACCATCCTGCCATAAGCAATTTTCCCATTGAACATGTTCAGCCTGAGCAGGACTCAAACCGATGACCCCAGTGGTGAGAGATAATCGATCCCGAGACATGCCTTAGACGGCTTGATATGTTTGTCTTTCCTGGAAGAGAGGTTAACCAGTACTCTAGTACACCCCATCTCCACTAGTAATTGATACCTTTCCCACCTGAATCAGCCACAAGAGACAAATGTTAGGAATTCCCTGTTCAATTTACTATTTTAGTTGGTTTAAATATATATTTATTGGCAATACGGGGTCAGTGAGTATATTGGAAAAAAATATTTTTAGCCAATTTTTTAAGTTTGAAAAATCCTGAATAATTTCCTTTTAAGTCATGCAAGTTAATTGAAAATATCATAGTAAAAAACCTTTAAAAAATACAAATGGATATTTATATAATATTATTATATCAATTTAATTTTAATAACGATAAAGTTAAAAACTGATGAAAATAAAATGTTTGTTAACTTTTTTTTTCATTAAACATTACCATACGTGAGAGAAAGTTGATATCTTTTAATAATTTATAAGCAATAGAGTTAAAGTGGAAATTTATCAAAATTGGCATGTGTTCCTTTAATAATACCAAACACAGTCTTTACAAACATAAACCAGTAAATTGAGGAGAATAAAAATTATAGAAATGGTAGGGTCACATTCCTTTGCTGACATAAATATAACTATGGTAAACACAAATATTTTGTGACACAGTTTTACAAATTTGAGGGATTGGCTGCAGTGATGATAACAATATTCACTGAACTCTGTGTCACCTTTGCATACAGTAATGAAGAAGATTTAACCTAAGTGAAAAATAAACATGTTGTTATTGACATCTACAAATTTTTATATCTTATTTTTTTATTTGAATGCATTAATAGGACATTACAAATTAATTGCTAGATTATCATCCAAATTTTGCTTAAAAATGGGGAGTGATTTTATTTTTTATTTTCACTTTTAAAATTTTTGATGTTTTTTTTTTACTTTTTTTTTTTTATGTAAAAATTAATGAAAAAGGGTCCGGGCGGCATGAAAATTAGGGGGTGGGCAGGAATGATAATCTAGGTATTAATTTATTTTGGTCTTATGCTCATTGCAACTAAAACGCTCTAAAACAGGGAAATACAAATCAGATTTTCTGGCAGAGTTTCGATAAATAATTGTTTAATAATTCTTTGATCTCATGACATGTCACAGGAAACATACATCAGAGTATCGTTTTACTCATCCACAATTGTTTGTATGGAGGTCTTGCATCTTTTTTTTTCAACAGTATTTCAGTTGAAGCTAGCTCATCTTCATCCTGGGATCCACTTTCAGTTAACCATTACTAGAATACCTTATTTCTGCAAGTCACAGACTACTTCCCAACATATCCAGAGATGGGAGATCTATGGTCATCACAGAACAGATAGGAATTTGAACTCTGGATTGACATTCAAATGTGCTAGCCGGCTAAGCACCCCAAGCCAAATACTTCACATAAAAACCATGCCAGATTCCACTCACGGAAGTATGGTGATTCTAACAGTACTCTTATTCATTTTCTGCTTTCTTCCTTGACAGTTAAACTTGAATGCCATATTATAACCTGCTATTCATTTAATTTGTATTAATTTATTTTACACTGATTGTGAAACAAGTTCTTTGAACTTTAAACAAATCATGAAGAAGAAAAAGAAGAAGAAGAAGAAGAAGAAGAAGAAGAAGAATATTTTATTAACTTAACTGTTACAGTTTCTCTTTTCAAAACATAAATATACAACAAATAGTTACATGTCAGTTATCAGAATATAAATCATGCTTTAAATCTTCTGGATAGAACCAGTACTTAGCATATGTTGAAAATGATGATAAATCCCAATTAAAAGACCCCAACATTTTAACTCTTTGCTCCATAAGCATTTTCTTGGACAGTTTCAAATTGAAAGCATTAATTCACCACATATTAGCAATGGGTGAATTATGTTTATATTAACTGACAGAGTGGAAAACAATCGTTATGCAATCTGAACTCTTCCTGCACTGTTTTCAAAGGCCTTCTGTGATAGATGCCGGGGGAAAAACGTGTATCTATGGAGTAAAGGGTTAATTAAAACAGAACTGAACTATGTTGCCCAAGGTCACTGGGCACATTAAGTTTGTTGATCTTCACCAGAGTAATCAGAAATCCATTTACTTAATGCCTGTAACTAATTTGTAAAGGTGACCATGCAACAGGTATTACTAGGGATTAATTTACATAATGGTCAGTATGTAAGTACTTAAAGTAGGCTAAATAAGTCCTTATGTCCCAGGAATATAAAATATTTGCATGTACATGCTATGTTTGACAATCACACAAAACAATTTATAAAACATGACATCATCAAAGAATATTGGATTTGCACTTCCATGTCAAATCATTATAAAATCTAGATCAAAGCTTTACTGTAGAAAACCAAAAATATAGACTAAAGTACATCAATTATCATGGAGACTGTGACTGGGTGGGGAATCAAACTCACAACCCCTAGATCGTTATTTAGACATGCTACCAACTGAGCTAACAGAGCCCAGATTCAAATATCAGAACAAATTAAATGAGCTGAGCCCATACTTGTTGCTGAGAACATCAAAAGTTACAGGAAAAAATTGTTGGCAACAAACATTATTTTAGATTTTTTTTAAATTGGGATAATGCCTTCATTTTTTTTTAATCATTGACTAAAGCATCATAACAAAGCATTTATTTTTTGCATTGATGTCTCTTTTTTATGAAAATACTGCCACAAAAACAACAAAAAAGAAGTTACCACCACAATTACAACAGACATGGCAACAAATTAAACTTTCAAACCGCAAGACGTTTTTTCTTTAACAAAATCATGTTTCCAGTGCACAATGATGTCTTGATATTTAAATATATTACAAATTTATTATGTTTAGAATGTTTCAAGAGATGTTGTGACAGCCATATCAACAAACAAGTTTTGTATTGTATATATAAAACCACTTATGCTTAAAAAGAATTGGTATACAAAAGCCAACAACATAAGGAACCACTATTACATAAAAACAATAGTAATGTGATCTATAATCTACTTTAATTCAGATCACAGCTAATGGAAGAAGTGCATTATGGGAGCCACTGACCAATCATGAGCTGTACATGTGATTATTCAGATTTGGATTACTCCAATGTTATGGTAACCGAGTTGATTTCAATTGTTTTGTTTGAATATTTAGTGTCATGTATATGACATCAAGAGCTAACAGTTGATCAGTTAACCTTACCATTCTTTTCTGTGATCCTGGAAGGTTAACCAGTACTCGAGCACACCAATCTTCGCAAGTAACTACTAACTTTCCCACTTGAATCAGCAGTGAAAGACAAATGACAATGAAATGCTATGTTGCATATAAATCATCGGGGAGATGGTATCCAGGTAGGGATTCTAATTCACGACCCTTGGATTGATAGTCAGACGTGCTACAGCCTGAACAAACCAGATGCCATATACCAAGTTAAAATGATTATACAAGTTTGTGTCCTGGCTCTCTTTTCTATATTGGGTATTCTGTAGTTAAGCATGGAATTTAACTCATTTTGAACAAGGGACTCCTTAGATGGGTTTTAATTTTATTTTAACTACATCATTTGCAAAACAACAATCTACATAAATCATGCTCAACTGTAGCATATGTGCAGATAAAACACCTTACTTAAGGCCATCACACGTCACGATCATGGCAGATGATCAAACCCACAACACTCCAATCCTGGGTGTGCTACTTAACTATTAAACATGGGGAACATGTATATCATTTAATAAAATCTTGACTTATATTTAGACCATTAAATTAATCAAATAAAATTGTCCACAGATAAACAAAAAACAACAGCAGATGCTTGCAATTTAACTATTTCTTGTTGTGATAACATTGTCATATTCCCATTTAAGTAAACTTTTTTTAAAAATCAAGATTAGCTCCAAATATACAGCATATTATGCAATTCTAACCATAAACTAACATTAGGATTACAAACAAATATAATTTAATATATGCTGAAATTATCCACACAACCTATAAATAGAACTCAAGCTATTTTTGTCCTAACGACACCCTACAGCAGTATACAGGTAACGTCTCGTGTAAACAACAACAAAGGTTACATAATCATATTTATCCCAGTTGCACAACATGACAATGTCCCCTAAGAGCAGTTTGAGGGTCTTTTAATAACTGTAACCTTTTTATACAAGCATAGATAAAACTGAAAGGAATGGATATACTGCCATAATAACAACATTCCCTACAAAGACCCCAAGTGTTACATAATTGTTAAATCAGATTATACCATATATAATGTTTAAAGTTGTTTATTTCATGATTTTATCACTAAGTATCTTAAAGCTGTCACAATTGAAGAAAGTATGCTTAACAATCATTATCCTTAGATCCTAACATCAACAACTTAAAAGAATATTGCTTGTTTGCATAATCTCTTTTGCCCCGTTTGACAAAATTGTTGATTACAGACTGAGATTTAAATTAAACACTAATTGTTTTATTCCAAATGCTATTTTCAACACATTTCAGGCTATATTTGGCATATCCTGTTTTATTGATGGAGGATGACCTGGCAAATTTTCTCACATATTGCATTCTCATACAAACTAGACTAATGACATAATTAAGTATACTGTTTCCTCATCACCATCTGCTTGATCAATAACGGTTTAGAATCACTTGACCCAAAAAACATATATAGTTGGCTGATTCAATCTACTAGAATATGTCGGCCGATGTATGTGTCTATATAGTTCTGCTGTGGGTTAACTTTACTGTTAGTATTAACAAAGAACAATTGTGGCAAGTTTTATTTATACATTTAGTACTGGTACAAGAAATTCAAATTTTGATTTTCATAGCTGAACTGAACTGGCTGGGCCCTATTAGCTTAGTCGGTAATGCGTTTGACTATCAATCCAGGGGTCGCGAGTTCGAATTCCCACTGTGCAATAGTCTCTGTGATAATTGATACATGACTTTGTGACTCATCATTTGATCTCACCTCTGATACTTGCGGAGATGCGGTGTGCCAGAGTAATGGTTTACCTTTCAGGATCCCAGGAAACAGTGGTTAGGTTAACTGATCGTCTGTTAGCCCTCAATGGCATAAAAATTATGACGCTAAATATTCAATCAATATTCAATCAATCATAGCTGAACTAAGTTGAATCAATGATGTTAAGTATAATCTGTTGTCCAATGTAACCAACAGAAAACATAATATATAATTTAATATATATATAATTTGATAGATGAATTTGAGAATCCCCCCCCCCCCCCACCCCACAATATATTTTTTTAATTTACTGGATGTTTTGACATGCATTGTTAGTTAACTCCCAAATTGTGTTGAAATAAAAAATAACTGCTACAATTCGCAATCATCAGAAAGCAGTTACTAGGTCAAGAGACGTATAGAGTTATATAAAGCACCAAATCTATGTCACACAATACAACAGAGTATAGTAATTTATATGTCAAAAAGTCTATGTCACAAAACAGGACAATAACACAGTATCAAACCCAACTTTATTGGGGTGATGTTTCACTTTGTATATTTTATAATTATTATTATTATAGAGGTCACATGATCAGTGTTGAGATCATGAACTCTCATGTTTATTGCATGTTATAATACTATAAATAGAATTCTATATCCATGGGCGACAGCCTACTGCTATAAACTGTATGTTATGTTAATGAGGAATACAGGTAAGCATAGAAGGTATTTGGTTATAAAAGAAAGGACAAAATCCTCAAATAATAAAATCACTGCGTAGATGTCTGATATAGGTCACTAGAACAATGTTTCAGATTTTTTCATAGTTTTCAGCATAATTTATGTGGAGCTGCCTATAAACAGACTATAAAACTGCATTTATATATGCAGGAGTGAGGATAATTATTATTTGGCACTGAAGCATTGTTTTATTTATGATGCGTCATTTTCATAGACAAAGTCACAATTAAGGATATAGGTGTACATTTTATATATCAGTATTGCATTGGAACATGTGAGTACGGTCACTATCCACACAAAGATGTTACCTACAATCACGTCTACTTCATCTGATGTAAATGTCATGCAAGATGCATGATTGTGGCATGACAGGGAGCATACCTCAAACAGTCAAATCTAATAAAATCAGGCTAATCTGTTTGTATTTTTTACTATTTTTGGGGGTAATTTTCAGTAAGTATTTACGAATGGTCAACAAACCCACTCATCCATCTTGGGATCCACACTACAGTGTTACCCAGTAAAAGATATACCCAGTGTTACCTAGTACAAGACATATCCAGTGTTACGTAGTACAATACATTGTTACCTAGTACAAGACATACCCAGTGTTACCTAGTACAAGACATACCCAGTGTTACCTAGTACAAGACATACCCAGTGTTACCTAGTACAAGATATACCCAGTGTTATCTAGCACAATACATACTGTATCAGTGCAAACATTCCACATATTCAATGGTGGTAAACTTACAACCGTAGAATTTAGTTCATGACCAATCATCAAAGAGACTGTGACCCAACTTTTAAATGCAAATCTATCCAACTTTAATGTACAAGGTAACAAGAATACTAGCACTGTTAGTTAACAGTTGTTAAAGAATGAAACTTTATCTGAATCCAACATTTTTAATATTTTATAATTATTCACTGTAGCTTTCTAATTCTAATCATTGTTTAAATGTTGTTTCTGTAACTATAATGCTGTTATATATATATATATATATATATATATATATATATATATATATATAGTCGTGAATTCTTAACTGGATCCTACTCATAAAAAGCTATCTGTTCATGTATGTTATTTTGTCCGTCCAATCCAGATGTGTTGCATGTAAAACCATAGTTGACACGAAATTTATTGGTTTGGCAGATCGCTTGATATTGTGTCTATGGTTTGCAATGTAGCTAGACACACTCGCTGTAGCCTGGTCTATATATGTACATTTATCACAAACATATATGAAAAATATTAAGCAAATTAAGCTTTTTTTGTTTGGTGGGGTCTATATCTATTTCAAAAGGGGGTGGGGATTTCACAATTCTGGCAGATAATGTTCCCATTAAGCAACACCCCGTGTAGTCCCAACTGGACCCATATAATAATTTAGATTTACTTAATTTAAAATACCAGTCAATATGAAAGTACCATGAACTCCCACCTGGTGAAGACGAGAACCAGGTCAGCTGATAGATTTATAAAAGATGTACCAGAGTATATATCACAAAAATTAAAGATGTGTTATGATGAATGATAAAATCCTGATAAGAAGGCTATTGAAGTAAACACTCTGTACAGATTACTGTCCCTGATTAACCGGACACAAAATTTAGATCAAGATACCATAGTTGCACAAACTTATTAACATGGGTTTGGTCAGAAAATATATGCTTTAATTTTTATCTAAGCTTGTTTTTGTTTTAAAACTAATTTTATTTTGATTGTGAAATTAGCTCACATCTTTGTGAATCTTTCTTAGTTTAAACAATTTTTGTTTTCTCAATATACATGGAAGTCATACATTCAGTATTCACATTAAATTACTAGTGACAAGGATCCATATAATAGCTTACATGCTTCTCCACAGGCCATTTAAGTGCAGGGGCACCCCAGCACTTGACTATCAGAAATGGTATTCCCCCAACTATTGAATTCTTAAACAAAATTTTGTAAAAGCTTACTTTCCTTTAAATCATTATTTTTCTTTGCATATCTTTTCTCATTTTAATGCCTAAAATGAAACATACTAAATATGATGACTTTAACTGATTAATACAACTTTTGCTAGTGAAATATTTCTCAATGTGCCTTATACAGCACTTGAAAATGTGTTAAAGGTGTTTACGCACGCTCTTACCCCAGCGTTTGCATTCCTTCCTGTGGAGAACTCTGGCTTATAATTTATGTATCACTTAACATCACAAGCTAAGATTTTCCTCAATTCAAAACTTTTGATTTCTCTAAATTGTTACTCCAACTCATTAAATGTTATATGACTAGACAGAATTGAAGTTGGATCACATTTGTTCATTGTTAAAGGCAAGGACTTGTATAGAAGGACAGCTTGCATCTCCTGACTAAATGTTGATGAAACAGCACACATAGGATTCATAATTTGCAAATTAATCATTTATAATTCACGGGCAACTGATTTCTTGTATAAAAACTGTAAGTTGTGTGTAATCTAAGACGTTTAAACATGTTTCAATCATGCAAAATGCTCTTGAATTAAAGATACTGAGGTTTGAAGGAAAATTTATCGCAATTTGTCGTTATTTTATATTGCAGTACACAAATTTTGAAACCATAATTATTTCAACATTTTTAAACACAAATTTCGGGAAATGGTATTGTTTTGATGACAATTTCGTTCTGCAGTGTAAGAATTTTGATTTGTATTCCTGAGATGAATGGAAGTTAAGATAATTAAAAACAAGATTTTGCATTAATACGCGAGCGATCGCACAATCTCAATCAGTTGCCTTTCCTTCTCTATTTAATTCCTTGGTAAAGGTTAACATGCAAAATTATCAATGTAAATGAAGTTACAGCATTTTAAAAATTAGAGTTGAGAAAAATTTCTATGAATCACTGTTCAGTCAGCTTTTAGCATAGAACCACTACTGTATATTGTTTTTTTGAGAGACCTTTGGGTTGAGTATGGGATCAAACCTGTGACCTCTGGCTTGAGCCCAATATTCACTAACACATTGCCCTGCTTTAAAGAATCCTTTCTACGCACAATACCATAATGTAAATAAACATAAACCTAGATCAGTCTGCAAGAAGCTCAGTAGTAGGCACGCATATTGGGGTTTACACATTGTCTGGCTCCCAGTCTTTACATAGTTACAATACTGCTTCTCATCTAAATGAAAGTGCAGAATGGTCCAAGATACAAAGCTGGAAGAGTCTTTGTAATGGAAATTTGTTAACGAGGGGCTGGTAGTCAGATGCACCAGTAGGTTAGGTTGCTACTTATTACAAACATACATTACAGGAGGTATTTTCCCTTCAACTCGTTAACCACTTTCCCTAGTGTAATTTGTTATATAACTAACAATATAACATCAGACTATACACATATCCTGTTAGGAAATCTACGTTGCAAATCTAGGCTCACTACTCAGTCAATTTTTGAATTTCTAATTAATTTTAGAATCTTAACATTCTATGTTTTTTTCACCTTCCCAAACTAATTAAAAATTTCCCTAATAGTTCAGGAAAAGTGTTATTTAGAGTGTACTGACTGAGAGCCAAACACTGTAGACTGTGATCACACGCTGATCTGGGTCTACATGGGTTGTCTATGGGTTTCACTGAAGCAAGTTTAAGCTCATTTTAATTAAATCCCTACAAAGATAGATTCTTCATCTGCTATTAATCAAATGATAATCTCAAGCAATCAAATGAGGTATTGTTATTTATTTCAGATAAAAAAAGCTTAAAAAACAAAATTCATGTATTGATTGATTAGAAGGCATCATTAACACGATAACCCACTTGTAACCCCTAGCACCTACAGATGACGTCAAGATGATATTCTGAGTCAACAAATTATCTTTGTTAATAAAGAAATGACATTTGCAGCTACTGGAGAATGTACCACAGAAATCAATATGGCTACACTACTACGATACCAACAAATGAAGCATCATTTCTCGGTGGGATGGATATTTACTGTATTGTCTGCTAAAGACCATATCAGCAAGATTCATGTACGTAACAGGTCTCCAGATCACTGACCTCTCATTGCTGACGATGTATGTTCGAATCCTGCTTGGTCGAAAAAATTATGTGAGAAAATTTGCCAGTTAGACTAATGACTGCTGAGATGTGCGACTCTCTTGAATTATATATCTATTATTGTCTGTCTGTCTGTCTGTCTGTCTGTCTGTCTGTGTGTGTGTGTGTGTGTCGGTCGGTCGGTCGGTCGGTCGGTCGGTCGGTCGGTCGGCCGGCCGGCCGGCCGGCCTGCCTGCCTGCCTGCCTGCCTGCCTGCCTGCCTGCCTGCCTGCCTGCCTGCCTGCCTGCCTGCCTGCCTGCCTGTCTGTCTGTCTGTCTGTCTGTCTGTCTGTCTGTCTGTCTGTCTGTCTGTCTGTCTGTCTGTCTGTCTGTCTGTCTGTCTGTCAACACTTTCAGACCAACTGAACAAAATTAATGATGATAAGTTTTTATGACTAGACATTTTCTTATAAATAAATTATATGCACCAGTAACTACATTAAAACTGATACTTCAAATAGAAATACTGCACTGACAAGATAATAAGCATATAGAACAGTGTAAACAATGAGTAATTGATAAAAAATTCCTCATCACCATATTCCTGTGGACCAATTTACTCTTCAACTGAAATAAATTGTACTATATATACACTTATACGTGCATTTCACGGGATATGAAGTGTCTGTACAACAGCTGCAACAGTACCTTTATAACAACATATTACAATAGCCTTAGCTCTAATTACTAGGAATAGAAAATGGCTGGGACCTTCTGTCAAAGTTTTTCTCAAAGTCACTAAAATACCTTTTTTTGTCATGTAAATCAAAAACATTAATATTAATTCTGTGAGATTTTCTGAAATCATGGGACCAAAATGTATACTGCAAATTTCATATTTTCAAAAAAGCCCTTGTGAAAAGAGCATACTAAAAGAAGAACATGGCAGGTTGGAGCTAGAGTAATCACTGAGGGTTAGAGAGTAGTCCTGGTGTACGCAGTACAATACTCAGTGCAGCCGCACCAAACAAACTAAAAAAGTCATACTGAAAGATTGGCTGCTCTGCAAAAAAGTTGAGTATTATATAACCCTCACAGTGGTGAGTGGGAGAGACCGGGTGTTCTGAGTGGGTGTTCTGAGTGGTTGTTCTGTATTTTAGAACACATTTATGTACAGCACTACAGTCATGTGCATTTGCTGATTGATTGACCAGTGCTGACATTAATGGATCTGCTGTAATATGTATACATGATCACTGTAAGTGTTCTGTATTGCATACATGTGGAGAAAAACCTTAATAGGTCAGCTACCTGTATGGAAAGAGGTCAGTCGCATGGTGGTATGTGGGCAGTGGTCATTATACAGGTCAGCTGTTCATGTGTAGGAAGAAAACTGACCAATGTTGTTAACATACTGCCAGTTATTGGTGATAAATCAGCTAGAGCTGTATACAAAAGTCACAGACCTTGCAGATATTGAACTTTTACAATGTTTGAATGGTTTAACATTTTCAACAAAAAAATGGAAACAGGTTATATAATATGTAAACAAGCTTTATTGGTGGAGGCAAACCACAGTCTCACAAATATGAAAACAAGTAGAGATTCTGTCCTTCTCAATGTAACCAGCAAACCTCTTCACATAAAATCAACTCCCATTGGTGAGAGATAACTGATCCCCAATAGGTGCCTTAAACCACCCAACCACAAGCTAGTAATATAGTTAAACATAATTTTAAAGGTCAGAACCTCTCTGAACCATTTCAGTGTTGATCTCCAAAACTGAAGGGTAAAGTCACTACTTGCATAAACTTTTATATTTGTAAAGAAGCCGGGACCAATTAGCTCAGTCGGTTACGCATTTCACTATCAATCCAGAGGTCGTGAGTTCGAATCACTGTTAAGCAACAGTCTTCGTGATGACTGATATATGACATTGTGTCTCATTATCATCAGTCTCTCAACGTTGATTCAAGTGGGCAAGTTATCAGTTACTTGCAGAGATGGGGTGTGCTTGAGTACTTGTTAATCCAAGGAAACAGTGTTAAGGTTAACTGATCATCGGTAAGCCTTTGATGGCAAAAATTGATGCTAAATATTCAAACAATAAATCAATATTTGAAAAGAAATTGTGAATGAGTACCTACAATCTACAAAGATTGCATTAAACACTTTAATAAACAAAAATAAAGTTGGGTGAAAAATATCTTATATCATATAATTTTTAGGTTTTGTCTCTTGGTAAACAGAAGTGTTTTACTGTGGATTTGTTTACCAAGAAAAACATTAATCCGTTACTGAAATTATATAAAATTTTCTTTGTCTATTATATAATGCAAAATGCATTAATCTAATATTACACATTGTATATATACCTTTTCTCATTTTAATAAAAGTCACATCAATCTATCTGAATAAGTAATGGGTCAGAATGTGTAAAATGAAACCTACTAAAATCTAATGACTTTTATTTTTCAAGTTCAATAACTCTATTTCAACGACTGCTCTTCTCAGAGTTTGAAAAAGGTTCTCAATCTGGGGTGAACTTGTTTTTGAGTGTGCATGAGTAGGTGAAAAACATTAGTGCATTAACTGCTGCATTGTCGCCTGGGGTGATTTATTTAGGAACAATACGAAATATGCCAAAATGCTTATTTCACACATGGATAGCATATTACAAAATACAAAGAAAAACACTTGATTGTGAATTAATGGATCTTTATCACTATTTCAATCATTGACTGATATCGTGTATACATCTGGTTACAGTATAGTTATGGTCTATATAATTATACTTCACATGTACAAGGTTTTATCTTTGTACCATCATGACCTCACATGTCACATAGCATTCCAGATTTGTCACTGTGTGCTTTGTTTAATTTTTTAAGCGAAGGGGAGGATTCAACAATATGCTACGGACCAAGTCAGCCCAAAAAAAGCCCTTCACTATTTCATAATAAAAAGGACCACAAAGAATTAGTTTAGTTACACAAACCGGTAATGTTTTTAATGTACAATGGAATCTTGTGGGGACATTATCAGCATCCTTCGCAAATATATAAATATTTCAACAAGAGGTAGTCTAAATGTACAAGGTGAATAAAATATCATTAAACAAATCATTTCCCTATTTTTGGGCCAATACAGTCATTTAAACTTAATTAGCAATTTATGTTTTCCACATACAGTATACTAGAATAAACACCCTCAGATGCGATGCAAGTTGTGGTGACAGGGTCTAATGCCACAGAAACCAGTTCAAATGTGTGTAAAATACCATAAAACACGCTGCAGCCAGTAGTAAACATTTAATCAACCTTAAACAGCCTTGAAATTTACATGTATGTAATTTAATTGTATTAAAGAGTCAAGTCATTTAATTTTATATTAGTGTGTGTGGGCGGGGTGCATTTATAAAAGGGTTGGAGGCATTCGGAGATATATTGTACCATGACACATCAAATGACAACATCTCGTCATTTTTAATTCTTAACCAAGTTGTATTCAAATTATTTTTCAATTTAACACTCTGGTCAATTCTGCCCTGACCAACTGAAACCCACTCTCTTACTCGGCACCAGTGACCTTGTTTTGACCCATCATTGGGGGTAAGGACAATAATTGTGACTGCTTAGTAACAAAACCTTTCTTAACTTTAAATAGGAAATACCACCGTTAAATTATTGAACCATTGCCATTTACGGTACTACATGAACGAACTCATTTCATAACAAAACCGGGCTGAACTTTGTTAAACAAAATACAACCTCAACTAAATTTGGCAAAGAATTGCAGGTCTGTATTAATTTTAATCATTTATGCGCAGACTTATATAAAGAAATACAAAATTGTTCAATGGTGTAAATACAAAATTTGACATATATAAAACATTGAAAACTCGTTGCACTTTTTTTTTGTTAGACATTATTGCAAAGGTTATGAATTATTTAGACAATTTGTTCACAATGACAGCAAACATCATAAAGATAGTCAAAATACTAATATGATAAAACAATGAAGATGATTACACTGGAGCAACATGCTGCAGACACATGTTATGGTTTGCCATCTAATTGCATTTACTGTTACCAGAACGACTAGACCAAACAAACCATCCTCTAAATGTAGAGCCTCAACCAAGAAGCTTCTAGAACCAATTTTCTTTGGTATAACCCAGCTGGGGATCAAACTGACCTTCCAGATGTGAGGCAGATGCTTTAGAACTAGACCACTGTGATAATAACATTCTCATGATAAATACAGAGCAATAATTTCAAAAGACTCATTTTCTGTGCATTGATGTGCAAACCATGCAATATTTAATGTGTAATTATTTACATGTATGTAAGAAACAATGACATGGGGACTTTTTATGTTTAAAGTCAAAAGTATTTAGATTAGGACTATGTATTGGATTGTTCTTTGTTTTTATTCACAATAAATATTTAAATAACACATTCAGCTTACAGATCCAGTGTGCCTCTGGGAGTGAAAAATGACTGACATGTCAGAACCTGTCCCAGTCTCACTTAACATCTCAACTTGAGATTTTTCTGAACTAAAATTTTTTAAATTCTATAACTTTATTTACATTAACCATCTTGTATTTAATCTTTGCCAATGAATACAGATTTGTTCTGTCAGTGTGTGGTCGCTTCTTTCATTTGAGTCTCTCTTTGAATGACAAGACTTCAAACTTTTTTTTTTTACTATAGACTATGGTGGGCATACACCTTGAGATGTTTAGGGAAACTGGTCCCAGAGCACCAAATTTTATTTCCTCGTCTTCTATGCCTACATGATGTCCCACTTTCTCACACCACACACCATCGCCACCCCATTGGCCAAAGCCATAAAATGATGATATCTACATATCCAGCTATAGCCCACAGGTGCTATAAAGGAACACTTAATGGTATGCAATTGACTGTTGGTTATTGTCAACTGATTAAGTGTCCAATTAAAAATAGTGTCCAGCTATCTGCATTTACATCACTGCACTGATTGACACTAATTTGACTTTCTTAAATTTGACACATACCGCTGTTTAAACAGGGGAATGACTGATTTGAAAACAAGGTCAGGGTCACAGGTATTTCATAAACTATAACTTAAGTTATGTAATATAATTTGGCAACAGTATAATACAGTTTCACGATGATATAGGCAAGGTCAATGGCATAATATATTCATGTGGAGACAAAGACACTGGCCTAGGTAGGAGCTTAACAAATGGCACCAAGAAGAAAAGTTCAATGACTAAACAAGCGGTACCAAGTAGAAATGTTAATGACTAACTTTAAGCACCGAGTAAAATTTGAGTCCAATGAATGTGTTACTTTTTTTCATAGTTGTGGTTACTGATGTCAAGAAAGAAGAAATAAATCATAAATCATAACCCCCACCCTCCCAAACTCTCCCTACTTAATAACGCCCCCACTCATTTTTAAAGAAAATAAAACGCTCCAGTTCTCCAGTCTATCCCACTAATAGATCATATGCCATACCATTATGTACAACTCTAAATGCCTTAAAGCTTTATCAGGTGATTTTTTTATTTGTTCTTTCTTTTAAATCCCTACCCCTCCTCTCCTTGCAATAATTTTGGAGATTTTAAACATGCTACTGAGACTTTGTACAAGCTAGTAATAGCATTCTTCTCAATTCTGTTGTTACGTATCACTGCATAATAAATATATGTATATTTGTCATATTATGTTGATAACAAATAAATAACTGAAGTTAGGAAGCATAATAGAACAAACCAAAAAACAAGCATCTTACTGTGAAGAAGTAAAACTGATCCATACCTTACACTCCATAAGCTGTACAACATTCTCATGGTGCAGATCTGAGAGCTCCTGAAACAGGAAGTAAAAACTCACTAAGTATCAAATAAACTCAGTATAATACATGTATGTATACAAGCATCATATGCATGATGATCACAATGTAGTAGCATATGCCCATAATAAATTAATTGCTAGATTATCATCGCGCCTGCCCCCTAATTTCCATGCTGCCACAACCCTTTTTAGTATCATAAAAATATTTATTTAAAAAAAACAAAAAAACATTGAAAAATTTTAACAATAAAAAAATAAAATCATCCCGCCATCCCTCCCTGTTTTTAAGAAAAATTTGGATGATAATCTAGCATTAAATTTATAATGGCTTAGCCATAGTTTTTTTTACTAAAACATATTCTTTTTATGAATATGAAACTTCCACACACCAAATCTAACTTTTAATGCTGTCATTCTTTGTTTTATTTTTCTAAGTTTAGTTTATACTTCAGTTTATTTCAGCTTGAATGTGACTTCTCTGGATGTTGGTTCCTTGGTACAACCAGTACTGAGTGTTGTTTTTGGAGAGGCTGGGGATTGAACCTGCAACCTCTAACGTGAGAAGCCATCACTCTATCCACTGTACCACCACCCTGCTTAAGTATGCTTTATTTACAGCATGTATCTGTTTCATAACCTTGAAATTACTTCATTTTTAAATACTTCTATAATGCATTACATGAAAAAAAAACAGTTGCTGTTAAGTGAAAAAAATATAAAATTGGTGTAAAAAACAGAATTGACACAAAAAATATTACAATGGAGATGATAAAAAATACAAGATACAACCATAATGATGTATCTACACAATACATCCAAACTGTCAAAATAACATGGGTTTAAACTTGTGGCAGGTCTGAACTAACATTTACCCAATTTTTAACATTGTCACAACATAAATTTTAACCTATTCTAACATTTAGCCCATGTAATATAACCTTAACATGCATTTAACGTGTGTCAGACTTTACTGAACATTCGTCGGAATGTCAACATGTCAACTGTGACGTTTTCATGCCCATTGTCCAACTTACCTTTAATATCTTTATTTCTTTACTCAGCAGATTTTGTGACTTGGCAATGTTTTTTTTTGTGATACTCTTGATGGCGACAGTTTTGTCATGATGCTGAAAGTACACAACAATACAATTATAAACACACTGACCACTGTCTGCCTCTGATTAACATACCAATAAATGAATATATGCAGATAAATATGCACATTTTACATTGACTGTCTGGATTGTTCTCTCCTGAAGCATCTGTTGAACAGTTTGATTCTCTTACATTTAAATGTAGAGGGAATCGTCCACTAACTAGGGAGCATGTCTGGGTTGGTGTAGAAAGATCATATTCATAAGACAATCTTTTCAGATGGACAAAAAAACGTGTAAAAACTGAATATATTCATACACAATGTGGTGAAAGCAGGTGATGTGTAATGTTTTCAAATTTAAGCAGTTATTATAAAAAGAATTTGTTTTACAATGTTTTTGAATTCATGTAGAATACACTGTTCAAAGTATAAAGTAATCTAACTGAATGGACTGCTAGGTTTAGTGGTTGAGCATTAGACCCAGGATTGATGGGTTGCGTTTTCGCTCGCCCACAGTGGCAATGTAATGTGCTTGAGCAAGACACGGTCACATTATCAGCATATATATATGCTAAGTACTGCAGGTTTTTTTCTAGTTACTCAGTGGTTCACGATTCATAATAATGGGACAGAACCAATAGTTCACATAATAATGAATCCTTGCAAAAAAGTAACAATTAACATTTACAATGTCTGTGGTAATACCATATTTGGACTAAATCTTTACCCTCTGCATAGATGGTGAGCTTTTGTATCAAGCAACAGTTGCAGATTTTACTTTATTTAGAAAACCAAGTGATACAAAGTGACAAGTTAAAAACGAGAAGGAGAGATAAAAACGTATCAAGATATGGAAAATACTGATCAAACTATGCTGTTAAGATTTAAAACATCTGATTTTCACTGCAAATACCAGTACATAATTATGGTAATATTTGGTTAACAGACACAAAGTCACTACAAGTATACTTAGTACATAATTAAATATAATAAACTTTAGAAACACATTAAAGGTTTTAAAGATATTCATTTGGTCTTAAAATAAATACAACTACGACAAATTATGTAAATATTTGCAACCAGACTAGGACGAATCCGGGACAGTGGATAATGTAGATGGGAGAATGACATACATTCTATTTATAAATCAAAATGTTCACTTGAATTTACGCGGGCTATTTCTGTTTCATTGAATGTGCACAACATATTTATACAGAAGACAGACAGACAACAAAGAATGGGCTCTCCATTTCAGGAACAAAGGATCACTCCCCACATATGAAATATTGAATTATTGTTAATTGTGCAAGCTAGTTTACACCCTTTGCAGCTGTCTGCCCATTTACACAAAGGGATACTAAACTGATCAAATAGGTCATTAGGTGACAACAAACAAATGTTTTGTTGGTCACAGCCCATTGATTTCAAACAACTAAAAATATTGAACAACTTTAAAGCATTGATGCATTCATATATATTTTCATTGAAAGTAACTGAATTCATCTTTTTGAATAACAATAAATTAAAGTTGCAAGAAAATTAAGTTTTTGCACATATATAATGAATGGGGATGATGTCAATATAAACCAAAAGTACTTGTGTTACTTGTATATATAGACTTGCATGTATGCACGAGTATCTATTGTTTTATTCTTTAAATAAAATATCATACGTGTTCTCCAGAAGATGTAAGCCTTAGATGCAATCAATTTAACATAGCTGGAATCTCATTGATTATTAAAAATGACCAGCCATAATTATTGAAAATTTAAATAAAGAAAGCAATCTTATTACATAAAGATCGTTATTTTTCTAATAAAAATTATACTGACAAAATGGTAAACAAATTTTATTTTCAAAAGACTTGAAAATCAACAAGAAGACAGACTACAATTTTTTTATCTAACTAAACACCACAACCCCCCCTTTGGAAAAATGCATTGTCCCGAGGGTGTTTATATGGGAAATACAGTATTTCATTTGAAGCTTTATAGATCAATGACAAATGATAAAAAATACAAATTGGACAGTAATTATATTGTGCTTTTGGCAACCTCCATATACAGTACACATGGGCGTATAGACCACATATGTATAAATTAACTTGTAAACTGCATATCTTTAATAAAAAGAACCTGATTAAAATGAGCATTTATTGATTTGTTTCAATAATTTTTTTATGCATATTTTTTCAACAAAGTTATGATTGTCTTACCAAAACCTGCAATTATTTCAACAAAAAGCACAACAACAATCCATTAACAAAGTAAAAAATTGATGTCCAATTTAAAATTACAAAATAATATCTGAAAATTAAATATTAAAAAAAAATGATAACATATATTTGACATCTCTATTGTTATGAGAGATATTGCCATGTATGTATTAAAACAATATCAATACGATAGAGAAGGGGCTTGGGATTGTTTTAAAGATTAAAATAATGTAGTTATTATAAAAGTCATGTACATAACATTAAAATAATATTACTATGAATTTATGTGAGGCAATGGGAAATTTAGCACACACACAGAAATGCCCTTTCTCTGCACAGACTGACAGATACCAAAATGTACCTTATCCAAATAAAGCACTGTGAGAATGGAATATGGGACCTTTGAATCATGTATTGCGCATCTCTATGGAGCCTTTGATGATTTGTATTTTACACCTCTTCTGATGCCATGTGCCATCTGATAATCTAATGATAAAAAAACTGTCAATCCTTGCCTTCTGACATACATTCTCCCTAACCAATTCTTTACCTCAGATACATAACATAGATCCAATTAAATCTGATGAATCTGTCTTACTTTTAATATAGATTTAGAAACTTAACAAATGGATCTATAGCTGACCATCAAAGTAATAAAATTAGCTTTTTTTAGCTCGCATTCTATAGTGCCAACCTGGGGGGTTTCCTCAGGACTACATCTTTATCTAGAAACTGGCTTTGAACCACACATGTATACATTCTTCTTGTTGCAGCAGTCAAAACTTTGAAATTGACCATCATAAGAATCTCGTAATCAATGACAAATTATAAATTAATGACCAGACTAAACAAGGAAAAATGGCGCAAGTATATCACAACACTTGTATATGTTATTAAATGACAACAAACTTTAATTCATTGCTAAAGTGATGATGCAATATAAAGTTGTTATTTTTTTAACAATTTCACAACAAAAGAATTTTGTGTTACCTTCCGTAGTCTGCCCTTGAAGACGACTGCAAATGCCCCGTGACCAATGAGGTCCTTCTTGCTGTATTCGAATTCGCCGACTATTTCCATTTTTGTCTCTTTTATGGAATGGTAAAATAACAAAAGTCTGTTTTCGTATGATGGCCTGTTTGTGCCAAACGTTGGCTTTCTTTAGCCATCCTGATCAGACGAACATTTTAAATCCCAAAAACACAATTTTAGAACACATTTTCACAAGTGTAAGTTATGTCGGTCATTGTGTTTTCTATATTAATGTCAATGATTCACATCTACAATTATGTATTCGGATTCTGCGTAAGTTTATGGGCACATAATTTATTCCTTACTTATCGATTTGAGTTTACATCTGATTATGTTTTCATTTGGACCGCATTACTCATGTCCACGGTCACCTGTCAAAACAGAGAAAAGTAGTTTGATTAGAAACATAACTATTTGGCAATTGACCACCAATGTATTAGGAATGTTATGTAAAATCATTTATAATACCAATATTGTAACGCAAAAAGGTATCTATTTGTAATATTTGGTACATAGTATTAATTGAATGTTTTTAGAAGTCACTGTTGTGTGTAGTGATATAAGGTCATCTCTAATATAGTCCGACGATGAAGTCTCGCTGAATCTCACGCGACTAACCTAAATCAGGAATTTTGTTGTGCAAGGTGCGAGACCACGTGTGGAAAGGTTGAAATTACTAATTTATTTATCTCTATACACCGTTATATAAACAATATATGTGTTGATTATGTTCATAAATACTCATGGTATTATATTTCGTGCATAACTTCCATTTGAATTTCCTTTGAAACTAACATATTGTTGCATGATAAGTGTGTTGTTAGAAAATGCGTTTCCAATCACATTGTGTATTGGGTGGGTGGGGTAATTTACAGCACAGAGCAAGGTCGATTTCCAGTGTGCATTCGATTCGTATACATAGACATGGTTGCAGATGAGCTGATTAATTTGTTTTATTCCGTTGTTGGTTTTCTGTTGAATCTTATGAAATTTTGTTGGTATTCATTAGCATTAATTTGTTTCACCTTGAATTTTGATTCCAACATTTGATGATTACTCGAGAGTTTTGTTAGATTTGAATAGTTTAATTCCATAACAAGTTCAGTGTTTTGACAATTGTTAAAGTATGTATGCAACTTGTAACAGAGACCTACAAGCAAACAATTACATGTGTTGACTATTAAAGTTTTGCATATTATCCTTTGTAGACCTAATAACATGAATGCCTATATTATAACAATATCCCAGGCATGCTCAAAGCTTTAACTTCCATTAGCGTCAGCATTTGTTTACAATTCGTACCGGCAACTGTTTATTACTCAGCACACTTCTTTTAATTAAGTAACTGTATTACTGTTTTAAGTGTTTATTATTGATGCCATTATTTACATGGATGACAAAGTTTTAGCCTCACGGTAATATGTATAACCAGTATAAATCTAAAGTACTGTCTGGCACTTATATGCACCAATAATTTTGAGATGAAATAAAATTTAATAAGAAACACTAAATAAGGAATGCATCTTGCCCATTTGAACAATAATTATAATCTGTTCTTGTTAACAAACAATGATTATTCAAGAAAAAGTATAAATAAACTTACAGACCTGCGTTTCTCAACCTGTGTAGGTAATTGTTTGGCTATTTCTTTGCACATGTTTGTAACATGAATATTATGTATGTTATGAATATTAACAACACACTTGTGTTATCACTAAAGGAAAACTTCTCCTAAAGTCCTGACAAACAAAAGCATGTTTTAGTATATGTTGTACTGAGGACTTAAATAGAAGCCTAGCTGTGCATATCATCAGGATGATTATATATGAGGTACATTTTTAATGAGTTATGGCCCTTTGTGTGCTCAATTTCTTGACAGTCAATATTTCTTGGCCCTAATTCAATCCAAAGTTACAGTAGTATCTTTCATGTTTAAAGTGTTAAACCTACAGCTTTCTTGTGACCCCGCCAATCAGGTGTCGAACACCCACTTATGTTACTCTAATTGTTTCACAGTGTCAAAGGGGGCAGCAAAGGGTGTAATAACTGTCAGGGCGCCCATCTTGGGGTATTCATTTTCTTCAGTGATATTTCTAGTTTCATTTAATATACATTACACATATATTGTTTTGTATATTGAAGGACCTTGGATCATGCAACTCTCCCAATTTCTTTAAAAATAGAGCTAATTTCCCCCAAAGTCCAGGCCATCAACGCTATTGTCAAAAGTACAAGCAAGAGTCGTAAATCCTGCTAGATTTTTCCATTGAATAACAAACTGAGTTTTGTGTTGTACATTGTAAGTTCATAATTAAGTGAATTTGACTCAAAGCAACTGTTCAGAATTAATGTTAAAATAAAAGCCTGCCCCCTTGTCGCATGGAAAAAAATCATCATGAGCAATATTCAACACTTTGAAAATTGTGATATAATTTCAAAATATTTCTCCACAGGTTTATGGTGACAGATTGATACTTGCAGTAAGACAATGCCGGATTTCAGGGCAATAGTGACCATTTCAGTGCCAGCAGTAGCAGCCCTGTTGGGTCTGCTGTGGCTATTTGGCAGAAAGAAACCACCTGTACAGAAAAAGAATGCAGATCCTCCTGACAAAGTAAAGACCTCAAGTCAATCAGATAAAAGTGAAAAAAGTCCACCTTTACTGGAACAAGAAACAATTACTGCCACATCTGTGGTAGATCCACCTTGTAGTGGTCAGAAAAATGATTCACAATCAAATATTGATAGCAAACTTTCCACAGACATCACTTCAGCTCTACTTCCTTCTATACAAACTGATCAATCTAACCAGAATCACATTCTAAAACAAACAAATGACAAAGTGTCTTCATCTACAAGTGTTGCGGCTGTTGGGAAGCATGCTCAAAGTACAATGGAAGGTGAAACTATTGCTGAAATAAAGACAACTGCGGTTGATTCAGCTCCTCAAATTGATGCGTCCGGGGATCATCCAAATGAACCCGATACAGTTGTTGAAGAAATTGTTGAAGCGCCATCTGTTGTCTCACATTGTACATCCTCACCATCTAATAATCTTATGTCCCACTCACACTCAAGCCCACAAACAATAGCGTCCACTAGCAGTGAGTTAAATATTGATGAACAAATTATAGCCCCCGTGACGGTGGAAAACATCCAGTCATTACCTGTTCAATCACATGAGATTTCAGATAGTCCTCAAAACAAAGAAACTGAATCTGACCGGGACAATGTTCTAATTGAGAGTATGTCTTCTACAAATGATACCTCTATACATATTCAATTGGACACTAACATTAACAGTAAGTGTGATGAAGATAATTCTGACTTGAAAAATGAGTCTTCTCAATCTATGTCCCGTTCTTGGCATGAGGAAGTTGATGAAAACTGTGATTTTGGTGATGTCGGTGTAACTTTGCCTACTTATAATGTTGTTAATACAGACTTAAAAGACACAAAACCAGGTGCAGCTGTTGTTGAGAATGGTTGTTCAGCAGATAAAAGTGTAAAGAATGATAAAAAGTTGACACTTCGAAAGACCCCAGTCTGGTTCACCGAGAGCCTCAAGTTCCAGAGACACTAATAGTGTGGACAGACATGATAACAAACAGAAAGAGGAGATGCAGAACAGCTCGGAGTCCTCTTCAAACTGTGATAATTCAAGTGAGGTATGTATGAAAAAGTTGATGGTGCCCTTACAGTGGAATGTATTACATAATAAATTTGTACTGATTACACACGTAGTTGACTAAATTGTCAATATTTCAGTAAGAAATACACTATGGTCTTGATGTTTTGCAGTACGATATAACACGTAACTTGGCGTATATATAACACGTTTTTTTCATATTGCATATTGCTTGCAATACTCCAGTATCTTGTTTATATTTTTATAATGACTATAAGTATATAAATAAATGTGTAAATTTACCAAATGAAAGGTAAGTGAAAATGTGATATTTTTTATCCCCCCCAATTTTTGGTGTGGCATATAGTTATGATCAACATAACATGACGTGTCGCGAGTAAGACCCACACCCGTACCTCAAAGGACAAGGTCTTTAAATTTGAGTTTGTTTGACAACACCGAGTCTGTGTGAGATTTCGTGACCAGCCTGTAACTTTGTTATGCATAGATAAATTTTAATGATACTTGCTACAAATGATCAACATATCATGATGACGTGTCGCGAGTAATACCCACACTCGTACCTCAAAGGTCAAGGTCACAATTTTGTGTCTGGCCTGTAATGTTGTCATTCATAGATGGATTTTGTTAATACAAGCTACAAATGATCAACATAACATGATGATTTGCGGTGCATTACACCCAGAATCTCACTTCAAGGGTTAAGGTCACAACTTATTGAGATTTTGGTATGGTCTGAAAACTTTGTTATGGATAAATTTCAAAAACACATGGCTGAATTCATCATCATGACATGACAATGTGTCACATGTAAGACCAAATGCGTACCATTTAGGTCAAGGTCACACTTTGAATTTGTTTGACAACACTTTCAGTTTGTGAGATTTCATGTCCGGCAGTAACTTTGTCGTGCATAGCTGGATTTTATAAATACTTGCTATAAATGATCAACATAACATGACGATGTTTTGCACTTAATACCCAGACTCCCACTTCAAAGGTTATGGTCACAATTAAACTTTGTTTGACAACGCTTTGTCATTTTGAGATTTCTTGTCTGGTCGATAACTTTGTCATCTATGGATAAATTTTAAAAATACTTGGCTCAGTTGATCAACATGACATAATTAAGTGTCACATATAAGACTCAGAACCTTTTCTCAAAGGTCAAGGTCACACTTTCAATTTGTTTGATATTGCGTGTCTGGTCTGTGACTTTGTCTTTAACTTGGCTCAATTATCAAGATGACATGACAACTTGTTGTAAGACCTAGACCCGTACCACAAAGGTCAAGGTCACACTTTTAGTATGTATGACAACACTTTGAATCTGTTTGAGATTTCAAGTCAGTCTTTTAACTTTATCATACATGGATGGATTTCAAAAACACTTGACTCAATTGATCAACAATTGATCTGTAACTTTGTCTTACATTTAGGGATTTTAAAATAGCTGGACACAAGTGATCAGCATGTCATGATGATGTTTCACCTGCATTAACTGTTGAAATACCTAGACCCATTACATCAGATGTCAAGGTCAAGGTTACACAAAGTTCAAGATCATGTTTTAATGTAAAAAAGACATGAAATTGCATGTATAGTCTGAAACATTAGTCCATTATTCTTGATATTCATGAATACATCGCTGCATATTATAACATATATTGTTATTTTTTCACAAACCATTTGGGGGGCATGTGACACTTACCATTGACATTTCTTGTTGTTATTTAAAAATGAATGGCGACATAAAGAAGCTATATCAGGATAGACCCATGTCTTGAAATACATCTTTATCAGTTAATAGGCAGAGAAAAAACAAAATATTTTTTATGTTTCCTAGATACATTTTTCAAAGTCGAACATATAGATTTAATGCAAAAGTTTTCCCAATTTTAATGGAAACGCCACTATATAGTATTGCAAGAGATAAAAGGGGCAATAGAACAGGGATATTTATCTTTCAACTTTCCAGGCGTCCAATGACAGTGGAAAGGGTGGAAGTGTAAATGACAGTGCCAGCCAGTCAGTGAATGACGAAGAAAGGGTGTATGAGTTCAATATACCATCTGATATATGCGGCTTGTTTATTGGAGGTCGGGGTAAAACTGTAAAACAAATCAGAGACCAATCCGGCGCAAGAATACGATTGAGGAATAATCCGTACACTCCAGACTTCCAGATTTGTGTCATAGAAGGTACGTTCCAACGCAAACCAATCATAAAATTGGTTTGCTTTTTCATAAGACACAGATCCAAGGAATTCTTTAATTGCAAAAAAAATCATAAGATGAGAGTGGTGTATAAATGTTAATTATTGATTTGTGTCATACTTTGGTTATGTGGCCAAGTGGTCTAAGGTAACCTCTTAAAATCATTTACCTTTTACTGCTGAGATAGAGGGTTTCAGACTGGTTTGATGTGAACCCTTAATGTGAAAAAGCTTTGCCAATTGATTTTGAAAGGTTGTGACTGTATTCAGAATTTATGTATAAGTAAAGAGTTTGTTATAGTATCAGCCCTATTGTAAGGGCCTGTCACAATGGGCTTATGAGACACCTTTATGTTGTACTTAGTTATACCAAAAAGGTAACAGGCTGTTTGACATAAAAAAAAATTAATGTTTTCTTACGTCATGGATATTTACAGGTCCCCAAAGTGCCATAGAAAAGGCATGTAACATCATCCGTCGGAAGTTCCCCAGTATCAAGTATCCAGGGATGGATCCTATGACACCAATATCTAATCCTGTTATTGTGCCAGAAATTATGCAGGTATGTCATGTTCTAAAATTGGAACATAAAAGTGATAGTTTTTAGACAGATGTTTCAAGGACTTACTTTACACCAATTTATTTTAGGTATTGTGCTCGTTTAGAGACGGCTTGTTTGAGTCTGGTATCATATCCGTGATATCTTGTATGGATGGCTTGAAAAGAGTGTTTAAAAATTAAGGTAGAAATTACAGAAGTATACCAGGAGGCAAGATACTCTGGTTAAATTGGTTTAGTTTTAGCAAAATACTCATCAGCCTTGTGGGATTGTTGTGATTGGAAGGCAAACAAACACTAATTTGATTTAGGCCTAAGGATAAGATATTCTAGTTCTATAACATGTTAATACATTTGTATGATGTAATATTTTCGCAGATGAATCTACCAGAGGGAGTGTCCGTGGATGTAGTTGTGTCGAGCATTGTTGATGCAGGCAGATTGTTCATTCAGCAGCCCACACACCCCACATTCCCATCCCTGGAACGACTGAACACGTTCATGAACCAGTGTTACGTACAGGAGGGCAGTGTCCCAGATGTTCCCAGACCTATTGAGAGTATGTACTTTAACCCTTCACTCCATAGATACGCGTTTTCCCGCACCAATCACAGAAGGCCTTTGAAAACAGTGCAGGAAGAGTTCAGATTGCTCTTAACTGTTTTCCACTCTGTCAGTTAATATAAACATAATTCACCCATTGCTGATACGCGATGAATAAATGCTTTCAATTTGGAAGATTCCAGGTAAATGCTTATGGAACAAGGTTAATTTAAAATATTTTCTCGGTGAACTTTTTGTTTATTTGTTGCTGGTGAAATTGATCAGAATGATCCAGACTGTGTCTTATTAATATGCTATTGGGGAACACAGAGAAAATTTGATACCAGATTGAATCTGTTGAGAAAGCCTCAACTTGGTCCAAACTCTTTATGTGAGAAAGGTTACCAGTTACTTCCAGAAGGTTAGCGGTGCTACATCAGGTTTAGATAGGTCTTTCTCCACCAATATAGATG